>VTGB01000039.1:0-470960 GCA_013403855.1 Calonectria honghensis | reverse complement strand
CCCCCCCCCCCCCCCCCCCCCCCCCTTCGACTATTCGTACTGATGCGGTGCCGCAACTGCCATGCGCGTGAAATCCATTACTTGCGCATACGTCCCTTGCGCAGTCACACACAGTAGTAGCTGTACCCAACGGTACCTGACATTGACATCAAGTTCCTCCTTGGCTTAACCTGGTCGACAACCCTTACGACAACCCGACCCTTCAACAACGGCGCGCAAAGAGGAACAGGGTTTATTAGACCCTCTATTTTTCCTTCCGGTCTCTGAACCCCCCTCCAGTTCCAACTGCCCCGGTCCTGCCAGCACACCAGTCCGATGTTGTTGTCCTTTTGGGTTTTTTTTCTTCCTCCCGTCAAGTGGGCTCCGACAAGCACAAAATGCGAATGTCACTCTGCTGGTCAAATCGATGTCTCTATCCACTGCTGTCGCACTACCCGCCTGTCAGCACAGGCCACCTCACCACCCGTGCACCGCGCCTCCGCCCCCCAACCCCAACCTCCAAAGACGCCACCATGTCCAGCGTGTTTCCCCCGGGACGGCGGAGAGGCTAAGTACCAAGGATGCTACCTCACTGACAGCAGGCTGGGCCATGGCCACCCAAAGTACATCTCGCAGCACGCAAGGTACCTTGGCGACGGCACTATGCCTCTAACCACGGCGCGGGCTAACCGCACCCCAACCACACCACTCGCAAGTGCTGCGACCACCTGGTCGTGTTTGATGCGTGCGTGCTGCATGCTGCAAAGACAGGCCCAGCATTAAAAAGAAGCAAAACTACAAGAGTCCGAGAAAATACGCAAAAGAAAACTCCGCGTGTAGGGCAAAAAAAGGAAAAAACACGCAACCCCCCGAGGATACCCCGGAGGAAGCTTAGTATGAAAATTTTGTTCCTCAGCAGGTACATGTTGACAAGCAGAGCAGCAGCAGCCAGAAAAAGTGGTTTTTGTTTTTTCCTTCCTCTCTTTGTTTGTAGCCCTCAATCGTCGCATCATCCCTCCGAAGGATGGAGAATCGAACAGGCATCCACTTCTGCTCCCACACTTAATTGTGGACGCCGAGCTCTTCGGTACACAGGGGCCATTTTCTTTCTCTCTTTCGCTTTGTGCCAGGTCCCCACGCCGCGGGAGAGTTGCGACAGCCGGGCAGACCTGTTGGCCATTGGCTCATTTGGATGGCTCCCTTCCGGCTGTCGACATATGAGGAGCCGAGCTCAGCCAGGCGTGTCGAGTCAAGGGGGGGGCCGGCTGGCTGGCCGAAGGGTAACAGCCTCGCGCCGCCCACCCATTTACCGTCGCGCATAGCATCGCATCGCATCGAACCGCACCGCGCACCCGCGGCGGGTGCACCGTGACGGTACTGTAGGGCCCCGTAGCCGTGATCCGGGGGCCCGGATGCTCGCTTGCCGATGACCAAACCAACAGCACCAGCAAAGGGCCAAGAAAGCAGGCAGGACGGGGTTGCTGCTGCTAACGCTGGCGGGCCCCCGGGTGTCCCTGAAATGGGGAGCGCCGTTGGTTAACCTCGCCGTACGAAGGTTCCGTAAACATACGGGTCTTGCTCTCGCCTGCCTCCTGTGCACAGCACCTGGAAAAGGCGGGGATGGCGAGGATGAATCCTTCTCGTCCTATCACCGTGATGGAAATCCATCTACCCATTCCCATCGCACACTCGTCAAATCGGATCCGTCAAAGCAGTCGCCCAGCCAAGATGTGTGAAGTGTGCGCCTAGCCAACCGGCGCTCTCATCTCCCGGGGGCGCCTCTACCCTTCCGGCTGGCGCCCGCCCTATCAGCGGCCGAGTCTTTGCTTTACACACTCACGTCCCATGGCTGAGCCCGCCTGCTGGTCGCCCTTGTTAGCTAGCGCTTGGCGCCTTGTGTATGCCTTTTTTTGTTTTTGTTTTTTTGGGGTGTGTTTTTTTATTCTAAATTTTGGCTTGACATTGCTTCATAGCCAGGAATTGGCCTGTATGGAAATGCAATCAATGACGCACATTTATTCCTTTTGGCACTTCCTATCCATCATCCTCCCTTCCTCTGAGTTCTCTTGGTGTCATTTTTTGTCCGCGGCCCCCCCCTCTCATTACCCCGATGGTGACACTCCCTCTCGCTCTGAACCCCAAAGTCCTAGGTACCTTGCCTAGCAGCCGCCCCGGTACTGGATACCTGTACCTAGCCTCCTTTCCTCGTCCCTCCCCTAGCTGTCTGTCCCCTTCGAGGGTTCCCCCGAGTAGCCAGGTTGCCTGCCTCTGTGGTGCCCAAGAGGCGGCTGTCTTGCCCACTCACCACCCACTGGCCCCTCCACCCGCGCCCAGCATGGATTTCCACCGGCTAGTCATCCGCTTGTACAGATACCTGCTGGCCAACCACCAGCCCGCCGCCGACAACCCCATCCCCATGTACCCCCCTCCAGCAGCACTACTAGCCTTACCTTGCCTCGCCTTTCGCACCCCAGCAGCCATGTAGCAGGGCCCTTGCTGTGGACTACACCTACCTAGTCTAGGTACGCTACCTCACCGGGCTTCCCTCCCTACTTGACTGTAGGCCCAGTACGTACCACAGTGAACAAGGCCCCGCCCACAAGTACCCACCCGTCGTCTTCCAACTTCGCCGCTCAGCAAAGACGGTCCATGGGGCTTCGACCGTACATCTCTCTCTCACCCGGCTCCTTTTACTACTGCTCTGGCCGCTGTTGTTACTGCTGCTGCTCTCTCTCTTGGCTACTAACGTCGTGCCGCCGTCTTTTTCACCCTGCCGAACAGTACAATTGCTGGCCCCAGCTCCTACCTCCATCAAGCCACCCCCTCTTCGTTCCTTGCTTTTCCTCCCCTCTGCTTGTGACGACCTCTTGTCAACTCAAAACCTCCACACAACCACTCGAGGCAATCTTCCCCCCAGCATTGTCTCCAGCCCTCTCTATCGCTCCTCCTCCCCCTCTCCGTCCGCTAGTCTCCTCAACCTGCTCCCTCCCCAATCCCTCGGCCGCGTCTACGCTCTCTCCTCGCCGTCGCCTCCATCGCCGTCATCATGGCCGGCCGCATGGTATTATACAAGCTGGTGGTGCTGGGAGATGGTGGTGTGGGAAAAACAGCCCTGACCATCCAGCTATGCCTGCAACACTTCGTGGAAACAGTGAGTCCTCCTTCCATAACCTTGGATCGCAGCCGTATCTCGCCACCTCGCCTTCGCCCTCAGCTGCCCCCTACAAAACTACGACCCCCTTGCTGACCTGCCCGCCCCTTCAGTATGACCCTACAATCGAGGACTCATACCGTAAGCAAGTCGTGATTGACGGTCAACCATGCATGCTGGAAGTTCTCGACACTGCTGGCCAGGAAGAGTACACCGCCCTGCGAGACCAATGGATCCGTGATGGCGAAGGTTTTGTCCTAGTCTACAGCATCTCGTCGCGCTCGTCCTTTTCACGCATCAAGCGCTTCCACCACCAGATCCAGAGAGTTAAAGAATCGTGCGCCTCGTCGCCCTCATACCCTGGCTCACCCCTCTCCTCCGCCGGCTCGAACCTGCCCGTGCCCATCATGCTTGTTGGCAACAAGAGCGACCGAGTCACCGAGCGAGAAGTCTCAACACAAGAAGGCCACGCCCTGGCTCGCGAGCTGGGCTGCGAGTTCGTCGAGGCCTCGGCCAAGAACTGCATCAATGTGGAAAAGGCCTTTTACGATGTGGTCAGAATCCTACGCCGACAGCGACAGCAATCATCCAGACCTAGCGGCAACTCCGGAGGTCGACAACGGACAAACGGTGATGCCGGCAGCCACCGCGATCCCCACAGGCACCGAAGAAAGGATGGCAAGGAGAGGTCATCCAAGTGTGTCGTGTTATGAGCAACCCAATTCCCACCAAAGATACCTAGTTGGAGCAGGAAAGAGAAGGAAATGACTGGGCAAAGAGAGATACGGCTGAACTGGAGGTTTGCCGGCAACAACAGCCGCGCGTGAGGGGTTGTGCCATCGCAACCCCTCACCCGCTGGCACAGGCTTAACGTCAAGCTCGAACATGATTGGCGAGATGCCGGAAGGATATGGAGAGACGATTTTATTCTTTTTTCTTCTACTATTGCGATTTTTAGATGGCCATATTTGCCCGACGACGAGGGCGACTTGACGACGCAGCATCGAACGACGAACGAAAGCAGACCAGTTCCCGCACCGGCGAATGGCGTACGAACAAAAAGAGGCATATTGGGGCGCTAGGTATTCTTTTGACATTTATACTATTCTTGTTTGCAAAGTTACTGGCAAGACCTGGGCATCCGTTGTGTATCCCCAGACTATGTGCCTTGGCCTCTCTCCTCATGGACACATGTGAGCGGGGGGGCCGGCAGTTGTGGGTGTTTCTGGAGCACTATGGGCCTAGGAAGCTGCTTCTGCTTTCCCACCACTCTATGAACAGGAAATCCTCGCTTGCGCGGGCCTGGAACAAGATGGCATGCTTTTTGTTTTTGTTGGTTTCTTTTTATTTTTTTTCACCTCACCCAAGTTCTTCCTATTGGGCGAGGGAGCTGTCTACTTGATACCGGTGTCCTGTTTGGATTTTTACTGTTTGTCACGCCAAGATCTGATTTATCATGCTTTTGCTGTAGGGTCTTTTGCATGCGCTTGCAACCCCTATCCAGCCCGGGGATGATAGAATGGACCTGGGGGAGGATGTGAAAGTTAACGACGGGTGGAGTTGGCTGATCATGAGAATTACTCAGTGGAAGAATGTCTCTTCTCCTTGGCCTGTGGTTTTTTTTTTTTTACTGGGGCCGAGGTGGCTCAATGGGCAACGCACGGCTGGGAGCTGGGCAGGGAAGGTGGTGGAAGAGGGAAATGCAGGGATCTCGTCGAATTTGTACGAGTCGGTACGGGGGAGGTTGGACGATAATCAAGACGAGCGGGAAAGTGACGGCGAGAGGGAGAGAGAAGCTGGGCATTTTCTGTATCTACGCGCATGACATGAAACCATACCGGGATGGGCTCGCGAGCGAAAGGGAAAAAGGGGAAAAAAGAGCAGAGGCAAAGATACCAAACAAAGTTGACTGATGCCAAACGGCCGGTGCTGACAAGTGCGTGCAGCGTTACAAGGCGCAAGGTGTGGCTCACTAAACGGGAAAGGGAATGGAAGCCCTACGTACGTTAGCCTCGTCGACATCGGCCACACACAATGTGCTGTGATGTGCTGTGCTGTGCTTGCGGTGCGCTGTAGGACAGGGCCCGGGGGGGGGGTCCCCTGGGCAGTGGGCCGTGGGCAGTGGGCCGTCCGTGGGCAGTGGGATACCCCATGGCATGCCATGTCACTCTCAGTTGATGAGAAAAGAAAACGGAACTAATGGGGGCCCGCTGCTGGGATGTGGGTGCCGGGTGGGAACCATGGGAAGGGGTTATTAGGGGAGCGGAGGAGCTCTGACCTGGGTTTGGCTCGCCATGTCAACAACAGAGTGCTGATGCTGGTGTGGCATAGAGATAAGAGGCGGGAGAAGCGTCATGTTAGTGTTGACGGGTACAAGAGCAGAAGCAGAAGCAGAAACGGATCGAGACAAAGAGACGAGACGTGGCAAGCACTCGTTTCCCGCATTCCGTGTTTGCACACACCCCCGATGCCCGTTCCTCTCGTGTGCCATGGATCGGGTACTGCACAGTATCGCATCCCCGATTTTTTTCTGCTCCCCCATGTCCACATGCCTCTGTAGCTGCTTGTTGCTTGTTGCTTCTCCGGCACTACTATCTCAGCCACCGTGAGCACGTACCCGGCGCTCGCTGTCACCCACGCGCAGCTGCAGCGCGGCGCATTTTGCGTTACCCACACCCACGCACGTACGCGCAGGAGCGAGGGAGAGGGAGAGGGGAGGTTGCACACACCTCTGTCTCTCTTCTGTTGGCCACACACACTGCGGCCTCGGCAGCACGCAGCAGCAGCATCCCACACGACCACGCCGCCGCCCCATCCATTGCTAGAACCAAAGGGGAATCAAAACAAGACAAAGAGAAACGGAAGTGTGGACAAGGACGAAACTCCGAGCCGATCAAGGTTGCACTGAGAGAGCAAAAGAAAAGAAAAGAAGAGGAAAAAAAGTGCCCATCTCCACATCGAATGCGCCGTTTTGCTCAGGCAGTGGGGTGGCTTGCAGAAGTGGGAGAGATATTCGGAGCTCTGCAAAGTAAGCTCTGTGTCCCCTCCACCTAAGCCATGTGCCGTGCTGCGCTTGCGTGATGGGCAGATGGAGAGACACAGTAAGAGAGGCTCGTCCTATGGCTGGCCGCGGTTGAAAGTTGTGGGGGGAGGGGGCCAAAAGATGGGGGTTCAGAAAGGCTAGATAGAAGGTCAGAAAAAAAACACACATACACACGTACGCACACACACCCGGAGAGAGAGAGAAAAAAAGGAAAAAAGCATGCAACTCGAGTGTGTGCGTGTGTGTGTGGGCGAGTTGTAAACAAGATGAACCACTGGTCTGTACGCCCATCCAATGCGCAACCAGCTGCAGTATGGCGCATCTGCAGTCTGCAGGCATACCACCCATCCCATCCCTCCTTCTCTCGTCCCCCCCCCCCCAGGGACCACAACCAACTAAGTTAAGTAACCTTAGTACCCAAATGCGTGCAGGAGTACAAGGTCCACGTTGACGGGTAACAAGGAAAAATACAAGATTGGACACGGGAAAGGAATAGTATAAAAAGCGACGACGATATCGTCATCACTGCCGAACAAGTACAGCTGACTCATTAATATCTCTGCTGGTGCAGCATAGTAGTATTTCCCTTGTCTATTTTAAATTCCCAATTGTTGTAGGGTAGTACTGGCTGAACCCCATATGGGGCCCAGTGCCATGTGTTTCTGCTATCCACCTGCCTCCTCTCTCCCCACATAACCCAGCGCCTGCCTTCCCGCCCACGGACACAGCAGCGGGAAACATTAAAAAAAGAAGGACTGGGCTCGTATAGGCGTAGAGGGGGGGTGCTAGGGGTGGGAGGCTTAGGGGTGGCAAATTTTTTTTTTTGGTATGTATCGAACGGGCGATAAACTCCCGTCTCACATCTGACCCTCCTCCCACAGATCGATGAGCTGAGAAAAAAAAAAAAAATAGTAATCATTCCGCAGGTCGTCACTGTGTCGTCATGTGCACTTTTTTCAGCTCTCCCTGCTTCCCGCGCATATTGCGAGACATACATCTGAGTAAGGATCGGGCTATTTCCGTGTATATATACACACGCAGACACACGCAGAACCACACACTACACGCACGCACTAAAATGGAGCCTACGGGGAAGCAACCCACACTTCGGGCCATTTGGGTTGTCTGTAAGACAAAGAGAGACGATAGATGGATCGAGCCGGGAAAGCAAGGGAACGAGCAGCAGGCAAGGCATATGTTACACGATGCGATACCACTGGGCATAATGCGTCCAGTTGCCGCCCAAAGGAGCTGTGGCCTAACGAAAGGAGGAAAGCCGAGCCAAGCGATGCCCTTTTCGCGCCTATGGGGCGCACAGCAAGCAACTCCAACCTCAGTTCACCACCTTGTTGAAGTTTAGGCCCCATCCCGCTCGTGCAGGAAATATTCAACAATAGCAGGCGGGTTTGCAGCGCCCCCGGCGGCGGTGGCGGCGCATGGCTGCCGCGTGACGCAGTCGATAGCTAGTCTCGACCTCGCCCTTTCCAAACTGGCCGGGGGAGATCGACTGGGGGGCGTGTGTGCGCATGAGAAGGCGGGGGGAGACGGCCGGCAAAGGGCAATTATTGAAAGAGGCTCCTGTTCGTTTACTCAGAATTACGCTGGGCGGGCGTTGTGTGTGTGGGGGGAGAGGAAGCGGCCCATGGCACACACACATGCGAGATGCAAGAGAAGAGGAAGCGATTTGAGACATTGCGAACAGACATTTGCGACGGGGGGTCGAAGCCACAGCTCAACACGGCCGAAAGACACTGGCGTTGGGGCACCTCTAGCGAGAGAGCGTTCCGGTTGAATTCTTTTCCCGAGCCGACATGCGCCAATGCAGCAAGTTCGCCTATGGCACTATGGCACGGCAACGGACAAGATACATCAACAGGTAATTGCCCGTCTCCGCTGCCAGGAAACCAAAAAACAAGGTGGCTGCGGCCCTCACCTTAGGGGGAATTTGGTACATAGCCTCCCCTTCCAAGTGCCGAGACTAAACCAGGGGAGACGAGGATGGGGGGATGGAGACCCAGAAGAACCGCTGTAAACCTTCTTGTGGTGCGGCTTTTTTTCCTGTCAAGCGGGAAAGGCCCGTTGGCGATGGGAAAATGGCCCCCGACTAAAGTAGCGAATGGTGAAGGCAAGCACCAGTTCCCGCGGTGCTGGTCCGGATCGACAGCCGGCCAGCCGTTGGAAGGGGAGGGGGGTCCTGCGGCGAACGGCCAACGCCGCCCTGGTTGTTGCCCAAAAACCCTTGCCTAGCACGAACGCTGAACCTGGGCCTAATGTATGAGGCAGAGCAGGGCACGAAAGGAGGACGCCCTCAAGCTAGAGCAAAGAGAAGGGGAACGAATAAACAGAAACCGGTAGGAGAATTTAGTGCTGCGCGGGTTCATCTGGGCACGAACGGCGCCGCATCGCGTTTGGGGCAGCTGATTGTATCCATCTGACAGTTGACATCAACCTCTGCAGCCGCGATAGCTACACAAGCGGCATGGCCAGTCGTGGCCCACACAAGCTCCAGACCGCGCCCCTCCAGCACACGTCTCACCATGAGTGATGATCTCCAGGGGGTTACAAGCGAAAAGCATACGAATAAAGGAGGCAGGTTCAGAAAAGTAGGAGAGAAGGAAAAGAAGAAAAAGCGATAACGAACAAAACTGAATTGTTACAAACCTTGACGAACGGATCCCCCAAGAACCGGATCTAAGGGGTCCTTTTGCGTCGCCGTCGCACCCATCAAACGGGAAGGTTGCACAGGAACCGAAACCAGCTCGCTGGAAAAGCAGTAACCTTTTTTTTTGTAATTTTTTAAAGGGTCCATCCAGCCCCAACCTCTTCAACGTTCTGGACTACCCGTGAACGGAACCCATTCCGACCGCAGCTCCCGGGTCTCAGGTAGCGAGAAACACGGGGAAACAATCCCGGAGCTGGGGTTGAAAAAGGGAAAAGAAGGAATCGTGAAGAGGAAAGGGAAGCATTAGAACGTGGCTTCTTTCTAGCGGAGCGGAGCGGAAGCCCACCCCCCCGGGAGATATTGAGGAGGGGGGGGCTCTTCCCTCCCCGAAGCCGAACAAGTCCCTGGTTTCTGGTAAACGGAGAGCGTGGCTCGATTGGGGAAATGTTTCGTTGAGTCAATGGGTAATGTGTGTACCGAAAGGATGGATTTCATGTTCCAATTAGCGGGGCATAATGAGCGCTGGGTGAAAGGGGCACCGCACAGTATCCGGAGAGGACACAACGCGACCACTCTCCTCATGCCCATGACGAATGATGAATTACCTTCCTTGGCCGGAGCGGGTTTTCCGCTGGCTTTGACATCGCTGAGCTTTCTTCATCACAGCGTTCCCCTGGCTAATGCGCGATGGTCTCCTCCGAGAGGGTTTGCCAAGCAGGAAGGAAGGACGAAGGCAAATCCCTGACATCGCCTCATCAATGCCTGGCCTGCCACCTTTCTAACATAAGTCCGTCGGATCTTTTTTGAATCCTTAGGCCCACGACCCTGCTGTGCCTCTCTTCGCTTCATCAGCTAGCGGAAACGCAAAGGAGAAAAAAAAAGGCACGACAAGCTCGACCGGGACGCACAAGCCGCGATGCGTTGTCCACAGAGGAGGATGGATAAACCCTGGACTGTGAGCCCAAAGGTGGGAACTTGTACCTGTTGAATGGTGGCGATGCCGCCGTGAGTTGGGTTTAGTTGCGAATCCAAAATACGCTTCCCTCACATCCTCCCCCCCTACCCCCTGCTAAGCAAGCAAGGAAGCATCCCGTACTATGCGCTTTTACGAGCATGCCGGGGCCTGCTGCTTCCGTCTGCCGGGAAGCAACTCTGAGGCATCCGACAATGATCAGCGCCGCGTCCTTCTCCAGGGCGGGAAAGCCTCTTTCGCCTCAAGTTAATTGATAGGAGCGGCAAACGGGTATATCTGCAGGGACCGACCGGGCATGTAGGGATGCGCTCGCGAGAGCCCAGGCCAGGAATCGTGACTAGAAACAAATGCACGTTCGGCACTTCTGCTCTCTTCAGCTTCCACTATCCTTCAGCCCTGAATGAGGCCCCCTGGACGCGCGCTGTCCGGAACGAAGCGAAGCAACGACCTGTAGACGCCCCAAGCCCCCATGAAGGGTCCCTCTGTCTCTCTCTCTCTGTGCAAAAATACTACACATCATCGTTTCACCGAGAACAAAAAGCCCACAGGGCGCATATCCGTCTTGACGTCTTATCCCCCTCTAGCCTGTTTCACCAGTCAAAAGCATGGAGCCAGGGCGCGTCCAGCAAGCTCTCTGGTCCTCCGCATCCACGGATCATCCCAATGCCAGTGCTCGCCCCCTCGCACCCCTTTCTCGCCCGGGGCTCCTGCCTGCTTGATGTCATGCCGGGTTTGTGCATGTTAAAACGCCTAGAGGCGCAAGGCTCCCAAAAGGGCCCGCGCGCGACCTGCGTCGCACGTTTTGGACGTTAGTTAGCTGCCTCCCCGGGGGGGAGGGGAGTGATGGCTTGCATCATCCAGATGGCTCAAACGGTTGTGCGCTGGCGCAGAGATTGAATCAACCAAGGGCCGTGACACGAATGAGGGGTCCTTGATCGACACCTTAGTTGTATTGCTATCAAGGCGAAACTAAGTATCGCCGAGTCTAATGACCTGGGATATACCATGAGTTGAACAATGCCTCTCATCTGCACCCAAAGACAGTTAGAGAGTCTATACGTTGACAGGTCAGACAAGGAGACTAGACTTACTATCGCACAAGTTGCGAGGGACATGTCACGATTCACAATTCACAATTCAACAAAGAGCCGTAGAAACATATGGTAAGATCATCTCTATTCAGTAGACTTATCGAAGAGACTCCTGTTGGCAAACATCCCGCCATCCGTCGTGCCGTATCCCGCGGTGCTTGCCCAAGACGCCAGTATTGTCCATACCCAAAGAATCCTCGCTGCTAGTTGTTCAAAGTAAATATCAAAATCCACATTCCCGTTTCACCTCGGGTCATCTATCCAAAAATGTGACATCAAGAAGTAGAAAAGTCGAAGAAGGTCAAGGGCAGTCGGGCGCTCAAGTATGTGAAGCCCATGTGACGGGTACATTCATCATATCCTATAAGATAAAAAAAAGGAAAAGAAAGACAAGCATCTAAGTTGCTTTGTTATATACCACGTGGGTTTTTATTCTTTGGTTGCGTGCTGGTCGCCAAACGGACTGCTATCTCGTCGGATAGTTGGTGTGGTCGTCGCTTTGTTCTCGCCAGCCGAATCTTCAATGACGGCTCCTAGACCAGGGCTCGACTTGCGAGGCGTTGTTCGCTCAGGAGGGTCGGAGAATGGTCCTTGGTCTACTGAGGGAGAGTCGTCGATAATAGTGGTCGCGCTTGAGTCACGGGTTGGGTTTCGGCTTGGTGTAGTCGGCCGCGAGTTCTCGGTTGGTACTGACATTGATGATGTTTCGCTCTCCGTCTTAGGCGCAATGTCGATCTTCTTCAATCCGCTGACCTTGACCACCTGGGCACGAGTCTGCGTGGCTGTGTTGGCGCTGCTGAGGAATGTCGAGCCGATGCTAAAGGCGCTCATGCCACTCTTGGGACGGCTTGGTGCAAACTTGCCGAAATCGATGGCAGGAACAGGAGGAGCTTCCGCGCCGTGTCCACCCTTGACGCTGACCATGGTGGGCTTCGCACGCATTCCGGTTTGGGCGGGAGTGAGAACCTGGGCCTGCTTGCCGTAGATGGTTGAAGCAACACTGGATCGAGGGGCGTAAGAGGTTCGGGCATATGAGGTACGGTCGGTGTAGCCAGAGAGGCCGGAGTAGGTCGAGTCTCGTAGGTCACCAGGAACGAAGAAGTGCTGATCATCACCTCCCGCAGCGGTTCTGCCCTGAGCGTGCTGCGTGGGAATCGGAGGCACGGGAGGGACGAGGACGTTCGGGTCAGTTGGAGTCGCGCGGTTTGTGACGCCGGGAATGTAGGCGATTTGGATAATGTTGGAAGCTCGGGTAAGGACAGTAGATGCAATGGAGTGAACGGTGTGTGTTGATGGTGGGCGAGTGGCCCTGGATGCAGAATCCATCTTCTCTGAGCCCTGTACGGTATTCGAATCATGGTCGTAGACTGTCGAGGACATTTCGGATCGCTTGGGCTTGATACAGTATCGCCAGACGAGGTACGTGGCGAGGGCGATGACGAAGAGACCACCGACAACACCACCGACGATGCCGCCAATGCTGGGACCGCTGCTCTTGGAACTGGAGCTGGTGTCATCTTCCATGCAGATGGACTGGGCGCATTTCGTGCAGTCGAGCGGAACGGTGTACTGGCAACTCGTGCCGTCGGCACATTTGGGGCACTCAAGCTGGGTCGTGTCGTCGCACTTGACACAGCTGGTGCTTCGAGGGACCAGTTGCATCACTACAGAGGGATTAACGCATGTCGCGGCGCGGCAGGGGGTTATCCTTTGACAACTTACGGTGGCTGAGCTCATCCAGGTCCCTGGCGACGAGGTACTGGACGTCCTCCATGGCGATGAGGCTTGTGATGTTCTGTGATGGTACGAGTGGGGATATGAAATCGTTGCAAGTAAAAGTTGGCGAGTGTCGATCACTTTGATGATCACTTTCAAGCCAAGACGGTTGGTTGCTCGCGATTGTAGACGTTGATTTTTACAACGGGCGGTTCTGATAAAACAGTACGGAAGAAACGGAACAAGAGATCGGAAGAGTTGTCGTGTCTCCGGTGCTCGAAAGGGGTCGAGTGAACGAGTTGTCACACGCGGATTCAGCGGAAGTGGTGAGAATAGAGAGATCGATGGTAACGAGTGGAATCAGAGACTAGCTCGGAGTGTAAAAAAACAAGAAAAGAAGGCTCCTAGGAGAAAGAACGAGACATAATCGACCAGGGCGACTGAATATGCGGAAGCGAATCAAAGGTTGAAAGGGCGAAGATATCGCTGCAGGTCGGACGGGATTGAAAGATCGATGCGCTCGTTGGGCGGAGGAGGATGAAGGAGCAGCGAGACGAGAGGACATGGGAGCGTGGAAAGAACCTAGAGAGGCGTGAGAACGTGCCAAGAGGGCCCCAGCAGACTCCAGCGGCTGTACTGCGACTGGGCGAGAGTGCAAGGACTTGGGGCAGTCTCTCAGCAGGTGCGACAGGGGACCTGCGGCGCTAGGGCCTCTTTGGAACTAGCGAAACAAATATAAACGGCCGCCAAAAACTCGCACTGTATACCGTGGCGCCTGGTGCCCCTGATCTCGCGACAGGGGCTGGGCCACAGCGTCTTGGGCCCCCAGCCACTGCCGGGCCTTGGGAGCTGCCCTCTAACAAAGACCCCGGTGCCTTGCCCACCACTCTGTGCGGGAAGCCCCTTGATTTCCCGGCTGCGCACTGTGCTAGCCATGGAACCCTGGGCTTCGGCCATGGCTATTCGGCCGCCCATTGGGTGATGGGTCATTATGGTGTGGGGCCTCATACAAGTAGTGGCGGGCCACCACCAAACGCGGTAGGTAATAGCTCAAATCTGCTTTCGACGAGACGGGTTCGTCGATGCATGGTCACCAGCCCGGATTCAATATGAAGATTATTATGAGAACACGAGTTTTTGCCCGGACGGCCGCCGGGCGTCCCTTTTTGGCCAGGATGCCACCAGCAATTTCCATTCATAATTTGACCAAGCGTGCCTGGCGTGCACAGCGCAGTTGTGCATGCCGACGCACTTACGTACCCCGGGCATGCCTTGATCGCCCATCGATGCGGGACACTGTCAATTGCAGCTGCCACTCGCGCGACAACGACTCCGATTCGATGCTGCGTTGGTAAACCCATTCACTGTCCGAGCTGCCACGACCCAACCAAACCCGCTCAGCCCACCGTGGCTTGCCATGGAAACAATAGAGCTAATGCTGCCGAGGGCCGCATAAGCCGACCGCATCTGTTCATCGCCACAGGGAGGATCCAGACGGTGCCGGCAAGCGGCGCCCGTTTGCGTGCCATACGTTGGCAGGGCCGTGCTAAAAAGTCTCTTCGATTCGCCTGCTTTCAAGACGAGTGATCGGCAACGGCTTCGTGAGGTAACCTGGTCCAGTCCCGCACATGGCATCACTCTGAAACTGATTCGTGAAAGCACCAGCGGCACAGTCTGCGAACACGGTGATGACGACGATAAGGGTTCGTTGTGAGTAGACTTCACCGCGGCCCGGACCTACGTGTTTGTCGAGGGACCCAACCGCCTTGCGTGGCTCCTCTAGCTGCATTGCGGCGTTCTCATTGTGATTTGCCAATTTTGTGTGCCCACCAGAGTGGTGGGTTGCTGGTTGGTTCTACCAACCCGACTGCGGCCATGTCAGCAGCCTCTCAACACAGATCGCTCAATTCCCTTCACAGCTGATGCCTGCCCGTCAATGCCCTGTGTCCGAAAATGCTCAAGCCTCGTCGGCAACGCGATGACACTGCTAACGTCTCAACGAGATGAAGAAAAAAAAGATTTTTTTTTTTTGGAAGAGGGCAAACCAACCTGAGGCAGATTGAAGAGAGAGAAAAGGAAGGAGGATTATTCGAGTGAAGGATCTGAGGATAAACCCGCCACTTAAAACCTCGGCTTTCTACAATCTTCACGTATTTGGGTGACATGCTTTGCGGATCATTACCAACTTGATGACCCCAGGGGCATTTCGCATTTCGCATCTGTTGGCCAGCGGAATTCGCAGCCCTCTCAAACTCATTTCTTGGTTGACGGCGCCTAACCATTCCCGCGAATCAGGGGACCAACCGCCAGCCAGTTTAACGTTAATACGGGATGGGCCTTTTTCTCAGGCCCACCATTTTGCTACATCTCAAATAAAGAAGAAGAGGGGGAAATCCAGCTCCCGGATTGATCGGATGATTAGGTCAATAATCCAAACCGGATTGTATTCTAATTGAGCAGGAAAGAAAAAGAACTAGGCTAGAGTAAGAGAAAACATAGCAGACCAATGCCAACAGAAGTTGAGAAGCCCAAAAAGAATGAACGCAATAAGTCGGTCAAGAGAAAGTGAGCGAAACAGCACTCTAAGATCCTGGTTTCTTGCATTTACTTAATAAATTATGACAAATTTCGTTGCCCCAGGGCCAAGCGAGAAACCTGCGTCGTGTGTCATGGTTTCTGTCACCCACACTGGTCAAAGCCTATTCGTAACGTCGTGACAATACAGCCAACAGCCCACATTCCAGTCCGTGAAAGACTGTCGCCAGTGTGGCGAGTCAACTAGTATCTTAACCTGTCAAGCATGCCAGGTTTGTGAAACGCGGCCGTTTTCCTTTATTCTTGACTCGTCAGATCTCCTCCAGGAAATGATAAATGGAACCTATATCTCCGGCAAAAAGTCAATCTTTCGGATAGCCGCCGATCCCACCAACACATGGTGGAGAGTGAAGTCAAACATGGGAAATTCGACGCCGTATACGAGGAGTTTCGTCGTTGACAGCGGTTCTAACCACGTACCGAGTGGGTGGCACACAAAGGCACCGAGAGCATGAAGATAGTATCCATGATATCTCAAATACAGGGACCAACGTTACATGACAACAGCTGGCGGGGGACGTGGCTGTCTGAATTCTCGGGGCTGGTGGATGTTGCGCCACCACCTTGGTATTGAGTGAAACAATTGGCTGGATCTTTGTCTCAATGGTCGAGAACACTTCGGCGTGGCATCCGCTCCATATCTCAGATCTCAGTGGGTGGTCAGGGAATTGTCTGTCTCGGGACTACAACCGGATGGCCTGAAGCTCGTTATTCTTGCCCAACCATGCATGTCCTAGTCGGCCTGCCCGCTTACTGCCCGGACAATTGGCTGTACAGATGCATCTGCACAGCAGCACTGAGCACGACAGCAAAACCGATATTGGCTAATAAGCTAATTGGTCCGTTTAGGGAAAAGGGACGTTGCGGAGCATCGTATCCACTGCATCTCGGGCTTCACATTAATGATAGTTGCAGTGCAACTGGCCCCCCCTCACCCTCTTCATCCTGGCCAAGCACATGCTACAATGCTGACGGATGCATTGGGGCAGGAACAAGCTCAAGATCAGCGGTCAGTCCGGCCATCCAGAAGTTGACAAGGCCTGACCCAGAGGAAGAGAATTTCATCGGGTTCATGGCTTCGGCATGCTGACGTGAGGCGGAGGCGCTCAGTGCCGACAGGCAAAACCCGACCCTGCCACCAACCCTCCCGCCAGTTTCCCAGCTTTCCATCCAGCCCTGCGAATTGTACAGCCACCCGTCGCCAAAATGGCGGGCATTTCCGACTGACATCTGGCCAAGCGAGGCCCTAGTTTGCTTGCTTACCTTACATGCACTACGCCGTGCAGAGTATGCAGAGGGACGAGACGACAACACAAAGAGGACTAGCCTCGTCTAAGCTGATGGTGAGGCCTTACCTGGCTCCCTCTAGGAATCCAGCTGGTTTTTTTTTTTTCCTTCCTAGCGTGCACTTGGGCTGGCGCAGGCGCACCGCCAAAACCCTGGGCCTCTCCCGCAGCCAGCAGCATGAGTGAGCAGCTATGGACGGATAGGGACTGAGCGAGAACGACGCACACAATTCATGGCCAGGTACGTACCCCTCCCAAGGCACACCACTCTCGCAAGCGCTCGCCTCGTGAACCCAGCCCTACTATTTTTGGAACGCCTGGCAGATTCTTGCTTGACCCATGTTGTCTTGAAGTGAAATGTGGTCCCGGTTCCCGTCCAGGGGGACCTTCTGGAATTTTTGGCCTCTCCCGTGTGGGATGGGAAAATAGAGGGGATGAAAAATCGGATGAGAGGCGAGCATGGAGCACCCAAACGAACATGCACCCACCCTGATTTTGGGCACCCCGTAGAATGCGATTCTGTAACGTTATTTTGGCCATGGCATAGGATAGTGAGCGGCGGCGCCGAGCTGTCGTTTTTCTCTGTCTCTTGTTGGCTGCGTCTGCAAGCCTTCCATGTGCAGAAGTGGGCGTTACCCCCCAGCCGCTCAGCCTAGCACAGCAGTAAAATCTGACCTGTGAGCCTCGGCGTGGTTGGTCTGACTCTGCTGGCTCCTCTCGACTCCGGTCGTCCAAACTCTGACTGCCCATGAGGCGCTGCCTGGCGCTTCCCAAGCTCGGCGGCTGAAGTCGGGTGGGCAGGATCGTAAGCCGCCAGGGCTTGAGCGGGTACTCTAAGGATGATGGATCACTGCCAGATACGGTCCGTAGCCTTGAGAGCCCGGCCACTGGGAAATTACGTACAACACATCGCGCAGGCCTTGCGGGGGTGCATAGAGACGTCGGGTTTAGGGCTGGGATCCTCGCGGGTCCTGCTCACCGTGTCCGAAAGGGGCCAGGACCTGGATTCCTGCAATGAACTTGGGCAAAGGTGGGCGGGTGGGCAACTGTGACAGTTGATCGTCGGCAAGTGTCTGAAAGCTTGAGGCTGGTGGTGGTGATGAGCGCGCGGGCAGAGCAACAGTCAATGGCGCAGCTGCATTGTGAGTGGATGGCAAATACGTAGTGAGATGCAGGGAGCAGGGGAGGGGGAGGGAAAGGGGGGGGTTGTGCTCCATTCCCCGGGCCATCTCCATTCTTTCACATCGCCGCTCGGTGGCTGATGGCTTATTCTGAGGGTGCTTTGGGACTGCCCTGGAGAGAGGCTAAGGGGGCGCCGAACCCAGTCGGTTGCTCGTGGACTGACGTAGATTCCATTGCTGGGAGGCCCGCTGGAGCCCGCTGGAAGGGCCCGCTAAACCTAGGTGCTTTTGCCTCCAGCGGCGGGAGCCCAGCCTGCGTCAGTCAGTCAAGATGTCTTGGGTCTTGGGGACCAGGCCCCCTGTGTTGCCTCAATGCTTCTCCCCGTCCGGTGTCGTGTGTGTGTGAGTGGCTCCCGCTCCTCTCACGCTGCTCAGGGATACCGCATCCACCCCCCCAAACACGGTGGAGTGGCTCAGCAGGCTTAGCGTGTCCAGTCCCCTATTCTGAGCCCAGCTCTCGCCGCCGTCGTCCATGGCCCGTGGCCTGTGTGGAGCGTGGAGCGAAAAAAGAGATCCGTCCCTTCATCAAAAACATTTCTGAAAACCCGGCAGCCCTGTCACTCCTGAATTTCATCTTTTGCTCTTGAACCCTCTCCTCTAATCCGTCCGCCATTTCCTCTTTTCCTTTTCTTTGCCCCAACTATCATCATTCTTTTGAGGCTGGTGCCTCATTTCCCCGCATTGCGTAAAGGAAGGTTGCCGGGCAGGTTTGCCAGTGCGCTTCACGACCCGTACAGTAGCTCCTATTTGCTCCTTGACGCAAGCCCGTGACCTGGGACTGGACGTCCATATTTCTCCTGTTTCAGCTACTCCCGCTTCCCCCCCAAAAACAACAAAAAGGCTGCCGTCAGCCCCAAGCGCCAAACCTGTCATCCCGCACAGATCGATTCATCCTTTCTTGATCCCCACGAGCCTTGACATTGACAGGACTTGGGAATCACTTTCGACAAGATGGCTTACAATGGCCGTGGTAATGAGTATGGTGGCGGTCACCAGCTGCAGGACATGCCTGCTGGCAGCAACGTGAGTCCGAGTTCGAGCCGCTCTTGGCCAAGGAAGAGTTTCTAACTGCGTGTGACGTGATCAGTACCATCTCCCCCCTCAGGAGAACGATGAGGAAGCCGGCCGACACCTCTTGAACTCGGGCTACGAGCAGGACCGACTTGGTGCCCGAACTCCTCCCGACCGCCCAGTCTCCGCCTACAGTCTGACCGAGTCGTACGCTCCTAATGCCCCCCAGACGGCTCCTGGCGGCAGTGGTGGTGGTTTCGCAGAGGGTGGTGGCTTCGGCCAGTTCAGCTCCGACCCTTATGCCCGTCCCGACTCCGCCTTCGACCCTGAAGACAGCTGGGTTCAGCGACAGCAGCAGCCCACCATGGGCGGTGGTGGCCTTGGCCGCTCGAAAACCAGAAAGGTCAAGCTGGTTCAGGGTTCCGTTCTCAGTCTGGATTACCCCGTGCCTTCTGCCATCAGAAATGCCGTTCAGCCCAGCTACCGTGATGCTGAGGGCGGCAGCGAGGAATTCATGAAGATGCGATACACAGCCGCCACTTGCGATCCCAACGACTTCACACTCAAGAACGGTTACGATTTGCGACCCCGCATGTACAACCGACACACTGAGTTGCTTATCGCCATCACCTACTACAACGAAGACAAGGTGCTAGTCTCCCGTACTCTGCACGGTGTGATGCAGAACATTCGTGATATCGTCAACCTGAAGAAGTCCACCTTCTGGAACAAGGGTGGCCCCGCTTGGCAGAAGATTGTCGTGTGTCTTGTCTTTGACGGTATCGACAAGGCCGACAAGAACGTTCTTGACGTGCTCGCCACCATTGGTGTCTACCAGGATGGTATCATCAAGAAGGACGTCGACGGCAAGGACACCGTCGCCCACATTTTCGAGTACACCTCGCAGCTTTCCGTCACCCCCAGCCAGCAGCTTATCCGACCCACCGACGACAGCCCCCAGAACCTGCCTCCTGTCCAGTTCATCTTCTGTTTGAAGCAGAAGAACACCAAGAAGATTAACTCTCACCGTTGGCTCTTCAACGCCTTCGGCCGTATCCTAAACCCGGAGGTCTGTATCCTTCTGGATGCCGGTACCAAGCCCAGTCCCCGATCCCTGCTGGCTCTCTGGGAGGGTTTCTACAACGACAAGGATCTTGGTGGTGCTTGTGGTGAGATTCACGCCATGTTGGGTAAGGGCGGCAAGAAGCTGCTCAATCCCCTCGTTGCCGTCCAGAACTTCGAGTACAAGATCTCCAACATTCTTGATAAGCCTCTAGAGAGTTCGTTCGGTTACGTCTCTGTGTTGCCCGGTGCTTTCTCCGCTTACCGATTCCGTGCTATCATGGGTCGTCCCCTGGAGCAGTACTTCCACGGTGATCACACGCTGTCTGCGCAGCTCGGAAAGAAGGGTATCGACGGTATGAACATTTTCAAGAAGAACATGTTCTTGGCCGAAGATCGTATTCTGTGTTTCGAGCTGGTCGCCAAGGCTGGCCAGAAGTGGCATTTGAGCTACATCAAGGCTGCCAAGGGTGAAACCGATGTGCCTGAAGGTGCCGCTGAATTCATCAGTCAGCGTCGTCGTTGGTTGAACGGTTCATTCGCTGCCTCTCTGTACTCCCTTATGCATTTCGGCCGTATGTACAAAAGTGGTCACAACATCATCCGAATGTTCTTCTTGCACATCCAGCTCATCTACAGTTCCCTCAACCTTATCTTTACCTGGTTCTCTCTCGGTTCTTACTACCTCACCACTACTGTCATCATGGACCTGGTCGGCTCTCCCAAGGTCGAAACGCAATACCACGGTTGGCCCTTCGGTGACAAGGCCACTCCTGTCGTGAACGCCATCCTCACATATCTTTACGCCGCCTTCGTGATCTTGCAGTTCATCCTTGCGCTGGGTAACCGTCCCAAGGGTTCCAAGTTCACTTACATTGCCTCGTTCGGTCTCTTCAGTCTTGTTCAGGGTTACATCTTGGTTCTCTCCGCCTACCTCGTTGTCCGCGCTTTCAATACTCCCATTGAGGATCAGATTTCGCTGGCTTCCGGAAAGGATTTCGTCAACAGTTTCTTTGGTGGCAGCAGTGCCGGTGGTGTCATTCTCGTCGCCCTTATCACCATTTACGGTCTGAACTTCCTCGCTTCGTTCCTCTACCTCGACCCCTGGCACATGTTCCACTCCTTCCCCCAGTACCTCTTCCTCATGTCCACCTACATCAACATTCTCATGGTCTACGCCTTCAACAACTGGCACGATGTGTCTTGGGGTACCAAGGGTTCCGACAAGGCTGAGGCTCTGCCTTCTGCCCACGTTACCAAGGGTGAGAAGAACGAGGTCGTTGTTGAGGAAGTTGAGAAGGAGCAGGAGGATATCGACAGCCAGTTCGAGCAGACCGTCCGCCGTGCTCTGGCTCCTTTCAAGGAGGAGGAGGAGGTCGAGAAGGCCGATGTCGAAGATGGCTACAAGTCTTTCCGTACTGGTCTGGTCGTCTCGTGGCTCTTCTCCAACGTCATGCTCATCATCGTCATCACAACCGAGACCTTTGATGGTTTCAACATCGGAGTAAGTATTCAATCCTCATCCATGGCAGCGGAACAGTGTATTAACAAATCTCTCAGGAATCTGCGTCCATCCGAACTGCCAACTACTTCAAGTTCCTCCTGTACGCCACTGCTGTGTTGTCACTTGTCCGATTCTTCGGTTTCTTGTGGTTCCTCGGTAAGACTGGTCTCATGTGCTGCTTCTCTAGACGATAAGCACTTCCCGCAGCGTTCTTTTGGAGCAAGGGCGGATATGCAAGGTATGATGGGTGTCAGAGTAGATAAATTGGCTCGTTATCGGATACCTCTTTTGTAACGTTTCATTTTCTGGTTCTTGTTTTGAGTATTAATGGATGGCAAATCAAAAAGAGTATTTGTATTTGAGGGGTCTTCCAATGGATTTGGATGCAACAAGTACCTATATTACCCTAGTGTAATTTGGCATCTATCGGGGATTATGACATTGCATTGATGATTCTTTTTTATATACATTCCATGGCCCTCGTTGCCTTCAATGATGATCCAGAGTGTTTAAGATATTTGCCATGTTTTACTCGGTCTCGTCTGACCTCGGTGCAAGACTTTCTTCGTTTCTCTCCCATGACATGGGGTAAGGAATTTCACACTGTCATACTGCTAGCTGGTCCAGTTGTGGGCGCTAGTCTCTATCAAATGAACCTGACGATGAATTGGTAACGCCGGCAGTCGTCATGACAGCCTGTGAGCAACACGTGGGATGATGCTGCGTAAAAAATGAGACATGTTCTGTAATTCAGTCTAGGGTGTTCCCAAGTAATCAATTATGCATGTCATGTGTTCTATCCCCCCGCTCACATGGTCACCACGAAGCAAACATGGTGACGGGATTTGTGTCGTTCTTCGAATAACAGAGCGATGCTGAAATCTCTTGAGAGATTCTCACATGTTTTATTTGCATCACTGATTGTGCTCCAAATGCTGTCGAAGCCCCTTCGCTGAACACTGGAGGTATCATGGCGGCACCGTGTGGGAACCATGTCGATGACGCGAGGCTGAGTGGACTGCCGCCTAAACCTCGGTGTGTTGGGATTTGGCTGCCTTACGCTATCTTATCAAGCATCATCGCCTTTTCGACTAAGCGGCCTTCAGCGATTCTCGAACTCACCAAAACATCTCGTGACACACAGTGACCTGGACGTCGACGGCGTATCCTAAAACAGTATTTCTTTTCATCTTACCATTCCTCTCCAATCTCGACAAGTATTCTCCCGAGACTTGTCTCGCCCAGTCACCGTTACCCCTCCTCAAAGTCCGACCAGCCCACGTTCGGGCCCCCACTTCCCACGATGCCCACGATGTTGCAGATATGGTCTATGGTATGTTACGCCTGCGTTCTGTGGGCGGTGCCGTGCTTGGCGCTGACATTTGGGTAGAAAAAACAGCAGAACGAGGCTGAAAAGGCCGAGGGCCAGGCCGCTGGCGGTAAGAAGAAGAAGGTTACCGCTGCGCAGCTGCGTGTGCAAAAGGGTACGTGAAAAGCGGAATGCATGCCTCCTAGGCACCCGGTTTCGAGAAATCTAACGCGGCGTGCACCACTAGATCTCTCAGAGCTTTCCCTCGGTTCGACGATGAAGACAGAATTCCCTGACCCTGACGACATTCTCAACTTTGTTCTCACGATCGAGCCCGACGAGGGCATGTACCGCGCGGGCCGATTCACCTTCGACTTCAAGATCAACTCAAACTTCCCCCACGAGCCCCCGAAGGTCCTCTGTCGCGAGAAGATTTACCACCCCAATATTAACCTGGAGGGAAACGTGTGCCTAAACATTCTCCGTGAGGACTGGAAGCCCGTGCTAAACCTGAACGCTGTGATTGTTGGATTACAGGTATGACACCCCCCGCCCTCCATCTCGATCCCGATGCAACCGCATATATCCCTGGGGTTTTAGTGATGCCAGGACCCTGCCACCGTTGCTGTGCAAAGGCTAATAATATTCCCAGTTCCTGTTCCTTGAGCCCAATGCCTCGGACCCACTCAACAAGGAGGCTGCAGAGGACCTACGAAACAACCGCGAGGGATTTAAGCGCAACGTGAGGACTGCTATGGGTGGTGGTGTGGTTAAGGGGTTGTCATACGACCGAGTGCTGAAATAGAAGGAAGCGGAGCACAGCGAACTCGGAAAGTTAGTTGCTGACCGCACATATTCCTCAGGGCTGGCTATTCAGCACGGTCCTCAAAAACAACGATGCGAGGCATGGAGGACGGGCGAGGTTGGGGAGCGAAAGAACATGATTTTATTGGCGAGCATGCAGTGTTTGTAGCATCGCCCGGCGTCTTGCGAGTCCATGATCAGGGGGCGTGCGTTTACTCTTCCTGTTATGACGGCATTCCAATTGCTTTTTTACGAGCCCGGGAGGTGGAGGAGAGAAGCGTATAGCCGGGAACACGACGGCGGCGAAATCTAGACTATAAATACAATCAATCAATGCTGAGCCGATTGAAGACGAGAACGAAAGCGGGTACGTAGGCGTACGGCAGGGGTGGCGCCGGGTAGCCAAGTCCATTTCCACGTCAACGGCGGTTTGTGTGCGTCCAGCTGGCCTTCACCACATGGCACTTACGGCGTATTAGTTTTTGACCATGGTGGATTGGTGGATGCAACGGGACGGTGTAGGGTAATGCAGGGGACGGGGCGGTATGCGAGGCGGCTTGCCCCAGGCATGTGCGGTCGCACTAGCGAGGGATGCCCACTCCGTCAACGCATGGAGAGGGCAACATGGCACACAAGTAAACAAAAAATTGACAGCTCGTTACGTGGAAACGGAGTGCTACTTACAGCACACGAAAGCATGCTGTTTATAGAATTGTACATGAATTTTTAAGTGCGGAAGGGAGACCCAGCCCGTCTAATGAAGCACTTACATGAGATGCAGCCCGCGAGTTTTTTTTTTTTTTTTTTTTTTCAATTTCATTTTTTTTTTTTTCATTCTCGTTTAAATGGTTCACCACTCCTCCATGTGGCGAGCTGCAAGTCTCCATAAGAAGTTTTACAACCACACAATTGGCTTCCATTGGATCAAACCAAACCCATAGAGCAGTGTGAAACATGCTGAAGAATTGGGATCCTCCTTCCAATAGAACAAAGCACCAACACAGCAAAGGAACAGCTAGCAATATGACGTAATACAGACTGTCAAAAGGTTGCTTACTACCTTGGCGCTCACAGGCGCCCGATCACTGACTGTGCCTTTTTGCCCCTCCGCAATGGAACAACGGGGGAGGGAGGGGGGTTGGTGGCTCCGCTTCCCCATGCAGGTGTGTGTGTCCCTCGTTGCTCGTGCGATGGATGTGACTGTCTGGCGGTGGCCGAAACCGGTGAGTTTCGCTCCCCCCCCCCCAATCCACAAAATTTATTTAACCTGACCTCTGCCAATCTTCACTCTCTCCTTCTACACCTACCCCCGTCACCTGCAAATCCCAATCATCAAAATGGCCTCGCGAAGCTTCTCCAAGACCCTGCGCGGCTCAATGGCCCGCCAATTGGCTGCGCCCCGCGTCCAGCAGCGCACCTTTGTCGCCGCTGCCCGCAACGTCGCCCGTGTCGGTGCCGTCGCCCGCCCTGCCGCTGCCGGCCCCGTCCAGCAGCAGCGTGGTGTCAAGACCATTGACTTCGCTGGCCACAAGGAGGACGTCTACGGTAAGTCAATCTGGTTCATATATATGAGAGTGCCTGGCGTGAAGGAGTGGGATGAGAGCTCCCCTACCCCTCCTCCCCCCGCCGCCTCAAAACTTGGGGGATCAATTTTTGCTGACCATGTCCTTTGCGGGGTATAGAGCGTGCCGACTGGCCCCAGGAGAAGCTCCTTGTAAGTTACACTGCCTCAATTGCCTTCGGCGAAGCTCAGTATTAACCAATTCCTGCAGGAGTACTTCAAGAACGACACTCTGGCCCTCATCGGTTACGGTTCCCAGGGTCACGGTCAGGGTCTTAACCTCCGTGACAACGGCCTCAACGTCATTGTTGGTGTCCGCAAGAACGGCAAGTCCTGGACCGACGCTATCGAGGATGGCTGGGTTCCCGGCAAGAACCTGTTCGAGGTCGACGAGGCCATCGGCAAGGGTACCATTGTCATGAACCTCCTCTCCGATGCCGCCCAGTCTGAGACCTGGCCCGCCATCAAGCCCCAGCTCGTTGAGGGCAAGGTAAGCATCCAGCCCTGCCCAATGCATCACGCGAAGCTCCTTTGGTTGATGTGACTGACCGCAAACGGCAGACCCTTTACTTCTCCCACGGTTTCTCCCCCGTCTTCAAGGAACGCACCAACGTCGACGTCCCCACCAACATCGACGTTATCCTCTGCGCTCCCAAGGGCTCTGGCCGAACCGTCCGATCTCTTTTCCGTGAGGGCCGTGGTATCAACTCCTCCTTCGCCGTCTTCCAGGATGTGACTGGCAAGGCCAAGGAGAAGGCCATCGCCATGGGTGTCGCCATCGGCTCCGGCTACCTCTACGAGACCACCTTCGAGAAGGAGGTCTACTCTGACCTCTACGGTGAGCGTGGCTGCCTCATGGGTGGTATCCACGGTATGTTCCTCGCCCAGTACGAGGTCCTCCGTGAGCGTGGCCACTCCCCCAGCGAGGCCTTCAACGAGACCGTCGAGGAGGCTACCCAGTCCCTGTACCCCCTCATCGGTGGCTACGGAATGGACTGGATGTACGAGGCCTGCTCCACCACCGCCCGCCGCGGTGCCATTGACTGGACTCCCCGCTTCAAGGATGCCCTGAAGCCCGTCTTCAACCAGCTCTACGACGCTGTCAAGGACGGCTCCGAGACCCAGCGATCCCTCGACTACAACGGCCAGAAGGACTACCGTGCCAAGTTCGAGGCTGAGATGGAGGAGATCCGCGGTCTTGAGATCTGGCGAGCTGGCAAGGCTGTCCGTGCTCTCCGACCCGAGAACCAGAAGTAAAGGGCAGGTTTATGATTGGTCAGGTTGGGGGGTTTATTTGGGACGGCTAGGTAAAATTCCGTGGACTTTTTGTACTTTTATTCCTGGGAGTCTCTCATGGGAAATCTGGGCTCGTCCAAAAGTTTGATATCCGCAAGTCACACAACAACTTGGGTGCAAATTTACATGTTTGATGAACGAACTCCAAAACTGTGTGCCTCGTGCCATGTACCGTGATTGAACATTGTGTGATTGAAGTGAGCATCGTTCAAGTGAAGTGAAGCTGGCGAGCGGACGAATGAGGTTTGCGGAATATCTCACAGATTGAAATCTCGGCAATGCACGAAGGGACTGAGCTGCGAAACCGGCAGGCCCGCAAGCTTCCTAACTCGGCCAAGGGTCCCTCATCTTCCCGACATTATCCATGCCGGCCAAATGCGAGTCTTGCCGAGAGTCGGTGAACAGCCCGTTGTCGGCGCTAGCAACAGTCGGCAAAGGTAAAAAAAAATTTAATTGGAAAAGGAAGCGTAGACGCCTCAGGCAGCGAAGCGACTGGCTGGCAGGCAGGCAGGCAGAGAGCGAGAGCGACATAGTTCAGCGGCCAATTGTCAAAGCTTCCATGCTTTCATGGATGAGGCCTGCAGTGGGTAATTTATTGGTTGGTGTCGTTTCCGCAACGCCGCCCTGCCTGCCATCGGGAACTGGGAGGGGGGAAAAAGCAAAGAAAAGAAAAAAAAAGCCCGACGCCGTTTGGTAGAAAACGCCTTTTCAGGACTGGGTAAGTAAAGTGGCTTTAACTACTTGGTTACTCGCCGTCGCCAAGTTGATCGACAACGGCGGCTCCCACCAATCATGCATGTGTTGCGCCCTCTTGACGATAAGCGGGTCTTGACATGACAGGTTGCTTGGCCATGCCGCTTCTGGTGATCGGGAACGACACCATGGCCCGCTCGTTGGCTCATATTCGCATCCATCTAAACGCCCTCAGCCAGGAGTGATACCTTGTATAGATATAAGTCGTGTCCTCAGCAGCAAGGGTAATTAATTATTGTTTGAAAGAAGCCCGTGGTATATATATATACATATAGCTCTATCAAGCACGCATAAAACACCGCAATCGGCAACAGTCAATATGGCTGACATATCCACGACGCTCCCTCTCACGCGGGACTCGGTGGTCGAGGCGCACAAACTGGTCAAGCCCAAT
This sequence comes from Calonectria honghensis, assembly GCA_013403855.1. NCBI lineage: Eukaryota > Fungi > Ascomycota > Sordariomycetes > Hypocreales > Nectriaceae > Calonectria > Calonectria honghensis. Next base: position 443,589 of record VTGB01000039.1, on the reverse strand, counting down.
GTCCACCTCACACCCGTCCTCACCAACCGGACGCTGACGGCGCTGGCCTCGACGCCGCGAACCGCCGAGCAGCTCGCCGGCACTCGGTGGGAGGGCCGCACGCCGGCCAAGCCCGTGCTGCGGCTCTGGTTCAAGTGCGAGAACCTGCAGCGCATCGGCGCTTTCAAGGTCCGCGGCGCCTTCCACGCCATCGAGAGGCTCAAGCAGGAGCCCGGCTGGCTCGACGGCGGCGGCAAGGAGAAGGGTGTAGTGACGCACAGTTCTGGTGAGACTACTACTTACTTGCTATACATTATACACATATATCTTATCTCCCCTGCTCTACCCTGATCGGAGTTGCAAAAGACTCAAGTACCCATTGACGAGAAGGAGAAGCAAGAACAAGAAAGAGAGGAAAAGGAATACCAGTGCTAACTCGCCGTGTCTTGTTTCAATAAAGGAAACCATGCCCAGGCTCTCGCCCTCGCGGCTCGTGAAAGCGGCATCAAGGCTCACATCGTCATGCCCAACATTTCCATTCCGCAAAAGGTTGCCGCCACAAAGGGGTACGGCGCAAACGTCCACTTCAGCGGCAGCACCAGCGTTGAGCGCGAAGCCGCTGCCGACAAGGTCATTGAAGAGACGGGCGCCCGCCTGGTCCCCCCCTACGACCACCCGGACATCATGCTCGGCCAGGGCACCTTGGGTCTGGAGCTCCAGCAGCAAGTTGTCAACCTGATGGCGTCTTCCGAGGACGCTGTCTTCCCGCCCCGGTTCCGCGCCCCGTCAACAGGCAGGGACAACGACGGACCGGGAAAACCGGGAAAGACCAAGGCTCAGCCGGGCCTGGACGCCATCATGACACCCTGCGGCGGCGGCGGCATGCTCTCGGGCGTGGCGCTTAGCTGCGAAGGCACGGGAATCCGCGTTTTCGGCGCCGAGCCGTCGTTTGAGGGCGCCGACGACGGCAAGCGCGGCTACGAGGCCGGCGAGCGTGTCGAGGCCGTCAAGTCGCTGACCATTGCCGACGGCCTGCGCACCCCCGTGGGCAAGCACCCGTGGGGCGTCATCTACGAGCGCCGCCTTGTGTCGGGCATGTACAGCGTCGCCGAGGACGAGATCCGCGCCGCCATGCGCCTCGTGCTCGAGCGCTTCAAGATGGTCGTCGAGCCCAGCGCCTGCGTGCCCCTGGCCGTGGCCCTGTTCGACGAGGACTTCCGCGCCATGGTGGAGCGCGAGGCTGGCGAGGACGGCTGGGATCTGGGCCTAGTGTTTAGTGGAGGCAATGTTGGCGCCGACGCTATCGGGAGGTTGTTTGCGGAATAGGTAGAAGAATGATGAGAAGGAAGGGAAGTAAACTCACATGTCCATACCGATGGAGCATCATGCACACTGATAATTTTTGGTCCTATCCCCTTGACGTCATGACTCTTATAAATATGATGAATATAACCAACATTAAATCATGTAAATACCAAGAGACATTACTGCAATTTGTTCATTTTTGAACCCGATCCTCGTTTTCCCGGTGCCTGCCTTGGGTGCCACCGGCCATCATCATCATCACATCAAATTTCTTTTTTTTTTACCCAGACATTACTTATTCAAAGCTTCATCCATCCCCTTTCTCCACTTGTTCGAGTTCCTTCGCAAGATCCAGATACAAAAGTAGCTTGCCACCAGGCAGAAGATGCAAATGGTGGTGAATACCCAGCCGACATCGATGGCCTGAATCCACGAAGCGGCGACAATGGCGCCGATGCAGCTCAGCGTGTTGCGCACAAAGTTGTTGACGGCCACGCCGGCCGAACTGCGCTTGCGGATAAATTCCGTGAGCATGGTTGTAGCCGCGGACTTGGAAAATAGAGTTAGCTTCATGCGGCAGACGGCAGCTTTCGGTGTGTTTGGAACTTACAAAGATGAGCATGGAGGAAACTCCAAACAAGTAGAGCGCAATGCAAGGCACGATGAAATGCACACCGTACTGAGTGGTCCAGCCAAACATGAGAAGCGCTAGCGGGTAAATCGTGACAGCAATCCACGCGTTCTCCCGCAGCCGATCCTCTGGCAAATATATGAGCTTTCCGTTCTGGTCGTAACGGTTGGCCTTGCGGGCCTCTCGAGCCATGATTCTGTCGATCCACCTGCCACCAAACAAGGAACCTGTTATGTATCCCAACCCAGAAGGAATATATAGCAGACCAAGAATTAGTTGGGTGTAGTTGTACGGAGGCTCCGCAAACTTTTGCTGGAGGCCGATGTTGACAATGTAGAGAGAACCAAAGGCAATGGCGGCGACGAAGACGGTGATGAAGACGGGGGGATACCGCAGATAGAAAATGACAAATAGAGGGTCAATGAGGAATCGGCGCAGCGACTTGGTGAAGCGCTTGGTCTTTTCCTTTGCAGAGTCGATGGTCCGCATCCGCTGGAGATCGGGTGCGTTTTGCGTCAGGTTTTCTGGCTTGCGGCGAGCTAGCGTCTCGGGGAGACAGAAGACGATTAGGAGGAGGACAACCACGCCGTAGATGGTGAGAAACCACATGGTGGCTCTCCAGCTGATTTTCTCCGTCACCACGCCACCGATAACGGGGGCAATAAGAGGTCCCAGGAGGGGGCCAAGGTAAAAGACGCTCATGGCTTTGCCTCGCTCAAAGACCTCGAACAGATCAGCAATGGACCCCGCCCCGGTCGAATGAGCGCTCGCGGAAGCACCACCCGCGCACATGCGGAATATAATAAGCATGGTGATGTTGGTGCTGACGGCAGACGCCACGGAGAATACGACAAAGAGGGAAAACGAGATGATGTAGATTGTGCGACGACCGAATTCCTCTGAAAAGGAGGACCACCAGAGGGGGAATATAGCCATGGAGAGCATGTACAGGGCGACGGACAAGTTGGTTATGGTTTCAGAGGCGTTGAACTCCTTTGCCAAAACGCTCAGAGCAGCTTTTTCGTATATTAGCGTACCGGTTCTCAAAAGTTCATCATTGTAGTAAGATTATATATAAACTTACGGTACACCACAGTTGAACCTAGCGGGGCGGCAGCCGTAGCCAAGGCGATGATGCCAACCAGGCTCCATTTAGTTGAGTTGGGGTAGTCGGGTGGGTGTGTTATCTCCGGAACCAGCGTGATGCTGCCCAGGAACCCGTGTCTTTCGGCGCGGGGGACTATTATCATGCGTTTTGAGCGAGTAGACGAGGCCCTGGACTGAGTCCGTCGGATAGATTTCGTATCAATGTTGCCCAGGGGCTCGCCGATTGTGACGGGCTCGATTTCATTGATTGTCTCGGAGTGGCTATGATTCGAGTCTGTCGAGTCCGAGCCCGCGGTGGTCGGCCGTTCTACCTCGAGGCCATTCCCATCCCGCTCCAGATCAATCTTTTCATCATCTTTTTCTGACTTCATCATGTTGGCGTCTTGGCCGATTGTCATCGGTATCGGCACCGAGAATGTGGGGCTACCAGTCTGAGCCGAGGCCGAAGTCTACAAGCCTCAGCCGGAATACGGAAACGGTAAAGACCAAGAAGGAGCGGTAGATCAGGCTAGAAACACGGGGACAGCAACTGCGATAAAACTCGATCTCGAACGGATCTTGAAAAAAAACTGAGGGTGGACCACATGTGTCACGGAAGCCAGGGGGGGGCACCCGCAGGCTTTAAACGGCAATAGATTCGGATAACGCATTTCGCTTTCTCGCTCTTTGCTTGAACCGGCATCCAACGCCAATCTCGTAATCACCCATCGGCATTTCCAGTCCGGTGAGGGAAGACTGGGGGGTCATTTTTTCCCCAGTGGAGCATCGGAGAGAGGGGCCCTGTCGCCGAGCGCGGAGCCGAAGCGATCGGGGAATCTGGCACTAGGACAAAGAGGTGCATCATGAGTGTGGAATGGTTCCGAGATCGAGATGTTTGGCTTACCAATCCGATCTTGGAGCATGTGTGGTGGCATCCTCGCGGAAGAATGAAAAGTAACCGACGGTTGGTCGCATTGGTTGAAGACCGCTTGTCAAAGTGTCCGACGTGACGTAACAGGGACTGAGCGTTGCGAACCTGGATAGACTGGCTACCGGAGACTTAAACTCCAGATATCCTTGGAAAAGGTGCCATAATCGCCATCGAATCCTTTTATACCACTAATAAGATCAAGTGCAACTCAACTCATTGTCCTATCATTATATTGGCAAGGCGCCACGAACAGCTCACTGGCTCACGCGACCTTGTTTGTGGAGAATAAGCACATCTCAACTCAGTCAACGGTGGAGAATGTCTAAAACTGTGCATCAGATCCTGGTTCCCGAGAGATTTGCGCTGCTGGTGCATTCCTCTTGTCGGAGGCTTCAGCTGGGCAATTGAGTCACTCCTGATTCATCAGTCCCTTGTACGGAGTGGCGTTCTCACACAGCCGTGGCGCTGGTGATCGGTCCTTGCAAGTGCCGGATCCGACATCGCTCGGGTTTAGGACGGTAATGGTGCAGGGGAGGCTAGATGGATGTTGGGACGATCCAAAGCGACGTCCGTGTGGGAACCGGTTGGTATTTTTTGCGATTGGTTAGCTAGTGTACATCAAAATAGGTAATTCAAGGGGTTTTGGTTTTGGTGCCTGCCTGTGCGCAATCTTTCCCCTGTGGATGAAAAGATGCGATGGTGGACGGGAGCTATGGCCAATGCATGAACCCCGCGGCGTAAAGATTTGGCGGGGCAAGGCAGTCTAACTCACTCACTTTGCACCCGTCCCGCGTCACAACAAACTACATAAACCGACGCTCAATCCCTTGGAAACAGAAGAGGATCTTTATCTGTCATTTTTTGAGAGTCCTCAACATGTCTCTGACCAACGCCTCCCCCGAGGCTGCTGCCGCCTCGGCCAAGACTGCTTCCTTCACCCTCGCCACTCTCCCCGCGACTGCTCGCAACGAGGCTCTTGAGATTATCCATGCCGCTCTCTCTGAAGCCAAGGATGCTATCCTCGCTGCCAATGCCCGAGATCTGGATCTTGCCCGCAAAGCTGCTGCGGACGGCTCCCTTAGCCAAGCTCTCGTGTCCAGACTCGACCTGGGCAAGAAGGGAAAGTGGGAGGACATGCTCAAGGGAATCTTGGATGTGAGAGACCTTGAAGACCCAAGTATGTGACTGACATCTCTTACCCATTCCCTCCAAAAAAAACACAATTCTCTTGGCTTTTGACCATGTTTAGAGTGTCTTGCCGTGTACTAACCTTCTCTCTTAGTTGGCCAGGTCCAGATGCGAACCAAGCTTGATGATGACCTCATCATGGAACGCGTGTCATGCCCGATTGGTGTTCTTCTCATCATCTTCGAGGCCCGCCCTGAAGTCATCGCAAACATTGCATCCCTTGCTATCAAGTCCGGAAATGCTGCCATCCTCAAGGGTGAGTTCAAACATTCAATTCTCAGCGGAACCCCTCTAACAACCTGCAGGCGGAAAAGAGTCGACCGAGTCCTTTGTCGCCATCTCGCAAGTCATTTCTGCGGCTCTTGAAAAGACCCAGGTTCCAAACGCAGCTATCCAGCTCGTCACCACCCGCGATGCAATTGCCCAGCTCCTTGCCCAGGATCGCCACATTGACTTGGTGATCCCTCGCGGCTCCAACGAGCTCGTCCGCTACATCAAAGAATCCACCAAAATCCCTGTCCTGGGTCATGCTGATGGTATCTGCCATATCTATCTTACTGATTCCGCCGACAAGGACAAGGCCGTGACTGCCATTGTCGACTCCAAGACCAGCTACCCTGCCGCTTGCAACGCTGTCGAAACCCTCCTTGTGCAAGAGTCCGCCCTTGGTACTGTTTTCCCCGGCGTGGCTTCTGCCCTTGCAGCCAAGGGTGTGTCTCTGCGCTGCGACCCCGCGAGCAAGGAAGCCATTGCACCACTGTCCCTTGAGGGTGTCCAGGACGTGAAGCCTGAAGACTACGACACCGAGCATTTGTCCCTGACCCTGGGCGTGAGGACCGTTCCTGATCTCCCCACTGCCATCAACCACATCAACACTCACGGATCTCACCACACCGATGCCATCCTCACCTCCAACACAGCCGATGCCGAGCGCTTCATGAACGAAGTTGACTCTGCTGGCGTGTACTGGAACGCCGCCACTCGTCTGGCTGACGGTATGCGCTACGGCTTCGGCACCGAGGTCGGCATCAGCACAAACAAGATTCACGCCCGTGGACCCGTTGGTTTGGAGGGTTTGACCATTTACAAGTACAAGATCCGCGGCGACTACCAGGCAACCGCGAGCTACGGCGAAGGAGAGGGCAAGCGACCATGGAAGCACGAGAAGTTGGACCTGTAATCATAAATTGGCGTTGAAAAAAAGGAGAAGGAATACGGCACTAATTGGTAGGGGTACTGGGTCAAAAGCTCGTTATCGTTGCATCTTTCCAAAATGTGCACTGTGCATAAAGTTGCCGCTTGTATTTGCCCAACCATAGGAATCGATCAAAAGGGTAATAGGAAGCAATCGTGTCATTAGTCTATGTGAAGCATCATCACTCTGAAATAGTTTTTTTTTTTTCACATCATATGGGGCATTCAAACCCCAAGGCCATTCTGCTAATCCCGAAAACACGCCCCTTCCCTTGACATTTGAACCCCAAACTCATCCTTGGTGTCTGTTTAAGCGGTGAGATCGTATTGCTTAATCAACTCTGCCAGTCTGTCGCCTTCGGACTTGAAGTCAATAAGCGACGTGCCCATCACCTGGTATCGAATCCTATTGATATTGTTAGTCCAAATCTTTCAACGGGTCATCGTGCATTGCCGTTACTCACTTGGGCTCATCACCAAACTGCTCCCTCTTTGCTCGGCACCTGAAGTTGAATTTTTTGCAGTTGGCCTCCTCAAAAACCGTCATGAACTTCACCTCATCCTGGTCCTTGAGCTCCATAAGCTCATTCGCAGTGCGTCCCAGAATCATGCGGCCGGCGTCGTCGAAGCAGCTGAGCCACTGGTGGCTTGTATGGTCTGCTACGTTCAGAGAGAGAATGTACCTGTATTCGGGTCTCTCTGATGAAGCTGAACACTTCTCGCACCACCAGCCTTCAGCCTGCTCTGTCACCTTCTTGTTGCATTTTGGCTGAGTACAAGCAGGATAGCAAAAGTTTTCTTGCTTGATGTAAACAATGGTGGCCTTGAGGGAATAGTACGCATCGCTCTCCATGCCAAGATGAGTATCCTTCACTTCAGCGATACTCTTAAGCTCATCCTTGCGGCCGGTGGCACCGCCGAGACTCGCCAGACCCTGGTGGGTAGAGAAGGTGTCGTTTCGACCTGCAGAGTCGTACCAGCCCTTGAGCTTGTGAGCGTCAGGGATATCTGGGTCAACCGACATGGTACCGGATGACAGCAAGCTTAGACTCTTGCCACCGAAGTCAGATACCTTAGTGCCTTTGAAGGCAATGATGGACTCTGGGGACGCATCAAACGAGTTTGCAGTTTTACCCCAAATAGTCACACGAACTGAAAAGCCGGTGTCATCCACTATCGTAAGCTCTCGCTTCGAGAAGGGTCTACCATCCCTCTTGGAAACAATCTCCGAGACCTCGCCAGCATCCTTCAATACACCAATAACGTCGACGGTGCTTTCCTTTTCCACGCTTTGTAATTCTTCAATGGTGCAAAAGTTGAACTTCTGTTGTGGAACACTCGACTGGTCTTCGGCTTTCTCGACGATGGTTTCGCGCTCGAAAGCTAGCTCGTAGTCGTTGGCGAGATTGGAAAATTGCTTCTTTGCGAGCGAGACTCGGCAAGGGGTGGAAATGTAATACACCGAGCCCTCTTGGAGGAGGTCATAGAATGCATCAACCTGTTCATTGAACCCGGTCGCCTTGATTTCGCCACTCTCATCAAGCAGGTTGACGCTGAACAATCTGCCTTCACCGGTTGCCTTTTTCCATGACTTGATTTCGGACTTGAAGGTGACTCGCGCCTTGATCTTCCACTTGTGCGCAAAGGGCGACAAGCCTTCAATTGGGTAAATATGACTGTCGCCATGGGCAGCTGGCCGTGAAGGCATGGACTTCTGTTGCTGCTGTAGCATCTGTGGCTTCTCGTTTTCCTCCTTCTTGGCACCGTAGAAGTCGTTTCCTGCAATGGTTGCGTCTTCCTGAGGGGCAGCTTTGGATTCGACTGCGACCGGCTCGCCGATTTTCTCGTGCACACCGAGGGATTCGATAACTTCAAGGTCGAGGATGATCATAATACTAAGGCAAGTTAGCAGAAAGCTGCATAATGGGTCCATGTTGTACTGACTTCTTGCCCTTTACGGTGTTGGGATTGTACTGCTTCACGCGGACAATACAGCCCCTGTCTAGTTTTCCATCGCGGACAACGTGGTTTGCCTGGGTGCCAAGCATAGATTGAACATAGTGCTCGCTGTCGCTCATAACGAGTCGGTATCGTTCTCCGCCCTGCGCTGTGGGTGCCATCTGCTTGACCTGAAGACACTGCATGACGGGAACAGGAAACAGCTTGGCGGCCTTGTCGGGATCATTGAAGATCACACTGGCGAAAGTTAGTCGTGGCAACATGGAATGGCGGTCGAGAAAACGTACTCAAGGGCACCTCGCGAGAGGGCAGCAGCAGCAGCATCCATGATGACTGCGAGAATTAGTGATTGTTTTGGTGTTGGGTTGTTATGTGCAGTGCGTTGACAATGCTATGAACTTTTCGTGCCAAAACGGGCGGTTTGATGATTTTGTGTGTGAATGAGAATGGTAGCTGGTGCCTGCGACGCGCTAAGCGCGTTGAGTGGGAAACGCGGTTGGGCCATGGCGGGGTTGGTGCTTACGTAACGATCTTAGCATTCTCGAATGCGCTAAGTTGAACGAGAAAAGAGAGGGGAGGCAACAACACTGAGGCAAGTTGTCCCAGGTCTGTAAAGTTATGACAAGTTTAACTTCACTCTGTAAATTTTTTTGAATTCATAAATCGCACGGACCTTATTATTGAATTTTTCTTTTTTGTTAAGCTCAATGCACATGATCTTGATATGTAACGAAGCGTTGTAAGTCTGGAAACATTGCACGTCTATTAACTTGGTCAAAAAGGTTTCTGATCTGTAGCAGTACATGTAAAATAAAAACAATATGCACTCTTAAAAGTTCAACGTCTATAAACCAAATGTTTTTTTTGGGGCGGATTCCGGCATCAGGAGATAAATCATATTTGTGGTATTGGTCTGAGACGAGGTAGATCCCAACTTTTGGCCTTCAAGTGCAGTCTGCTTGCGCTAGAATGCGAAAACACACACAACGCAATGGCAGCTTCAATTTTGTGAGATGGGCCAAATAGCGCAGAGAAAATGGATTCGATATTTTATGATGACATTGATCTTAGTCATTCTTGAATGGCAAACTTTTTAGCCAAAATTTGATCCCCTTTGTTAACATGAGTTTCCCTCCTTACAGCTTGGCATGACGCTTCCGGCATGACGTACCACCCTCATAAGGCAACCATTCCACAACAGTAACTACATCATGCACATGCAAAGCACTCCCCGCTTTCCATCACGACGACGCTTCATCGACCGCACGACTTTGAGGTAAATAAAAAAAAACACAGTAACCATGGCCGATGCAGACAACGCCACTCGAGCTCCCGAGAGCGATGCCCAGGAGACTACTGCAGCTCCCGAAGCTCCAGCTCCAGCTTCAGCTCCCGTCGTGGGCGAGCACTGCGTGACCGACAGGCCTACCCGTATGCAGGTGCATTTTTCTGCTGCCAGCCCCAGCGGCTAATTGATGTAGCTTCGGGCCAATCTTCCACCGGAGAGATTATCAAGCTCAACGATGTTGATGTGAGTCTTTGAGGGGCTATGCGGTGCAATGCGATGCGCTTGCGCTTGCGACTGACGACCCCTCCTCTTCCCAGGTCTACATCTCCACGCCGGCCGACTACCCCCATGCGCCATCGCGGCTCCTCCTCCTCCTAACGGGAGGCACGGGCATCAAGTCGACCAACAATCAGATCCAGGCCGACAAGTACGCCAGCGAAGGGTTCCTCGTGCTGATGCCCGACATGTTTGGCGGCGACACGGCCCCCGCATCCACCTCCATCATCGACGACTCCACTTCGATTCTCGAGCAGTTCAAGATCAAGGCCGTCGAGGTGACAAAGTCGTTCCTCATCGACATGTGGCTGGCCCGCGTCACCGAGGACCGTGTGCTTCCCGTCCTGCACAAGGTCATCGACGCTGCCAAGGAGCAGTTCGCCGACTGCATCAAGCAGGGCGATGGCATCTATGCCGTGGGCTACTGCGTCGGCGCACGCTTCGTGCTGCTCTTATCCAAGAAGACGCAGTCTACGAGCGGAGACGCTGAGAGTGCCGAGGGCGGCCAGGTCAGGACAGGCCCGTTCATCAAGGTCGGCGCACTGGCTCACGCTGCATCAGTCATACCAGATGACTTCAACGATGTCAGTGTCCCCCTCAGTCTAGTGTGCGTCGAGAATGATCCTTTGTTCCCCGACAAGGTTCGCACCACGGGCGAGGATGTCATGTCCAACGCCAACTTGGAGCATGAGGTGCAGGTGTACCCAGGAGTGCCCCATGGTAAGACACCAATCCCTAGAAATGTAATAGATCATGCGCGACCCATGCTAACCTGGTTCAGGATTTGCTGTTGTTGGTGAATATCAGGAGACAGCCATCAGGGACGCTCAAGCTACGGCATATGATCAAATGCTCAGGTGGATCAAGACACATTAACCCAGAAATAGCCTTTCGTTTCACTCAATTACACGCAGGAGGGCATTCGGTTTTTAGTTTATTCCCACATTTTCGTATACGAAATGGATGCTCAAGGGATGGTGCAGATGATCTTGCCCAAGTTCTTCGCGTCCTCCATGTGCTTGTGAGCCTCTTGTATCTCCTCCCAGGGAAGAACCTTGTCCACAAATATCTGTAGCTTGCCCGACTCGAATTCCGGAAGATACCCCTCCAGCTTATCGCGCAACTGTCCCTGGTATTCCTCGTCTCGACTTCTGAGCGTGCTGCCCTCAATTCTCAGCCGCTTGAATAGAATCTGCGAAATGTCAGCTTCGGGGACCTTGCCGCCGCTGAGAGTGCCCAGGAGCACGATCCGAGCATCGCGAGCGGCGGCTTCGAGGTTCTTCTGGAAGTAGTTGCCGCCAACAAAGTCGACAATGTAATCGACACCCTTGCCCCCGGTCTTGGCCTTGATCTCCTCGGCCCAGTTTGTTGTCTTGTAGTTGAAGGCCGCCGTGGCACCCAGCTTGGACGTGATAAATTCGCATTTTTCATCGGTTCCAGCCGTAGCATATATCTCAGAGGCGCCGGCAACACGCGACAGTTGCAAACCAGAGATGGACACCCCAGAGGCGCCGGCATGCCACAAAATGGACTTTCCCTTCGTAAAACCAAGCACAAGGTGCAGAGCCTGCGTGGCCGTGATCCACGTTTCCGGGATGCCGGCACAGACCTCGAAGCTCATGGCTTTGGGCTTGTGCAACAGCATCCGGGTGCTAACCGCAAGGTATTCGGCATAGGCACCTCCATATGCCAACCCAAAGACCTCGTCACCCACCTTGAAGCTGTCATGATCACCAGAGCCCAGAGACTCAACGGTGCCGCTGAACTCGACACCAAGAGTCTTAGGCGCCTGGGGTGGGAGAGGATAAAAGCCGCGTCGCTGGACAATGTCCATTCGGTTTATTCCAAACGCCTTGACACGGACGAGAGCCTGTCCTTCCGCCGGAGAAGGCACGGGAGTCTGGTCGTTCATGAAGAGGGCATCGCGCTCGCCCTTTCCACCTCGGATATCTAAAGGCGGGGTTAGATGGCCACGGCAGTTTGGATTCCAAACCACGTTGATTCCATACCGATAGCTTTCATGACGCTCGCCATTATGAATGATATGTACTAATAATGAATTCAAAGATAATTTGTCTCGTTTCAACTCGTTACAATGGCACGTTGCGGGCCAGCCGGTGGAGAGTGTGAAATGGGAAGTTGATGCATTTTTGCATTAGTAATACTCGTCCACTGGCAGAAGCGGCGATGTCGTCACCAAGCCAAAAACCATCCAATTGTGAAGTAACAGTCCGCATTCGCAAAACAATAACAATCGCACTCGGCAAGTATGTTTCGGCGCTGATGACCTCACAAAATTTCGTCAGCATAGCAAAATCAAATATAAGTGAGCCATGTGGACGCCATATATTAGCCGCCGCGACAATCAAGCGGTATCATAATTCTGCATTTCCCTCTGTTTCATGTTGAGATAAATCATACAAGAAGGTGTAGCAAACCGGGCGAAGAGTTTTTTTTTCACAGCGTCTGATTTGGTGCTGTGGTTGGAGAGAGCAGTTGGACTAGCAGAAAGGGCGATGCATCATCTTCTTTGGGCTTGGGTCATCTTCAAGTCAAACCATAGCTGAACAGAAGATATATCATCCATGACTGGAAGTATCATGTCAAGGAAGAAAACACGTACTTCCATGCCAACATTGGAGCATGACGCTCAAAATGCTGCTTCATCAGGCTGTGGCCAAGTGACTGAAACCAAAACCTCGAAGCGACGGGAGCCTTGAAGAGATGGCCGAGAACGGCGACAATTCCGCAACTTCTTGACAAAGGCGAAACAGCTACACGAGAAGCGAGTTCGTCTCTGTCTCATGACCTGGCACTGACGGACAACGCCAGCGGGCAGGGAAGTGAATCCCAGAACCTCTAGCCAACAATGAGCAGGCTCATACACCGAGCAGTCACCGGAAATCAAGCATCCGTTATCAAGCAGCAAGCCAGTGTTTCATCACCGAGAAAGCCACCATGACTTGGCAAAGCGTCAAGATGTGATAATGAAGTGCGCAGGATAAGCGTGGTAGGCTAAAGCAACCTCGTTTAGCAAAAGAACCAATGCGCAGACAGGGAATGACCGCGAGATGAAGAAGAGACCGACAGGATGAGCTGTAATCGGATCATCTTGACGCAACAGAGATATGCGTTGCAGGATCAACTTGCAGGAACCATTCCCAATGCATGCATTGTCAACAACGCCAGTGAGCGAGAAACTTCCAGGTGCGGGGCGAACCTCATGCGTGTTCATGATGAACATGCATGCACACAACACCAGGCTAGCAAGGCGAGCTAGCGGAAACATTTCATGCCAAACGGGCGAGCGAGTGCCTGGGGTTGGCTGGCCTCTGAACTGAACGTTCCGATAACACCGGATCCCGGGAAGCAAAATGGCGAGAGGTGGAAATTGCGCTCACCTACTCCCAGCCAACCCATTCACACCATGCCACACGACGAGTGCAGGCGCTAAAATGAATATCGGCCACAAGCGCCGATGTTAGCACCCAGCCCGGTGGAAATCGAGCCGTCGTGGTTACATTTGGAAAAAGGCGCGGTAAAGGTGAGGACCGGGGAGACATCAAATGGGAAATAGGCTAATCGATGGGATACGAGCTGCAGCCGGGAGATAGACCATGCCACGAGCCAGATAGAGTAGGAAGAGAGACCCAGCCTGCTCAAACAATTTCCCTATTGGAAGACTCGCAGGTGGATGCTCCAGTTTAGCAAAGCATCGGAGAGTGTGTGCCTCAGTGGCCTGTCGCTCGGCAAAGCCTCGCGGCGAGATCTAACTCTCTGATTGTTTTTGCATTCAACGACGATGAGCAAACAAAGTTTGGCAAGGTACCAGGCCGCCCCCCAAGATTAAAGACTCAGACCCCGACCCAGCCGGTTTTGCGGTTGCCAGAAGGCTTTTCCAAATAGAGGTGTGTTGCCACATGGTTGGCACTAGCCAGGGGCTAGCACTTGGGCCCACGAGCAGTCAAAAGCTTGTTCCTCATCACAACGGCGCTGAAGAGGACTTTTTTGACAGGTGCCATATCCCTGTGAAAGGTCGTGTGAGGAAGCTCCCGATCAAGGCCCAGTATCGGTTTGGGGAGGTGGCCAGACATGAGGAATAGCTCAGTATAGGGGTCTGCGGCCCGAGGTCCGAAGACCGAATGTTACTGATCAAGAAGAAATTACCAAATATTAGAAGGGGAAAACACCGAGTCTACGAGTCAAATTTTGGCTGATGGATACCATGGATCATTGGTTGGATGGTTATGGGGGAAAACGATGGAGCAAATACGAGTCGAAAGTAACCTCTTTGTGATTGTTAGTACCATGTCGACCGCCCCTTGGCCTCATCTCTGTGATCGGTACATGGGTCGGCTCAAAAGCAGCGGGTCGATACTTGCAGCCAAGTCTTGGCTGGGGGAAATGATGCAGGAAATACCCATGACAGAATGATAAGGTATCGATTTTGGAGTGTAAAGATGCGAGTTTTAGCGTTACTATTATCGGTTTCCCAAGGCTAGATTCTTGAGTGGATAAAGGGGAAATTATGGAGGCGACCCGCACACATCTCAGGGCGAGTGAGAATGAGGCAACGATCAGAGCCTTGGGGACTGAGACTTTATCGCCGAACGCCCGCGGCATGAGATTCGGCATGGTACAATTCAAACCCTTGATCGGTGATTAAGGAACTTTTTTTTCTCGCCATGCATGATAGGCCGTTGTCCAGGATCGAACTTGGTGCTTGAGAAGTGAACAAAGGCAGCTCGAGGTCGAGTAATCCAGTCAGCGAATGTAACGGTCTGAAGAATCCCTGTAAGCCCTGCAAGGCACGGATAAGGCACTCTCATGGTCATTGAACCCCATACTGCAATTGATCATCGGCGAGGCAAGGAACCGAGAAAAAAAAATCTCATGGAGTCCAAAACGAGTCGTCTATGGGCGACTGGAGACTTGGGGTGCCACTGGTTAGAATTGCCGATGCCCGGGCATGAGGAGCACTGTTCACAGCACCATTGCCGGACCATCTCCAGCACCAATGCCTGCGACCGCCCCAGGAGACCCAAGCTTCAAGGAGAATGAATATTGAGGGCACACGCGGCTCGGTCTAGCGGCGCTGTCGTTCATCTCGCATTACCACTAACAAACAGGCAAACCCCCAGGGAGGAACTCGGGCGCCGCGCGGTCTTGGGGGCGGCCAACAGGTCCCAGAGTCGTTGGCGGTTTGACATCAAAGCCAGTCTGATAGTTGCTCTGCCACGCGTACGCTCAGCTACAAAAGCACTGGTGGCGGGGTGTCGCCAGAGTCAGGCATTGGGTACTCCGTAACAGCGGGATGTTCTCCCCTTGTCAGTGAGGGTCAATGAGGGCCTGTGGCTGCAGGTGGCGAAGGAGCCGGCAAGCTGATGACTGCCGGGAACCACACTTCCTTCACAAAACCAAGGTTGCAAGGCTGGGCCATGCTCTCCCCAGGTCTTGCATCTGGATTGGAGCATTCCAGCAAGCCTTGCGAAGGCGCCGTGTGCCCCCAACACCACAGGGGGGCCTCGCTGAAAGACCTCAGGATGGCGATTCAAGGCGTGAGTGGTTCGTGTGCCAGAGGGAGCTAATATCAGAGTGGGTAGGGTGGCGAGCGGTCAAGACAGTGGGCCCGAAGGGGCGGGCGAATCGGAGCACCCTGTTCTCCTGTGCCTGAGGTGTGAACAATTTGACGGTAAGTCAGTCGGCTGCAGCAGGCAAGGGGAAAAGGTGGGCGGGAGGACATTGTTCCTGCATTAGTGCGGGTTTCTGCCAGGGCTGCCGCTGTTTAGCGACCCAGTCACAAACACCCAACTGGAATCAGTGGATTAGTGGCACAGCACCAAGCGGTTGCCTCCAACAGTCCACCGCCCTGTTTTCCATAGCACAGTCACGTCGAGGTTGTCACACAGCGAACGCCTCGATGGCGTCTTGAGGCGACGAGCCGCTTTCCACCCGGCGCTGTCAACATTCCAAAACATAGTTTCTATTCCCGGAAATGAAGGCGCCGGTACGGTGGATGGCGATATGTGTGCGCCGAACCCATTTACATGTGCCTGGGCCACACAAGGACGTGCGGTCCAGCCCAGCAATCATCCAGAACAAGTCGAGATGATTGCTCAGAGATCGGCCATGCCAGGATAACATGCCATGTCATTTTGCTGGAGTTATTCGCCAAAAGCTAACTCGAACCACGTACCCCGTCGCCATCCGTGCCTTAACCTTCCAGTCTGTGCAGCAATGCGAAGACCAGCGAGTCCCTGCTAAAGCTGTGGTGCTGCACCCGTCTCGGGCCCTCCGCCCGCCACGGCTGGTTTGCATAGAGTGATATTATCGGCCTGCGGATTAAGTTCCTGCTTAATCTGGACTGAATTGAACGGACCAGCAGGCCGTGCGACGCTGCAACGGTCTGCATCTGCAAAGCCCATGCTTCAGAGAGTTGCACATCGCAGAGACGTTTACCATGCTGATCACTAAGATCATGCTTGTTTTTTTTGTTTTTGTTTTTGTTTTGTTTTCTTCCGCTTGAGCAAATTATGGCTTGAGCCGGCGATTGGATTACGAGGACGGGAAGCCGGCTTGAACCGAACATGCCACCGGTCATAAGCCAAAAGTCAGATGGCACAGAAATAGCCGGACTGCTGTGGTGTCATGCAAATTGCGGCGTTGGCTCCAGGCCCAGGCACCCCCATATTGATCTAGGTGCCGCCAATGTTCGCTGCGGTGCAGGCGGGATGGCATGGGTCGGCAGGCTGGTAATTTCGCCTGAACGGGGTACTGCTGGAGAAACAGGGCAGCACACGCTCCAGCTTAATGGGTGGTGCTATGTATCAATTCGCTGGGTTGATGGGATCCATTTCACACTCGTCGACGCTTGGCTCGGGATTCCCGCTGGAGTTCATCTCCTTTTTTTCCCTTCCAGACCTCGCTGTCTCAGTCGTTACTCTCGTCAGAGCGCAAGACAAGGCTTGTGGGCGGAAGGGGCCCCACCCACCCTTGACCGTCCCGTTTTGGCATCACCCATCGTTTCCTACCTCGGCCGCCCAGACTTCTTGCCCCTGGGCAGCGTATTGCTCACGCCTATTCTGGCTGGCCCCTGGCGGCGCTGATCCCCGTAGGGTGGTCGCTGATGTGCACTATTCCCAATTAACATCAGTGTGGTGTGGCTGCCCTCCTTCGCGGAACCTCGCTGCTCCTTGGCCTCATCCCCGTCGTGGTCCTCGTCCGGTCTTCTGCGAGATCCACACCATCCCTACCCCGTATACACTGCAGAAGCGCTATCTCGACAGCTCACCTTCGCAAGCCTGCGTTCTCCACCCCATCTCCGCTCGTCAAGCCAAGCCAAGCCGGTCATCCACGCACGCCCCACACACCCCCAGTCACCATGCCCATCACAACGGCCATCCTCTCTCACTCCCGCGTCGACTCTTTGGTATAAAGAAGGACGCTCTCCGGGCCTTGGTGTCGTTTCTTTCTTACCTCCTCACCCACATTCACTCACTACAACCCTGACTTTCAGTCAAGTACATTCGTTATCACAACGCCCAAACCTAATCAACTTTCGAGTTCTTAATTCCCAAATCAGTCAAAATGAAGTTCGCTGTTGCTCTCGCTGCTGCCGCCGCTGTTGGTGCTTCTGCCCACGCCAACGTCTCCTACACCACCGAGGTCGTTGAGGTCTACACCACCTACTGCCCTGCTGCCACCGAGATCACCCACGGCGGCAAGACCTACACCGTCACTGAGGCCACCACCCTGACCATCTCTGACTGCCCTTGCACCATCACCAAGCCTGTCATCACCACCTCCGCCGTCGTCTGCCACGACTGGTAAGTCACAGCCTGAACTCCGGAATAACCTACAAGCTTGCTAACAACCTCAACAGCTCCAAGGCCCCCCCTGCCCACAACAACGGCACCACCTTCATCCCCGCTGTTCCCACCACCCCCGGTGCCAGCTACCCCTCTGCTACCCCCAGCTCCCCCAGCTCCGGCGGTGGCTCTTCCGGCAACACCCCCACTGCTGGCGCCGGCAAGGTCGCTGCTTTCTCCGGTGCCGGCCTCGCTGCCCTCATCGGTCTTGCTGCCTTCCTGTAAATCAGCAACTAGCACGCCTCGGCGTCGTCCACGTCCTACCTACGATATACTTGATGCGATAATACCTAATTTCGTGGTAGCCTTCGCCAGCCCATGACTGGAGGAGCGTTGTGGGAGAGTTAGTGTTGGTTTCCATTTGGGAGATGACTTTAGCGGATACTATGGGAGATGTATAGATTTTTGGGATATGAACATATGACGGAGAACCGGTATACTCCTGCACTGCACTATGGAGTCTTTGTCTAATGATGGCCACGCTTTGCAGGATTGAGACAGTCTTGTATTTGATCTTTGTCTCGGTGTTCGAAGGGAGTTCGCTCATCTCCATTCTGCGGATATTCTAAAGATTAGAGTGTGCGGTCTGCTTTTCGGACTGGGAATATAATGCGCTTTTTGCCTATACTTTGGACGATTTTGTCTTTGGAACTGCTCGCGATTTCGTCTACTGTTGAAAAATAACCAAGAAACACATTTCCTACTCCGAAAACTCTTGGCTTCTTGCTTCCTTGTGCCAAGTTCTCTTCCAATACCCCGGGGACGGTCTTGTTCATAGTTCTCGGATATTCGCCGCTGGGCGTGTTTATGGTCTCTTGTTACATATTCAGTGTTGGCGAGCCTCTTGTATCATAGTTTAAGGCAGAGCAAACATTGCTAAGAGGCCAGTTTTGGTCCGGCACACACTACACCCTTCTGACGCTTTCCATTAATACTTTGTGAATATGACTTTTTTTTTTGCTCGCATGAATTAATATGACTAAGTTTGAATGTCATGCGGCATTTTGTCCGTTTGTTTGTTTACATGCTTGCTCAATTAAGGTATAGACCAGGTAATGGGGGTTACAAGAGGGTTAACCTCAACTGGGCAGCTCGGATTGTCGGCCTGCCTTTGCCGACCTCCACAGACATCAACCATCCGGGGTCAAGCTGTGTTCGGTGCAACTCGACCTCACGCCGGAAGTCGGCTGCTGACAGGAACAAAGTAGTGGATGTGACAAGCTCCCCCTGGGCGTACGTATGTCAGACGTCGATAATTACCGCCCATCACACATTACGAGAGGCGAGGCTCCTCGATTCGCCATGAACCTTGAGGTCTGTCTGAGCTGCAGGGGTAGACATGTCTCGGCCATTGTCTTGTTTGGGCTTGTCTCTGTTATCTCGAGACCAAGTAGCCGCTGCGCACATGGGGGGACCCCCTAGGTAAGTGTGACTACCTGTTTGTGTTGGTGTGAAAGAAAAAGAAAACAGGCAAGGGGGCGTGACGGGCGCTGGGGACGGCGTTAAGACAACGGTACACTAAGCGAAATTACAGAGCTCGGGCGTCGCCCCGAAGGCCCAAGACTTTGGAAGAAAGAAGGTGGTGTACGGGGTAAGGATGGTGGAAATTGGACAAGACCAATCCAGTGGCGCGCCATTAATTGCCTTTCCTATTTTTGGACATGCGATTTTTGGTTGACTGGTTTGCCTGAATGCTCTTGGCCGTCGCGAGGTGTAACCTGTCGGCCGGTCTCACATTGTTTCTGATGCGGCGGTCAAGCTGCGATGATTGTATCCACTCGTTCATGTAAGGGGCATAGGGCTGCGGGAATAGTATTTATTGTAGCTGTGATTTCCATGTGTGTGAATACAAAGTGGAGCATTATCGGTCATGTAAGCCTTGCTGATTGGGATCCGAGTGGTGGTGGGTGAGATGCAAGTTCAATCACGCCCATGAACAATTATCACCAACAACATTAATCACACATCATCAGAATTTCACATAAGATTAGTCGTACAGTCAAGAAGTGATAATTTGCAAATTGTCTTTTCAGTCATTTTCACGTCTCGTTTTCACATTCGAGTTCGCAGCTACCCTAAACCCGCATCAGCACCAAGCGGGTAATGGGAAATATGATGGATATACCACGGCCCGAGGAAGAAACCTGCGGGTTGACACCTAAAAATCTAACCGGCTCAAAAATTCACCCACTGCAATGTGTTATCATGCCGATTTTTATTATCAGATTTTGTTAGGTTGGTGTCGAATTGATAAAGGAACCCACACGATGCATGACGTATCCCTTCCTTCAGCATTGTGCTCTCAGAGATGGTACCTTCATATGGAAATCGAGATTCCAAAGTTATTAGAGCTATGAATACTATCTAATGAGTGTAAAGCCGAACAAATTTTCTACCTAACCTGGAAATCCGAGGTATTTGCGGCCTAAATGAGACGGCTCTCTGCCCTATTGGACGTACGGGCTTCATTCGGAGTTCGATCGGGGTTCAGACCAGACCGCCAGCAGATACTGTGATGGAAGCGAACACGCTAGAGCACAAGGTATGCTCCGATTTCTGCCGTCACAGCCTCGGTGTTTTCGGGATACACAAAGAGATAAACTGCTTGCTTGTTGTTCCTCCCGGTGTTCTTGAATAGAACGTGACCAGAGAGCTTGAATATAGCGGTAGAGGTGTTAATGTACAAGGCAAAGTGGATGTTCGGCGCCGACTGCTCGCCATCGGGCACGTCCCAAGTCACGATGCCAGGTTCGCAAGAAATGTCTAGGTCGGGGGCGTCTTCCTTGTGTTCGCTGTCACTCGAAACCATGGACTTGGCATTGTTCTTCGCGTCAGTTAGCCAGGGATGCCTAGAACAAATGGGAATACATCAGCAAAGACAAGCAAAAGACTTCACTTCGGTTTATGAGCCCGGCACTACCTTTCCCCACCGCCGCGGAGAGTTGGTTGTAAGAGCAGTCTCGCCACTCAGAGCAGGACGCAGCGCCGACACAGACAGTATCGCAAACGGAGGCAAGACAGAGAGCAGCATGGCCGCTCACGAGCGAGGCTCGTCAGCGCCATACTCGGCACAACTCTGTGAACAGAATCGGCTACTCATTGTCTGCGGCCACCAAGACCCCGGTCCTTTCAACAGGCATACCTGCAGAGTAGGAGTCGGCATTTCCCGGTCTTGGCTGCGAGAGGACTCTCTGTGCACAGCGCGTCGTCGAGCAGAGTGGCACAGCCAACCCAACTAAGGGTTCGCTAGAGATTGTTAAAAACTAACCCGGACGATGAGAATGGGTGTGTCGAGTCGCCATTAGATGGGGGACTGCTGGCCATGCTGAGACGCCGTGATGTTGCGATTGAATGAAACAAAGCGATGTGGCGTGTGATGTTTTGGCCTGGAGAGACGGATTAACTATCATCCGCTTCGGTTCAGGTTACCTGGTCACAGGGGGTCAGGCATCAGCGATAGGAATCCATCCTGAGAAGCCAAGGTTGGCCTTTATGGGAGGCCTAGAACGGGCATAATGGACTAAGAAAAAGAGTTGTAACCGCGCGACCGGAAGTGTTCCTAGTTGGGAAACCCAATTCGGCAAAATAAAGGTTGACATGGACCCGATTTCGCACAGATGGGGGACAGACAGCTTGGCAATGCGGTGCTTCCAGCCGGCAAGAACATCCTGGAAAGGCAAGGACTGGAGATAAGGAGAGCCGGAGAGAGCGCACAACAGGGTGCTGCATCATCGGGATCGCATGGCACCAGCACCAAGCGCGTGGGACTTAGATTTGCTCCATGCCGGCCCCATCATCGGAGAGCGCCCCGGGTCGGCAACGTCACCGGGCAAAGGGGAGATGGAGCCCCCCAAGAATGCGGGGGAAGGTGGGAACTGCCGCCGCGCCTCCAAGCTCGCTGTAGTGGCTCCTTCAGCCCAGGCCAACCAGACGCACTGCAATTGGCAGCACCACACAGATTGCCTTCAGCCCAAGCTATGGATGGACACGGCAAAAAACCACCCAAGGCCGTCGAGCCGCCACGCTCGAATGCCCTCCTTGGCTATTGCGAAGGCGGGCAAACGATGCCGTCCGCCCGATGGCCATTTATCCCGTCTCTCACCGGCCTCCATGGCTGCAATTCTACACCACCATGATAAATCACCATGGGGGAGAAACGCCCATTCCTGCCAACACACGTATCTATCGTCATAGCGATCCAAAGCCCCCCTAGCTCCACTATCCTCGTTAGTTTCTGATACCTCAATTGCGCCGGGACGCCACAATAACCGAGGATTGCCGTGGTCGTCTGGTAGCCGCATCCGCCTCATCAAGGCCACACAGCTAAGCTAGCTGGCTAGCTCGTCGCGCCTTTGAGGCGGCGATGCGGCCTGCTCTGTCCGTACTTCAAAAACCCTCTGTGTCCCGTCTCCTGCATTGCTGCAGAGCTACCGCAACCCCTACCACCTCACCGCCCTTGGCGCAGATCCCGTCCCGGCTCCCGCGCCGACGCCGTCATACCCATAATCGTCTCCCGGGCCCGCGCTCACGCCTGATATCCCAGCTCCAGACAAGCACCATGTCGGAAAGCGACCACCACGTACAGGATGAGGTGCTGCGGCACAGTCTCGAGGACCCAGACGATTTCTGGCGCCACCAGGCTGAGCACCTCCACTGGCACAAGAAGTTCTCGTCCACCATCCAGCTGACTCAGAAAACACTCGCCAACGGCATCACTCA
The DNA here is from genome assembly GCA_013403855.1 of Calonectria honghensis. Taxonomy (NCBI): domain Eukaryota; kingdom Fungi; phylum Ascomycota; class Sordariomycetes; order Hypocreales; family Nectriaceae; genus Calonectria; species Calonectria honghensis. The sequence goes on along the minus strand of VTGB01000039.1, from coordinate 421,165 downwards.
CGACAGCTGGGAGTGGTTCCCAGACGGCGAAATCTCGACATGCTACAACTGCGTAGATCGCCATGTCCTCGCCGGGAACGGCGATTCGGTTGCCATTTATTTTGACAGCCCTGTCACTAACACCAAGGAGACGTACACCTACCGGGAGCTGCTTGAGGAGGTCGAGGTCCTTGCCGGCGCCCTCAGAGAGGAGGGAGTTAAGAAAGGCGATGTTGTCATGCTCTATAGTAAGTTATGCTGGAATTTCATCTCCTAGCACATGCCGCTGGTAAATATCTGACTCGGAAATAGTGCCCATGATTCCATCAGCTGTAATAGGCATCCTTGCTATCAACCGACTCGGAGCTATTCACTCTATCGTTTTTGGCGGCTTTGCTCCCAACGCCCTGGCCCAGCGTATTGATTCTTGTCATCCAGTTGCGCTCCTGACAGCATCCTGCGGTATTGACGGGAACAAGCCCCCAATCGCCTACAGGCCCCTGGTTGAGGAAGCCATTTCTTTGTCCGCCCACAAGCCCAGCAAGACTATTGTTTGGCAACGGGACCAACTTCGATGGAACCCCATGGATCGAAATGCTGGCCAGGCCACATGGCAAAAGGTGGTGAGAAGCGCTCGGGCTCGCAACATCAGAGCCGAGTGTGTTACTGTCAAGAGCACCGACCCCGTTTACATCATCCACACCTCTGGCACCACCGGCAGTCCCAAAGGTGTTCTCCGCGACGCTGGCGGCCATGCTGTCGGTCTCCATCTCTCCATCAGCTACCTCTTCAACATCCACGGCCCCGGCTGTGTTTCCTTTACCGCCTCCGACATTGGATGGGTTGTTGGCCACTCGTACATCGTCTACGGACCTCTTCTTACCGGTGCCGCCACGGTTCTTTACGAAGGCAAGCCGGTTGGCACGCCTGATGCATCGGCCTTCTGGCGCATCGTAGAAGAGTACAAGGTCAACACCATGTTCACGGCACCGACCGCGCTGCGGGCTATTAAGCGTGACGATCCCACCAACAGCATGTTTGCAGAGATTGGCAAGCGGGGTGGTCTCAAGAGCCTCAGGGCCCTCTTCCTGGCTGGCGAGCGTTCCGAGCCGACGCTGATTCAGATGTACCAGGACCTGTTGACGGAGCATTGTGCAAACGATGCCCACGTCATCGACAACTGGTGGTCGACCGAGGTTGGCTCCCCCATCACGGGCAGGGCTCTCGTCCCACACGCCGGGAAGCACCGGAAGACGGATGTGCGCAACCACCCACCCCCTCATCTCAAGGCTGGCAGCGCTGGAAAGGCCATGCCTGGATTTGATGTGCGCATTGTTGATGACAGCGGAAATGAGGTGGAGAGAGGCTTGATGGGTAACATTGTTCTGGCCTTGCCCCTGGCACCCACCGGCTTCAGGACTCTGTGGCAGGACGAGGAGCGGTTCTGGAAGGGCTACCTGAAGAGATTTGAGGGGAAATGGATGGACACCGGTGACTCGGGCTGGATTGATCAGCAGGGATACATTCATGTCATGAGCCGCAATGACGATGTCCTCAACGTGAGCGCACATCGTTTGTCAAGTGGTAAGTTTCACGTCATTTTTATACCAATGAGTGGTTTCACTCGGATCAATATTCCAGAGGGCTAACTGATCATTATAGGTTCTCTTGAGCAAGCCATCACCTCCCACCCGCTTGTGGCTGAGGCATGCGTAGTGGGCATCCCCGACTCTCTCAAGGGCCAAGTGCCCTTTGCCTTCGTCACTCTTTCTTTGGCGGACCACCCATCGTCAGCCATACCCGATGACAAGGTGACCACCGAGCTCCAGAACCTGGTCCGGCGGCAGGTCGGCGCAATTGCCACGCTTGGCGGCATCGTCCAGGGCAAGGGCATGATCCCCAAGACGCGGTCTGGAAAGATGCTGCGCCGCGTCCTCCGAGAGATGGTGGAAAACGCAGTGCACGGCGAACTCGCTAAGGAGGTTCCGGTCCCTAGCACTATCGAGGACAACGCCGTGGTGGAGATTGCGCGAGGTCAGATTGGGGAGTACTTCAAACTGAAGGGAGCCAAGCACGGTGCCGTGGAGGGCATGGTCAAGTCCCGGCTGTAGATGAATATCTTTTAGGATATCCGTCTTGTTGCGCTTAGATAAGAAGAGAAAAGGAAGGATAGACTGTATTGGGTTGAGCGATTCACTAGGAAGGAATGCCCTCGGGCCGCCGTTTTTTTTTTGTCTAGCGGAGTGATTTAAGGCTGAGGGCTGGCTTCTTTTATTGAGATTAAGAATTCGGATTCCTCTATTGAGGGGAATAGCTTAATAACGCAATTATCCCTGGAACAAGGCTGGTAGCCTTAATCCCGTGGTCCGATTGTCTACACAGTAAACTACCAACTAAAACTATGGGACATATAGTCTATGTATATATTTTTTTTGAGTCGTTGAATGTAGTACTTGGATGATGTCACGATTTACCTGAATATGGTGTCGTATTCTAGCCTAAACGCAAATGCAACTTTGGTCAGCCTCAATCTAGCCCTCTCAGCTCTCAGCATCAGTCGCGGCCACATGTATTTCACAACTATCTCAACAGCACCAACCATTAACAGCGTCTCCAAGTCTGGTTTAAAACTAACCAGTCAGAATAGCTCGCATTATTCAATGGCTAGATATTCGTAGCGTAGTCCGCGGGTTAGTTGCTGGAACATTCTGGGTAAGCAGGAGGCTGAGCAAGACATGCAGTTCAGTCCTGACCCCTTTTGTATGGTACCATCATACGCACCACTCAACCAGCAAATCATACATAGACAAGGCGTAGGACCAAAAGCCATTGGAACGAATATGGAATGGTTTGGGCATCCGTCCTCGCCACAACCAGAATATTGCATAAGGCATCCAATCGGCGTCCATCATAATCGTCCACTTGTTTTCAGCCTGCAAAAAGCATTTTCTTCGTGTGACCAAACCTGGGCTAGTTATAAAATGGTACACCCGAGTCCAGAAAATGAGGGCTTTTCCCGTTGTCTCCCCAGCCCAGCTCGTTACTAGGCACAGGTTCAGCATGGACAGCTTGCCCCTACGAAATCTCCAAAGGAGCGGGAGCGACCTTATGTCTACCGCATTTTCTACCACCGCAAATCATCACTATGTAAGAGTTCCTGGGGCAGAAGGGCCTCAATTCCCCACTGATGTTCCATCGCCTAGCCTTGGTTCGGCTTCGACTGAAGCAGGTGAGCACATCAACACACACCAAAACACTCCATGGCATTGCCAACTAACAAAGAAGAGCAGGCCAGTCCGGTTCGTTTATCCCCCTCACCGATGAAGAATTATCTCGATATCCAGGGCTCAAAAAGCCAAACTATCGCCCGTCGATACTGAAGCCCAAAGTATTGGTACCGATTGCAATATGGTACATCCTCTGCTTCTCGGGGGCTGCCGCCTTGGCGGTACTCAGTCAGACGCAGCCGTCGTGGTTCCATCTCGAGTCTCAATACAGCTACAATATATGGACCTACTCCCCGGCTATAATTGGCACGCTCTCCACCATCATACTGAGAGGCGTAACTCGTGCTTACATTCACATTATTCCCTACGTCCGCATGGCTAACGCCCCACTGTCACTGGCCAACTACGGCTCCTCGTCAGAGTCCTCCTCAAGAAGCGCTCATATTCGAAAGGCTGGCACTCCAGGAGCCAAGGTGGGCTTTGGGTTCATCGTTCCATTGATCTTAACTCGCGATTACCTCAGCTTCTTCGTAAACATTACTAGCTTTTTGGGATTACTCTTGACCCCCGTAAAGGCCGAGATCTTCCAGCTTGTCAACGACAGATCTGGATGGCGGATTCACGTATCGGTACCATACTGCGTGGTGGCTATGGTCATCTACTTTTGCTGGATGGTGGCTTGCATAGGCATTACTATTCACCTCCACAAAAATCACACAGGACTAAGATGGAACCCTTCTACCCTTGCTGCTCAGGTGGCACTTCTACAGGGTTCTAATATTCTTGACTATATTGGAGATATTGGTAACATACGCCTTGGGTCTCTCAACAGCAATCTCATCCAGTGGTATCGTAATGGTACCATTTTGCGCCTGGGGTATTGGAGGAAAGAAGGATCTGATCTTGATTCTGATGCTATTATTCACGGTGTTCGCTTTATTGCTGGTCCTCGGAACTGTCAGCGGAACGACGAGAGTCATCTGTATCAGGAAGCTGGTGGTCATGGTGAAAGTGACAGGCCCGATATTGACCGCATGTGGAGTTGGCTTCTTTCGGATTCATTCATCATCATCATGACACTGGCGGGCATCGCGGCCGTAGCTGCCGCCACTTTTGCTTGGATCAAAGGATACATTTATCGCCCATTTCAACTTCCCTCCGTCTTTTCACGGCGTATATTTCTAGCCTCCCTGGTTTTCTCATTTTCACTCAATATATTGGTCGGTTTGTTTCACATCAACTTCTTCAACGTCGATCTGTATCAACGTCATTTGAAGCCGATCCAAAACATGACCAAGCCCCTGGCGGACGATAACCAGGCTGGCTTGGAGATGAAAGAGAATAATATCAAAGGTGCAAAAGCGCAAGGCAGCATGCTGCTGGATTATGTTTCTCCTAATGCCGTGAGCTGCGTCATCGCAGCTGCTAGCGCAGGCCATTATAAAATCATGATTGGTGCCCTTTTGGCAACTCTGGCTAACAGTGTCCAAATCATCGTCAGTCAAATATTTATCTACACTGAAGGAGAAATTGGCGATGTGGCGCTCCAAGTTCAGCCGCGGGCTTTTTATGCCGTGTATTTCATTATCGCATTCTATTGCATCTGCATTTGGATCCTACGACCCTGTGGACCAAGTCGGACTTGCAGACCCCCCTACACACTCATGGACTTTGCGATGCTGGTCCACAAAAGCTACATTCTCAAGTGTCCTGAATTTTGGTCTCAAGGGATATCAGATACTGAAGATCACATGAAGTCCCAGGTTTTGCTGGCTGATCGAGTATATCAGTTTGGTGTGTACAATGGGGTCGACGGCGGCAACCATGTTGGGATCTCAATTCATGACATTCCGTCATACTGGGCGACAGATGATGACAGTAGTCAACATGATCCCCGTGAGTCTGGGAATAGTAACTATGTTGAAGAACTTCGCACATCTGCGAGGTTGGCCAGGGCTTTGTTGAAATTCAGTGCTTCCGACAGTACCTCGTTTTCATTTGCGCAGGACTTCCTCTCCCAAGGCCCCCCAACGTGGCCAAACTTGCAAGGCGGTAGCCCAAACAAATACCGAAGCTGGCGTCGACGGGCACGGAAGATCGTTGGTAGTAGGAGCATAGATGAGTGAATATTAAATATGAATATGGAGAAACACGCAATAGTCAGTCCCACTTGCTTGAACAGTCCCGTCTCCTAAATGTTTGCTCCAAGTGAACACTATTTCAAACATTACCATGGTGAAATACACATGGAATCAGAATAGACAGCATGACCAAATAAAACTCCAAAAGCTCCAATCTATTTTCTTACAAGCCAGATCCTTTTGGGGGGTGATTCACCAGTAGATCCGATTGCAGTGTCCCTGAATAGTATGTAAGCGCACCTGAAATACACGAGCGTATAGTAGTTATTCATATGCACACGCCCCTCTCAGAGAAGCCCGCGTTGCACAATGGCATCAACCGGGAGTCGCGTAGCACTTGGGCTTCCCGCATCATGACGCTGCAGCCCAACTCTTTTCTATTTTCCCGGCCCATATTAGCTCACACCGCCGCACAACCCAATGCCCGCAAAATGCTTGGAAGGATGAAGGAAAAAGAGGTCAAACAATATTCATAAAGTCCCCCCCCTTCTCCGCGCTCTCTCTCCTATTTCTCTGTTTTCCCATCCCCCGTGTCACCGCTGAGTATCACCCCAGAAGCCGACCAGTGTTCCCTTCCTCCTCCTGCTCCGCGCCACCATCGCCACACTCCCCTCCCCTCTTACAGAAAACAGGTAACTGGGAAGAAAAGAAAAAGATTACCCCTCGTCTCGGGATGAGATTTCTTGCCTGCTCCCGGTACACAAGACTAAAATATTCTCAGGTCACGAGGGGGTCGTTGGCGGTGGTACGGAAATCGATTCGAGGAGAAATGCAATAGGGGGGGGAGGGGCGGGTTTTGTGCGATGGGGACGGGCCGGGCAAGGAGCGACGACAGCCGCGTGGGTTGCTGTTACGAGTTCGTATTTCTCAGAGAGAAGAGGGGGTGACCAGTGGCTCAGGGAAAGAACCTAGGTAGGTCATTGTGTTGCTTGCTTGCTTGCGTTCCCTGGCCCGGGCTAGCTTTCGAGGGGGGGGGGCTGCTGTTTTCGTCGAGGCGAATGGGAGGTGCCCAGCCAAGTTGTACCGCATTTTACTATCGAGACACGAGAATAGCATGTTACAGCCGTCTCTCTTGGTGTATGCTTGCAAGGCGAGAATTTTCAAGGGATGGGATCGGGGCGGCAGTGGTGGTGGTGGTGGTCAGGCTGATAGAAACCAGTCAAAAGTTCAGAAACCAAGCCGATAGTCCGTGAGGACACCAGCCACATTGGGCTGTCTTTTACATACATTATCTCCTTGCGCAGTGAAACCAAAGAACCCATGCAATACCATCGTCATACCCACCATGCAAGCCTTCTCCGATACAAAATGTCGTGTCAACGCTGTGCTGCAGAATGCCAAAAAAGAATTTCCCCGTCTAGTATACATACACCATGCATTAATCTTCATGAACCGCATCATTCAGGCGTCCGTCTCTCATGCCCCGTCATGCAGCGGCATGTCGTACCAACAGACGGCAGCCCGCTTGCCTGCCTGTCAGCATCATCGTCAGAGTTGGTTCAGGCGAGGCTACGCCTTGGATCCCCCCTGTTTGGCAAAGAGTCCGTAGACGCTTGCTTGCCCCTCTCGAGCAGTGCTCTCGCAGGAGAAGCGAGCTTCCGGCAACCTTTTGCCCACCTTGAGGCTTTCAAGGACCCTAGTTGGATCAAACGTCAGCAAGTCTCACTCTTATTCCCCCTGGCATAATCCGCCGTGGTCGTCCAATAACATGGACGGGGAGTTTGTGAAGGAGAAAAAATAACAACAAAGCTCACCATTCAACTCCAACAAACTTGACACCGGTGCCCCGGATCTTCTTCATCTCCTTCTCCATCTTACTTCCTGCAAGTCCTCCCCCACCTCCGGCCACCTTTCCAAGGATGACGTGGGTGACTTGTCTCCAGCCAAGGTGTAACGACATGTTGGCCCCGTTCTCGGTCAATATATGCTTCAGCTTGTGGTCAGACACAAGGGGAAACGTGCTCCCGTTGACATAGACGACGACTCCGTCGAATATGCCCCTTGCGCCCTTGCGTTCCTCCCGCTCCTCGTCCTCCCGCCGGCGCTTCTCTATTAGTTTCTCTTCACCTGTGCGGCCCCCCTTCTCCTTCTTCTTCTCCTCCTCCTCCTCCTCCTTGGCGGGGCTGTTACGGCCGCTATCCAAACTCTCCTTCATCTTACCCGGCCGCATGAGCATGTCCCTCACGTTCCGCTGGGCGCGCTCGCGGACAGCCTTGGGGATGAGTGTCCTGTGCTTGTCATCCCAGTCCTCGGAGCCGGCGCCGTAGGTATCGCTGAGCCGCTCACCGCCCGCTGCGCCGCCAGCGAACTGGCTGTTGAGCTTGCGGTTGCGCGACTGGCGCCACCCGGTGCCCGGGTTCTGCTCTGGGCGCTGGTGGCCCGTCGAGGACGAGTTCCACGGGTCGAACCTGGCGCCGTGTAGCGGCTCGGCCGCCACCCTGGGGGGCTGCCCGCTGGGAGGAGGAGGAGGTGGTGGTGGTTGCATGTCGTGCAGGACGATGTGGTTGCCGTATTGCTTTTTATTTTTCTTTAGCGTGAACGGATGGCGTCGAGGTCAGATTCTACGGCTGTGCTGCTACCCACCCCAAAAGCATGCGTGGTGATGGAGTGAAGGTAGATTTAAATGACTGATCAGATGGTGGCTTCCAACTTTGGAAGCGAGTTGTATGCGATGTTGTCTGATTGGCGTGTAGTTTTCCCCGTTCCAGTTTCTCGGCCTCGGTGATGTATGTTCTTCACGCTCCAAACAGCCAACCGTTCACGCCTCGGCTTGGACAATACGCCGCCGCCGCGTGGCGCGTGCGAGAAGCACCGCCATGGTTGACGGTTGGAACGCGGAGTCACATGAGACGCCCAAACTACTGTGTCTCGCGTCCTCACTACCCTATATCACCATGTCCATCCTGGTGACGCAGAATAATTTCCATCAATACACCTCACGTCAGCTACTGCGCCCGATCACACCCCCGTGCGTGGTTTCCGTGATTAATATGGCAGCCAGGATCGTATAAATCCTCCGCTTACTGAGACATGATGGTACCAATATACCGTCCGGTAGTTCCGCCTCCCCTTTCCGTCCTGGCAACCATCCCCCATCTCCATAATGGCTCCCACATATACGGCCGCCCTTGGTCTGTGTGTGACGGGGAGCCGCTCAGCTCAGATGCTACGGTCCCAGCGAGCCTTCGTAACATTTACCGTACATAGATCTCTCTCCATCTTCTGCGCCCCTGGGCTGAGACGCGCATCTCCCCACACATCCCACTCCAAAACAAGCACATCTTGTCGAGATGCATGCACGTCCTAGCTGCAATCATGATGCGCATCTCCCGAGCATGCCACCCTCTGGGACAAGCGAGGCAAAACAAAAAAGGTCCCGATAACAGAAGCAAACCCGGCCAAGGCACGTCCGCCAGGGCAGTGTCGCCCTCGCTCGCTTGTTTGCCAGCAGCCTTGCCTGATCGACATTGCTGGATGCACAGACGCTGGGCTCGATTTGCGCTGCACTGCACGACATGGCCACCCCTCCCCAAACCCTAGGAGAAAAAAAAAAAGAACGACGTATGCAGATAAAACAGCCAGCCAGACAGATACGCGCGCACACATGGGTAGCAATACAGCCCGCAGTATCTCGCGTCGAATGTACACATCCGAGCAACCAAACACCTCGGCAGCAGGCATGGCGGCAGCAGCAGAAGCGTGGCAGAGACACACCACGATTGGCATCGGCATGACCACCAGCATCTCACATGTAAGCCCCGAACATCGACATCGGCATCGGCAAGCAGCGCAGCGCATGGCAGCGTGTAGTAGCATCCTGATGCGAGGGACGCGTGCTTGCTTGCCTGCACTTGCACCTGCACCTGCGTCCTGCGTCTGCGTCCTGCGGGCAGCAAGTCTCGGCCAAGCGAATCTCCTGATTGATTTACACATGGCACACATCTGGCCATGGATGCCCTCCCCTCGCTTCTCCTCAGCTCGGCCGAGTCCAAGGACCTTTCAGCGCGCGCCCGCTTTGCTCTCCAGTTGGCATATCAACATGTAACTGTACGTGATGGGTGGCCTCGAAACACGTGGGCCTGCCTGGATCCTGGCCGCGGAACCCTTGCCATGACATGCCATGCTATGCTATGCCATGTCTTGTCCTGTCCTACCCTGGGGGATCATGGACCATCCGGACGCGTGCAATCTATTAACTTGACCCTGCAATAGCTCCCAACTATGTCTGTTCGTTGACGCAATCCCGTCCGCGGAAGGAAGAGCTCCAAATGGATTTACCTGGGGCCCCAACTCAACTCATCCCACAGGGTCCTCTTCATCTCACCAACGCACGCTCCGTGCAATGAATGGTCCGTCCTCAGTCTTTCAGCTTGGCCCAACCCAGCCCAGTCCGGCTCAGCTCGTGTTCCGAATATCAAATGGGAAATCGCCATCTCCAGTCGATGCGCCAATTGATTTCTCTTCCCTCCTCCTTCATTACCAAGAGTCCTTATTCCCCCGATCCATTCTGCCCTCGTCCCTGTCGCCTCATCATCCTCCTCAACCTTGAAACCTTCAACACCTCCAATTCGGTGCAACACACGCCCCTCCCCCCCAAAATCGGCCCCCCCCACTGGCCTTCGCTTCCCCCATCCTATTCCGACATCCAAGTCGGTTTCTATATTTTCTTTTGCTGCTGGCTCAGTGCGCCCTTGACAAGGATCCCACTGGTAGTTAATACTACCCAGCCTGAAGAGTTCGCCATAATCACCCGTCTGACCAGACCCGCTGGCCACCCCCTCCCCCTCCCCCCCCCCATCCAACACCTCCAGCACCACATTGTTCTGCACATATGCGGATCATACCTGCAGCCCGCACCCCGTTGACTGCTTGTTGAACTCTGCTGACCTATCGTACCTCAAATCTCCCGACATAAAGATACACTGAACTTTGGGGTGCTTGCTGTCGAGTGGATTTTGCATCGCATGGGCTGCATGGTTTCCATGAATTGCGGCAAGGCTCAAGGTGTGACGATTGTAGGCATTCGACATGCCATGGTCAAGGTAGATGAGCCGGAGGCGGGGGGAGGATGCGGCCATTTGCCTCACTCAACGCCCCTCCATTGCCATCCTCGATCTATTTTTTTTCTTTCCTCGCTGAACCTGGTATCTCACCCCAAGCCATCTTCGTCACTCGCCCTGCTGTTGCTTTCCCGGGATACGGCGAAACCGCCAGCATGTGTTCTCCCCTATACCGGCAACCCTCCCGGTCACCCCTCCCCAGTGGAGGCGTGGAATTCAACATCGCCGAAGGACGTCCTCCCCCGGAAGCCCAACGGCTCCCCATCCGCATCTCCCGTCATTGTACATATCCGTACATGATTGCGGCTGTCCTGCATGTGTACGTACTGTAAATGGCACCCCAGACATTAGTTAGCAGCTGTGGCAGGCGCATCGCGGGCTCTGGCATCCCTTCCCCCCCATTCCCGAGCTGCGCGCTGCTGTGCGGGAAGACTAATGTAGGCCGCACGAAAGCCAGATCCTCACCCTATCTTGCAATGCTGGACTCCCGTCTATTCTCCTGCTCCTTTCGTATTGCCTGCTGGGTATAGTGGTGCTGTACAATGCTAAAAAGGTCCCGAACCCTCGAGACCGTGACGTGGACCCCGTTGCCATAAGCCCGTTCGCCTCACACGCCCCTTCCGTTTGACCCCATGACGGCTCCTGCAAGATATCCAAGGGAGCGGCCCGAGTTACACGGCCTAAAGTCGCCCTTGGTTTTGATTTTATCTGGCTTCGTACCAGCCCAGTGCGGAGTACATACGGCCTACGGACCCTGGGTTGCTGACAGGGAGCAACAACCGCCGAAGGCTTTCATGGCTGCTTTCTCTGAGATCTGTTTCGCTGTCGCATAGCGGGGCCGTCTGGTGAGCTGGCAAGGAAGTGGTGTCGTTATCATGGGCCCCCATGCATGGAAATGCAAGGGAGGGGGTTGTTCTAAAGCCGGTACAACACACCCGTAGGTACGTCCAGACGAGGGAGTAGCGGTGAGAGCAACACTAGACCCCAACGAGTGCGATTCGGGACACGCGAGGGAAGTAGGATAAAAAAAATAAAAAATCTTGATCAAGTGTTGTCCTAGTGGTTTATCCCCTTTAGAGCTGGGTTGGGGATTTGGTGTAGGTGATGACGAGGTTGGCCAATCTTGAGGCTGCCAGCTTCATGTGCGCACACTCAGGAACCAAGGTGAGGTTGGGAAGCGAGATGCGTATGCAAGCACAGGTTAGATCTAGGGACAAGCGCACCACGGAGGACAGGAGCACAGGAGCGCACTAAGCGCTGCCAGATCGCATCTGGGGGGCGAGAAGCGCAGCGGCAGTATGTGGACAAGGACGTCTCTTGGGATGGGGGAGGGGAATGGGGGACGGGGGACGGGTGTGTGTGCGGAGGCAGAACAACGCTGTAGGGCGAAGTGCAAAGTGTCGTGTCCCGGGACGGGCGCACTCTGTGTGGATCTGCAACGAGGGCTGCCTCCATCCGTCGTCGTTGACGCCACGGCCGTGTGGACAGTGTGAGGTTGTGGGAGCGAGGTTGCTCGTCTTTTTCAGCACCAAGTACAACGCCATTCCCTGTTTGGCAACGGCGGTTGACAACCGGCGTCCCATGTGAAGCGGACCGTTATCCACACCTGCAAGCACATGCAGAGTCAGCCCGCGGATGGGTGTTGAGCAAGTGAGCTTCTTTGCTTGCTCTGGATGCGTTGGCAACGGATTTGATGATTGTTCATGTACCATTCTCGGCGACCCCAATAGCTTGACAGTTAACCATTGGATAAGCGGTTGAATACAGCACAAATAAGGTTGTTATTGAGTGCCTGTGGCGTTGTCCTCATTCGTTGCTGAAGCCATTCGGTCGCCGAGCCCAGTCCCAGAAGGAATGACCAAATTTTGATAGCACAGAATAAACCAGTGTTCCCCTGGCAAGTCCAGGAGCAGGCTCATCAACGCGGATTCCCAACAACCAATCGAAGCGCGAGGATCTGGCGGCTTCTTTTTGCTTGTTGGGGTGGTTGTTGCGCTGGCCAAAGTGGTGGTGGTGTGGTGGTGTGCAAGAGACGTGGTGGGCGCTCATTGGGTTAATGGGGGTCAGCGGCCGGCCTAGTATCAATAACATCAAGCCAGCTCGGGCCTCAGACGACAACGGGCTGATAAACTCTGGCACAGAGGTACGCGGTCAGTGAATGCCCTGAGGAACTTCTCGCTTGCCCCTGTACGCGGTCTGAATGATGATTGATCTATCACTGCCTTCATGGCCCCGTCGGTGAGGAGATAAATTAGAGGCGTGCCTCGGAAGCTGGACGGCGGCCAGATGTATAATTCCCGAATAGGCCGGGCAGAAAAGTGGGCGCGCCGGTCCAGAGACGACGGAAACGAAGTAAAAAAATTTAAAACGAGGTTTCAGCAAGCCCACCACTCAAACCCGGGATCGAATAATTTTTTTTCTCTGCTTGGCCTTCGGACTTGGTGTTGGGGAAGGGTGGCGGGGGACTTTTGTGACCCCCGGCTCGACTGCTTTGAGAGTAAATGCTCAGTTCAATTCGTACTGTACCCATCTCGCATCTGACAGCACGACGAACGGGTAGACTAACGCCAACATCCACCCTGGAGCGTGGGCGTGGACCGGCGTGCAAGGGAGTGGAGGGATACCCTGGTCGGAAAGTGGCGACTTGGATGTGCAAAGGCTTGGCTTTCCGATCCCCCACGGCGGGCGGGACAATGAATCGACCGGAGGCAGCTTGGTGGTTGGCCGGCTCAGAAAACAAAGGGCTGTGGACGACCAGGGGTCTCTGAAACGTCCCAGCAGGGCCCCCTATCCACTCTTCCCGACCTACATGCACCTCCTATTGGTCATGTTCTAGACATGCACTACATAGCCGCTGTGCAGGTCATGCAAGTGCTCAAGCCAACATGATACTCTTGCCACCCCTGTCGCCTTGTCCGGACGGCTGCAGGGACTCCAAGCCAGAAGCACAGAAACGCGCTGGAGGGCAATCGAAGCTCAGCCCTCCCAGGGTGTATCTAGAAGACATGGACATGGTAACCACGGATGATGACGGGAAGAGATGCACTCCTCACGCCATGATGAGGATAGCAACGTCAACAGCTGCACCTCGACCCTAGTGAGTTGGGTTGGGTGAATAGTGCTTCGTATCCGGGTGGTTCCCCTCAAAGGCTGAGATATGTGAGCGAGTTGAGAAAAAAAAAAGAGCAATTCCACATCGGGCGCGATTGTGTCGGCTTTGATGTGAAAACACGCTACTTCCCTGGCATGAATTCTACAATTCCGAGGTTAACATGAATTGTCAAGGCCCCTTTACTTCTCTGTTGCTCATCACCCCCGGTTGCGTGCATTCTTCTCAGGCTCAGCTTTCATCGCGAAGAGGTTGGTAACAACCTTTGCCCCAGTATACACAGTCTGTCCAGTCAATGTTTGGCAATATAGAAAATATATCCGCCTTCTTGTGATAAGACTTTCCCCAAATGAGGTGGCGTTGTTTGGGAGATGAATATTGAATGCATTGACGTGCCTACCGTGCGGACGGACGGCTGGGAAGAGTCGGGGCACTTGGTTGAAGCTTGCGCCATGGCCAATTACCAAAGAGGTCAAAATATGGAACACGGCTAAGCAAGCCTGCCAGGATTGAAGGTTAAGAGCAGAAATTGGCGGTTGGCTTTGATTGCATGGCCAGCCCTTGTACCGAGTCTGCGATGCATGACATGCAGAAATGGATGAGGCTCCCGGAATTGTCTTGGGGGCAGCGGGCACATGGAGACGCTCGCCCACAACATAGAAAAAAACGTATTGGGCGGCAGAAGGCGCGCGGCATAGGCATTTCGGGGATCCGGGAGCTTGCTTATCCAATGCGCCACGAGCTGACCCTGGGAATTGCTCCATGTACAATGACGAGGTTGGGTGTCACAGTCATGGGCTAGTGGCGACCATTGTTGAATTCAATGGTACGATGGCTGTCAGGAAGTGAAAAAGGGAAAGCGGAAGGGAGTAGAAAAAGCAAAGTGCTTCTTCAGTATCCTAGGTTCCGCGTGTATCAGGGTCAAAGGTCGACAGAACAAGCTAGACGGGCATGTCCGGCGTCCATCATGGGACGACGGGGTTTGAAGGCAGACAGGAATCCCTTGCCGACAGAGCGGGGCAATTTGGGGTCATCAACGACTGCAAGAGGGACGGGGAGGCTGGGCTGGGCCGGCCCCGAACCGGGGCACTTGTCTTGTCCCAAGACGCCTGTGTCATGATGGACTCTCCCGAGTGAGACAAAAAACCAGATCGAGGACAAAAAAGAGGCTCGTCGAGGGCTCGGGTCGACTATGTGGCTGGCCATGTGTCCCCCGTTGAAACGTGCTGAGCGACCTGTTACAGCCAGTCGGGGGCGGCCAGCTGTCAAGCCCTCCCGACACGCAAGACATGGCGGGCGTTCTAGTTGGCTGAAGAGGGCGCCTGATCTCGATAGAGATACAGCCAGACGCGGGGCCTGGGCTGATGGTCAGACGCTGCTCTCGATTGTGCTAATGGCTCACCGTCCAGTGTAATTCCGTATCCTGCACTCGATTTTAACAATCCACTTTGAGCAAAACAGCGCGGGAAAAAAAAAAGGAAAGAAAAACGAGGAAGAAAAAAGACGCCTCTGCTCCACCCCATTGCTCCGTACCTCGGCAGGTCATCGACCAGTTCCGTGACAATGATTGTGATGCCAGGGAAACACCGACGGTCGTGATCGGTTGCCAGCTAGCTGAGCCCGTTTGAATAAGTGGGGAGGGGCCTGGTACGGAGCGAGGATGAGGGTGAGGCGACAAAAGCCTAGCCAGGATACCCACGAACGGAGTCGGGGTCTTCGGTGCGAAGTACCGGTACATACCTCCACGGGGACCGGCGCTTGCCTGCCACAGTGCGCGTGTTCCCTGCCCTATCCCCGTCAGCGTCGACATGTCCGGGATTGGCCATTCCTGGACAGACTTGCGAGATTCAGCTGACGAGGATCAGTTCCCACTTGGACTGGACCTGGACAACTTCTTCTTCGCGTGGTGTGTGTGATGTGTGGGGTGAGGGCGGGAAAGTGGGAGAGAAGGCGGGCAAGCAGGCTCCTCTTTTACGTGCTTTTCAGAGCAAAAAGCAAGCGGGAAGCAGCATGAGAAGTTTCCAGACGCCGCACAGCGCGAAACATCCTGGGAAGCGCCCAAGCGTCGAACATTCCATCACAAGTGCTGCGGATGGGGCAAAAAGCCTATTGCCCTTTTTTTCTTTTATTGGAGCCGCTCTTTGTGTACCTGCGTTAACCAGCACGGAAGGCCCAGGCAAGGTACCCAGCTCTTAGTAGTTTTTGTAGGTAGGTCGTCTCACTCAACCGACGTCTTCGCCGATGTGTGTGTCCCTTTTTGGGTTGAGTGTGGGGTCATCATCGTAAGAGCTGGTTGCCTTTTATTCATCTTGTTATCAAAGTCTCAACACCCCGTTAAACTCCGAGTACGTGGCCAGGGTAAATCGAGGCTCGGCGCTTCTGCTGGCGATGGCTTGTTCGCAGCTAAGTGGTGAGGGCGCCAGCTCATGACTACAGCATTATTGTCCCCTTTTCCTTTTCCATGACAACAAACTTCTTCTAAAGACCACGGCTTATTCCATTGGGTGAATTTTTTTGAGGAAAAAAAAAGTGTTTCCTTCTGACGCGGCTTCCCCAGTTTGGCTCTCGGCCGGATGGCAAAGAGTGCCTTAGTTCAAGCGGAATCTTGCATTGGACGTACATGGCACATGGGCTCCACGGCGGAGCTTCTGCACGCCGAGCAATAGGGCATGCTCTATTCCTGTAGTGGCACGGGACGGCGATGCGAGCCACGGACCCCGGCGTGGGCGATAGGACGAGGCCCCCGACAGGACCACTTCCGGATTCTCCAGCCGACTGCCTTGTTTGTGAGGAGAAGAAAAAAAAAAGCGATATGCGACAGGAGCAGGCCTGTCTTGCTGCTCCCCTCGTCTCGTTAAAGAGATGCGCAATGCCAGATCTGATTGCTCTCCTGCAACCATGCCACCTGGCAGAGCACGGCCCTTGCGGCACTGCTCATAATCTCACAATCCATGTCTATTGAGACGATGTCACTTGCTCCTCACCAGGTTGGGCTTCGTGATCGGAGCAAGGAGCCTTTCTGCGATTGAGGTCGAGGACTTTACCGCACCTTAGCTCCCACTAGGGTGTGCAGTCTTGTCTTAGCTCCCGCCTTGACACTGACGAGGGAGGTCGTGACCCAACACCTGGCAGCACGTCCTTGGTCGAAGATAATCTTGGTGGCTGGGTGAAGAGAGAAGACCTATGTTGGCAAAAATTGGCGAGGGATGCGCCATCGCATCGAGGTGCTGGTTGACCTGATCAGGCAGTGGCGAGAAGCCAGGGGTGCTGTGATAGGCGCTGGGGTGCGGGATGGTGCCACACGAGGCTTGTGGGGGCGATTTAGCCACCAGCCTCTCTTTATTCCAAGGTCAAGACCAACAGGTCCGTAAAACGGGCTAAATTGAAAGAGATGGTCTAAGAGTTGTGGAATGACGACAACGATTCCAAGGTTGGATTAAAACCCTTGCAATGCGTGCCATCCACAGCCCTTGAATGCGCATATGTGATCCATCGTGCCCTACATGAACACCTGGGATGATTTTCAGATATATGAGATCTTCGTCTTGGGTCGGGGGAGGGGGTCGGAAACTTTTAGGCCAAATAAGGAAAGTAACCCCCATTACCTAACAATGGATATTTATCGTTGGTGGAGATGTGAGCTTAGCGCCACGAGGGGCAATACACTTTCGTTCGCAGCCATCCATTGTTTTCTAAAACGTGGTTCGGTTTGCGGTGCTGCCGGAGCAATTTGATAGCCCCGAAGCTTGGAGCAGCCGGTGGCCGCGTTTTGCTTGCCATGGAGTATTGAGAAAACCCATGAGGCGAGGTGTGTTTCCTGTGCGGCCGACTTACAACGCTCACCTACCCACTCTCGCCCTCGCGTCGCAGGGCACATCCATCCATGCACATTGCCCGTCTACCTGCTTATGCATTGCACATGCACAGGAGCCCTGTCACATAGCCCAGTGGCACCTTATGCACCTTGCATACCCGACAACGGTGCGTGCGCAGGGCAGGTGACGGAGGAGTGCCATGCTATGCCAGATGAGCAGCATGCGATCTGCCAAAGCTTATTATTATATTTATCTCAAACTTCTGTCCCTGAAGTTTGGCCGTACCACGGAACGGCTGAGCTTGTCTGCCCAGGTGGCGATGACATCAAAGAGGCTTCTGTTGGGGATCATCACCGCCTTTCACCAAGCGCACACCTCTGACCTTCTCGACAGATGGGCGAGGCCGCTCATTGAGACCCACTGTTTGTCCAGCTGCCTCTCCCTCGGGCCAGCAACTGCGCCGCGAGGAACTACGGAGACCTAGCCTAGCGAGTGGAAAAAAAGCCACATCTTGACAACATATCCTTTCCAGGGCATCACACCGAAAGTGAGATTTGTCGGCAGTTCATTTAGTTCTATGCCATAAGGGGATCGAAACACGAGACCAAGGTTTGGTAAAAGTTCTGAGACGGATGTGCTGCGTCGTCTCGGTGGTTTTTCAATGGCGGATCACATTAAGGCCCGGACGAATAGAATGGGAATACTCGCATGGCCCCAAGCCACTCGAAAGTGGGAGAGTTTGGGCCGAAGACGGAGAGAGAAACATGACGAAGCAGGACAACAACCAAAAACTACCCTACTTTAGCCCCTGTCTAACCAACTAGCCAGTGAAGAGACGGAGGGCATGAGTTGCCTCCACCCCTCTAATATTCTATTCAAGGTGGTTGACGCGGGAGGCGAGCAAGGATGATGGGTCTCAAGTTCGTGTGCGAATCAGGAAGAAAAAAAAGCAGGGTAAAAAGAGGTCAAGCATGGACATAAACGCTTTCCACGTAGGCGCGTAATTGTACCCGAAAAGTGTCTAGGAAAGCAAGAGTGCGTACGTCGGCCCTCATGCCATGTCTTGGGGCCGGAGTCGGGTGGCTGACGGGTACCGAGGCTTGCTCATCCGACAGACTCAACTTCGACCATGTCTCTGAGAAAGTCAGAATTCATTTGGAGCAGCAAATCTCAAAGGGGGGGGGGCTCCAAAGAAAGAAACAGGCCGAAAGTACAATGAGGAAGGATGGAGAAAGTTGGGTTGCAGGGCGGCCCTGGGCGTCGACGATCCTCCCCTTGCCGCTGGAGGTGCATGATGGGCCGAGTGTCTGTTGAGGAGACACAGGCAGGCCATGGGCGAAGACAAGCCGCTGGCGGTAACAAGTGAGACATGGCTCGCCGCGAGTGGTCCACCGAGACCGCCACAGCGCGCCGCCCAGGACCTCAAAGGCCCAAGGGCATCGGAAATAGCAGCCTTTCCGCAAAAATCTAGATGCTGGCGTGTTGGCGCGTTGGCACTGTGTCCACTTGGTTCCCTTGCCAGAGGTTTGCCCATGGCCCTGCCCAGCCATGGGGGTGCGAGGGTTACGATGGGGGGCGAGGAGGGCTGGAGAGCAAATGGCGAGGGTTTACGGATTCGGTGTAAGGCACAGAAGAAGGTTGGGATTTTTGGGCAGAGATACCGATACACATGTGGGATATTGAGGAGAGAATTGAGGAAAAAATTCATGTGCGTGCATCAAAATACTGGCACTCATAGGTTCAGCGGTGGAACTAAACACGAAAAAAACGGAGATGCACATCACGAACAGAGAGACCTGGAGGTGATTGCAGCTCCAGATGATAGGATCGGGAGTCCGGATCCTTCGGGGCAAAAAAAAAGTTGAGCAAAACGCATCCCAGGATCCCAGCATGGATGGCCAAAAGGCCACGAGCTACGGGCCACGAGCTACGGGCCACGGACCACAGACCACAGACCACAGAACACGGACCAGGAGTCAAGGGCCTCCGCACCAGCGGGCGCCGGCTCGCACGATTGCGCCCGAGATCCACGACCGGGGTTGTTGGATATTCGCTCAGTCATCCACCTTGTGCGTGAGGAGGTTGGCGGTGACGAGCAGAGACAAGGGGGAGCCCGGTTGCGAAGACGGGAAGCACCATTGCCCATGGCCGCTCTTCCTACTCCGCCGGACCTCTGGGGAGGCGAAGCGCCTGGGTTGTCTGTTAGTCGGTACCATGTTGTCGGCGAGCTAAAAAAAAAATACAAGGGCACACAGCCCCTCCTCGCATCGCTTCCGCGAAGATAAACCCAAGCAAGCAAGGGCGCTTCCCGCCGCCAAAAGCCCCAAACCCCAGTCCCTAGTTTTCAGTTTGACTCCCTAGCCCCAATTGCTCTCTCGCAACGAAGCTTCGGTAGTTGTATCAGTCTTTGCGCCAGTTGCGAAGACGGAACGTGTGGTGCGTACTGTGCGGTACTGTACGTGTAGTTTGGTGTTATTGGCTTGGCCTTTGGCGCGCCGTTGGCCCTGGGAATGGTAAACTCAAGGAGGATTTTGGGGGGAGGGGGGTAGCCAAGGGAAGTCAAATGGAACACCGAGGTACGAAACCTTGTTGCTATTTGGCTCGTGTAGTGAAGCAATAGCTGTTGAGTTTCGAAGACCACCCGCGGTGGCGGAATGGAGGTTGAGGGAGTTCTGGTAGGGGTACCAGGAACCACTAAACCTTGGGCCCAGCACAGTACCGTGCCATTAGGAGAGGAGAGCGGGAAGGATTTCGCTCAACTTACAACTGGTCCTTGTAAATGGGAATGGCGAAAGGACGATACACGACACGATACAACACAACACAAACAGCACAACACACACACCTACCGCACGCCTACCACACACACACGACACAACACAACACGACACGACACACAACAGCCCATCCCATCCCGACTAACCCAACACAACACAACACAACACATAACGCAACGCAACCTCTCATAATCGCGAGACTCCGAGCGATTTCGCAGGGTTAGCCCAATGACCTCGTAGAAAAAGCAAAAAAGAAATCACCAACCGCCAGCCCCAGCTTCCAGCCCTAGCCCACACCACACAGGCACAGGTAAGCGCGTGGCATGCGCTGAGCACTGGTAACCAGAGGGGGAGGGATCGGAAGGGAGGTGTGTTGTTGGAGAGCTGGCGCCAGCGAGCGGAGCTATTGTCGAGGGAGCAAGGAAAAAAAAAAAAAAAAAAAAAAAGACATCGCTCCCGCTCACCCCGGTCGAGTAAACCCGGCTCACTAACGACCCCCCTCCATTTCTATGCTCTGTGGCTCAGTACTGGTCCAGCGGTGTCCCAGTGGCTCTCGTAGCGCCTTACAGCGGTCTTGGGCAAGCAGATCGTCCCCCTGGCCTTCCACGGCACTGTACGGTCTACACCCCGGGCCACGCTGCCAACGCCGCCCGGCCAGCAGCGAGCGCCAGTGCCCGCCTGGCGCCCTCAACCCATGGCCCAGTACCCGTCACCCCCCCATGATCACCTCTGCACGTCTGCCCCAACCCGCCTGGTACGACAGTGTTCCACCCACCCCGCTGGAAGCCCCCTGTCAACACGCCCAAGGCACCACCCACCTTCGCATCTCCGAATGCTCTTTGGCTCACTTTGTCCATTCAGACCCTCATCTTCCACCGAAAAGTGAGCGCCAAGCTGGCCCTGGCTCGTGCGCTGACAGAGGGCGAGCAGTGCGCGCCCAACTGTGGATCTCGCCTTTTTTTCTTGCGCCGGGGAGAGAAGGGACGGCAGAGGAAAGAAACATGGCGAGGCTAGAGAGGGCACTGGCCAATCTGGTTGGTCTTGGACTTGGGTCAGTTTTGGGCGTTTGCTTTCATGGGAGCGCTAGATTGAGAGACAGGTAGAACTGTTTGGTTAGGCTGGACTACATCACATGGCCTGGCCAGAGCTCGATAGTGAGGGCCGAGGGAGGAAGACCACGGCGGCGAGGACGGCCGACAATGACAACGACGACGGCGAGGCGTGTAGGGATAGGCGAAGATGGCTCGACATGGGAGGGGAATATACGGATGCAATTGAGGGGACCTTCGGAGCTTGGCCATCGGGTTTCGTCGAGACTTATTCTGACTATGACTACGTGCTTCTCTGATCCTGATCCTGCCCCGGCCGGCCGAGAGAAAATGGTCGAGCCGATCCAGAATGCAAAAACGCTCGGCCGCGGAACCTGGTCCAAGATACGGCGGGTATCTGAATCGAGAAGTCTAGGCCAAGAGGCGCGCCAAAGAACCGCAACGAGACGCACAGTACCGAGAAACATGAACAACAACGACGACGACAGGGCCCTGGCCATGTCCATGTACCTTGACAACGACCAACTCCCCATCCCCTTGACAGACCTTCCCCTTGTCTGTTCCGCTTCCCCTACCGTGGACCGTGGACCGTGGACCGTGGCTGGTGGATCCCCTCCCCTCCTCTCGCAACTCGTCCTTAATCCTACTCCTCTCTATCCATGCTCACACTCCCACCTCTCACTCCCGACCCTGCCTAGCCTCACCCTACCAGTCGTTCCCTGCAACAACTGCGGGACCCCGTTGACCACTACGTACCGTACCCGTACTTACCTGCCTCCTCTCACCACCACCACCACCGACCACCACCGCCAAAAACAAAACCTTCCCCGGAGAGGCCCTTCTTCAACTTTTCTTCCGTCTTCACGACTCCACCGACCTCCTCGTTTTCCCTTACCTATCCCTCAACCCTGAGGTTCTCAAGGAAGGTAAGTAGTGGCGAGTCTGTGCTTCTTCATCAACCTTTGATTCCCTCTCTTTTTTTTCCCATTCGCATGACTCCTTCTCTTGCCTCTGCGCAACATCTCTCGACGTCCCTTGTCCCCCTCCTCCGCCCCGATCTCCAACGCAGCTAATCCTTCTGCATTGCAGTAGCGGGTGACCACCCCCCGACGCCAGAAAAGACAAGACAAGTCAAAGTCCCCCAGAGCATCGGCAGCTGTTTGCATGCGACTGTTCGTCCCGACCTTCCATCCTAAACGACTCAACCCCTCCTCCCTCTTCTCTTGATCTTCATCTTATTCTTCTTTCACCTTCACACCCTTCCTCTCTTGCAGGACAGGCACAGTAAGGTATCGACTTTCCTGCTGCCAGCTTCTCTTTTGCCGCCCACGCCAGCTTGCTCCTCAGGTCGTCTCCCATTCTCGCCCGCCACTTTTTTTTGCCAGTAGTCCACCTTGCATTGCCCATCGCGCTGGCTTTCGCTTCTCTGGCACTGGCCATTTCTCTCCAGCCCCTCGTTGGATGTTTACGATTGAGACGATTGTTTTTTCTTGATGCCCTGTTACGATTAGCACGCTTCTGAACGAGTATCGCTTTCCAGCTATCCCCAAAAAGCCCACGTCTCCCAAGTATTCCACATCTACGACAACTAGCGGTCATTCCAGAGTTTACGAGATTCCGAGTTACTTGTCCCCAGCACTTGCGCGCCAGCTTTTCTGCCCTTTTCTGAATCGCCTTTTGCCATTGTCCTTTCTTCGGGCACGAAAACAACATCCCTTCCGCTACAACGTCGCTTCGGTAGCGCAACCCGCTCTTGAGGCCGGCCCAGATCCGTCCTCCTCCAGCATCTAGGAAACACCGGAAAGCTGGATTTGCCGTCGATCTCCCAAGTGCAGACCCGGGGTCCGTCCGACGTACCGTGCTTCAACCACCACGCCGCCCAGCGCTTGTATATGAATACTGAGAGAACGTCTTTTGTTCTTCCTCCGCCGGGCCAGGCCAACTCCTCGGGTACTTCGTCGCCTCGGGTCAGCTCCATCGCCTCCTCTATCGGCTCCCACTCAGGCTCTCAGTCTTCATATACCTCAGCTGCTTCCTCCATTGGCCCCAAGACTCCTTCCCCGACTCTGCCCGCCAACGCAATCACCGGTCCTTCGACCACCATCTCTAGCTACGACGCCATGAACCACCAGCCTGGCGCAGAAATGTACTATCAGCAGCACATGTCTGCCGGACAGGCACCCGCACCCCAAACAGTCACCTCCGGGGCCATGTCCCATTACCCCCAGCACCAGCCTCCTCTGCTGCAGCCCGGCCCTGCCCAGTACTCGGCCCCCGCTCCCTACAGCCAGTACGGCTACGCCAATGGACTGACTTCGCCTCCCACGGCCCCCCCTGTGTCCAACCCCATGGGTGCCCAGAACGTCCTTCCTCTGCCCGGCGTCGGTGCTCAAGGCCCCATGCAGGGCGGTTACCAAGGCTTCGATACCACCGGCCAGCAGCCTCCCCCAGGCATGAAGCCCCGTGTGACAGCCACACTGTGGGAAGACGAGGGAAGCCTCTGCTTCCAGGTTGAGGCTCGAGGTATTTGCGTCGCACGTCGTGAGGGTAAGAAATTGGAACTCGGTCGATTTGAAGAAACTCGTGCTAATTTTGAGCCTAGATAACCACATGATTAACGGAACCAAGCTTCTGAACGTGGCAGGCATGACCCGTGGTCGCCGAGACGGTATCCTGAAGAGCGAGAAGGTTCGACATGTCGTCAAGATTGGCCCTATGCACTTGAAGGGCGTCTGGTATGCTTCACTCGCCATTGAGACATGGAGCGTTTGCTAACCGAGACAAGGATTCCTTACGACCGAGCACTTGACTTTGCCAACAAGGAGAAGATCACTGAGCTGCTCTACCCGTTGTTCGTCCACAACATTGGCGCTCTTCTCTACCACCCCACCAACCAGAGCCGTACCACCCAGGTCATGGCCGCTGCCGAGCGACGCAAGCAGGAGCAGAGCCAGATGCGAAACCCTGCGCCCCCCGGACTGCCTTCAATTGGCCACTCGCATCCCTCAATGGCCCTTCCTGGCCCCCAGCCATCTCTTCCCTCGCACAACACAATGGGTCGC
The DNA here is from genome assembly GCA_013403855.1 of Calonectria honghensis. NCBI lineage: Eukaryota > Fungi > Ascomycota > Sordariomycetes > Hypocreales > Nectriaceae > Calonectria > Calonectria honghensis. The sequence goes on along the minus strand of VTGB01000039.1, from coordinate 396,946 downwards.
CCTACGCTAGACCGCGCGCACACCTTCCCCACACCGCCAACTAGCGCCTCGAGCGTCATGGGAAGCATGGGAGCTTCAGAGAACTTCAATTGGCAAGGACAAGCAATGAGCGCACCACAAGGTACCAACCCAATGACGATTGACACCGGTCTGAACAACTCCCGCTCAATGCCTACTACCCCAGCTACCACACCGCCCGGTTCCTCGATCCAGAGCATGCAGCCCTACCCCTCGGGGGCGCAGCAACAGTACGACAACTCCCGACCGATGTACAGCACCCAGTCGCAACAGTCCCCCTACCAAACCTCGAACCCCAATCCGCAGGATCGGATGTACAGCCAGGCCAACTCGTACTCCAAGAACGAGATGGCTCCCCCCTCAAGTAGACCCTCCGCTTCCGGACCTTCTGGAGAGCAGCAGGACTCTAAGCCCCCGAACGGCCTGATCAGCTCCGAGCAAGCTGGTCAGCCCCAAGGCGGTGACGACGAGACGGAACATGAGCACGAGGCCGAGTACACCCATGACAGTGGCGCGTACGATGGTGCTCGCAACAACTACAACTACACCGCACCCGGTGTGGGGTCGCTCGCCAGCGACAGCAACCTCTCTGCTGAGATGACTGGCTCGCCCAGCCACCCTGCTCCCTCGGGACGTGCGACACCCAGGACTGCGGCTCCCACGCAGTCTTACTACCCTCAGCAGGCTGGATACAACACGCCACCCCGTGTTCAGCAGACCACCAGCAACCTGTATAATGTAATGAGCAACGACCGCGGTGCTGCAAACGGCGCGCCTGGAAATGACGTGTACGCTCCTGCCCCCGACATGGGCGGTCTGCCCAATGGTTACGCCCAGCCTCCCGTCATGAACGGTGCTGGTGGTGTGCTGAAGCGGGGCCGTGATGACGAGGAAGAGCTGTCCCGACCCGGCAGCGACAACCACATGGACCTCAAGCGACGAAAGACCATGATGGAGACGACAGTATCAGCACCCGCATACGACGCTCTGAACAGGCCTGCGTCTGCCATTGCTGCACCCCGAAGGCGATAGTGCTGTGTGAAGTAGGACTCCTTGCTCATATCCACTGTCACGTCTCATGGTCGGAGGCGTCGCAGCATTCTGGGCGTTGCGGGATGCATAGGGTGCTTCTCCAACGAATAATGCGGCTTTTGCGTCGAGCTTTTCGCGACGCAACGACACACTCCTTTAACTTTGTTAACGCTCTTGCTTTGTTTTTCTTGGTTTTCGCAGTCTGCTCATCGGTATCTCTCGATTGAGGATACACTGACGAGTTACGATACGACTTCCATTTCTATGTTATCTGAGATGCACTGTCATGGATGTACATGGCTGATGAGTCACGCTTTGCATGGAGGTCTTAATTTTTTTCTTAAAGAGAGAGAGACACAGCAACAATTTTCTTGTTCACGGACTGCTTCCGAGAAATGATATGAGTGCATGGAATGAGAGAGACAGCACTGCCTGTAATGATCCTCAGGCGGGGATGATGAGTTTTTGGGGGGAGGCCCCACGCAGCATGCTTTCTCTTTTATATTTCCTTCGAACCTTCCAATTGGAAGAAATGCTTGGGAACGAAAGAGATTTGGGAAACTTTTTTTTTATTTTTTTTTTCCGATAACGACTTTATGACCATATTTGTCTTGTTTTTTTTTCTTCTTCATCTTTTCACTCTTCTGATGCTCTCAAAAGCGCCTAAAGATGGTGTATTTTGGAAATGTTGCTTTCACTTTAAGTAACGAGTTATGAAGGACAATAAAAGCTGTTTTTCGAGTTATCGCAAATACAAACTAGAGTTTATCTTTTATTTTAAATCAATGAATTGACTTTGTGATTACCTTGGCAGAGGGGTGCAATGAATGCAAGATGTTGACAAACTCCGGAGAAACATGCACATGCGCATGCAGTTTCCAGTGCCAAACGCACACCCAGTACGTGCGTGTATGCAAACGCAATCCGTATGTCTGATAAGATGGCATTGGCGTGCTCCACAAGATCCCAGATATACCACGGACATTGTCTCGGCAGTATGCGGACATGTCCGAGCCCCCTTGCTGCTGTCTAGTAAAGAAGTAGTTCATAATATCCGTTCATCAAACTACTGCCAGGGTGCATGTTCAGGGGGGGGTCACGTGATATGTATCCGACTATGTTGCTAGGTCAACAAGGCTATGTTTCTACTTGGTCCTAGCTCCCGCGACTCCAATAAGACCGTTTTCACAACAAGCACGAAAATGCTTTTTCCCCTCCTCAATCTACATGCAACTCTTCAACATTGACGTTTTGTTTAGATTTCAGCGTGCTCCATGATGGCTTCGCCTCTCTCTCCTACAACAGACTCAGTTCTCAACGTTCACACACCTCCCACTACCAGGCGGTACGACTCGTACGAAGTGCACGCAGTCGCTGCCCAGTCTGAGGTGACGAACGAACCTTCTCAGGAGTCCTCACCCTTCATTTCATCAACCAACGATACCGCGTGTGACAAGGAGAACGTTTCCCCCTCCAAGTCGCGACACTCCCGGGTCCTCTCTGGAGCTGCCCTCTCGCCCCTCAAGATCCTCTCAGACCAGCGTGATTCGATTGAATCGAGGGCATCTCCCAGCAGTGGAGCCTTCTCCAGACGAAACTCTCGTAGGCTGTCGCCCGATAAACGATTTCCTATTAAGGTTAGCAACTCGTTGGAATCGCCGCGTCCTACTCCTACAGCAAGCCCCGAGCGAACAATGAGCTTGGAAGACGCATTGTCAAAGAACGCAGGCCTCAAGCGTGCGATTGAAATTTTTGAAGACGACAACAGCGACATGGAGAACGAGCACGACGTCAGCTGCGGCACTGTGAACATCACACCCCAGGACGCCGCACCAATGGACGTGGATGACTCCATGGTGCCTGACGAATCAATGATCAGCACCTTCAGCACATTCTCAGCCGTGCCCAACCTGACCACGTTTGCAAAGCTTGGCCAAACCCCAGAGAAGATGTCGAGCTCTTCGGCTGCTACTCCCCGGGCCAACGGGCGGCCCAACCCTTCTCGACCAACGTCCATGCATGAGGGCAACACTACAAACCTATTGGATTTCACTGAATCATTGAGATACCCCCAGAAACCCCCTGCTGGAAAGGGGAACCCGTCTCCTTTGCGATCAGGCGTCGCCGCCACTCCCTCTCGACAGCTAGCCAACCTTATCGACTTCGATATCCCACCAATGCCGACCCCTCGCAGTGTCCCCAGCATTACGCCTCGCGAACTCGAGTCCCTAAAGTCAAACTTCCTTTCCGAAATCAGCTCGCTTAAGGCGTCCTTGAGTGGCAAGGAAGCTGAAGTTCAGTCGCTCAAGACTGCGGTTGGTGATGCGGAGAAGCGAGTCGGAGAATCGATGGAGCAGTTGAGAGAAGCTCGAGCTCTCAAGGATCAGCTAGCCGAGGAGAAGGAAGGATGGGAGACTCGTGGGCGAGACATGGAGAGCGTCCTGCGAAGTGTGAAAGATGAGATCGTTGCCAGTCGGGGCGAGCGACAGGAGCTGGAGGAGAAATTGGAAGAAAGCGAGAAGAGGAGGGAAGCAGCCGAAATGATGCATCAAGAGGCGGAAAGCAAGATGGCCGGCATGCGCGCTGGAAAGGAATCTGAGAAATCTGCCTCTCCTGAAAAGGCCAGGAACACCAACCACGAAGTGGAGCTCGCTGTCGAGCGCGTAGCTCGTGAGCTGCACGCCCTTTACAAGGGAAAGCATGAGACCAAGGTTGCTGCCCTGAAGAAGTCCTACGAGACACGGTGGGAGAAGAAGGTACGAGAGTTGGAAAACCACATCCAGGAGCTCAGCAGCGAGAACGAACGTCTTCGCGGACAAGACACGACCATTATGAGGGCTGAGAATGCCGAAAACGAGGAACTGCGATCCCAGGCGGTACGCGACAGCGCCACGATGAAGGAGCTTACGGCCAATATCCAGCGCCTTGAGGCTGAGGTGCAGACGATCAAGCACGACAACAATGACCTGCGTGGCATGCTTGAAAAGGAACGGGTGGAGAAGGGTGAGCTGGTCCAGCTGGCTGAGGAGATGATGAACATGCAGAGCATCGTGGCTCAGCCAACTCCGGCCCCAGCCAAGCCTCAGATGCCTCAGATGCCCCAAGAGAGGGTACAGGAGACCAAAACACCCAAGCGACCCATGATGCCCCGGGGCTCTGGTCTGAGGGCTCCTGGCTCTGCCCTCCGCGCCCCCCATGAGCGAACCAAGAGTGCCGGTGGCCTACCTCGCCCTGGTGGCATTCCCCGCAGCGGCATCATGAGCTCGATTGAAAAGATGGGCAGCTACCGCGGGCGCGGGGCTGAGTAAATGAAGATCAGAGGATGAACGGCGTGATGCGGCAAAGAATGATGAAAGAAAGAAGAAAACTGTGTATGACTTGGATTTTAATTTGCGAGCATTGAGTCTTGGGGACGATTGGCAATGGCCTCCCATGGCGAGGGCGTGAATGGTATGCTTTTGGGTCATTTCATGCTTTGCGGCGTTGAGAATTAAGGAACAGGGCCGGCTTCTGTGTATTGCAACATGCTGTTGGTTTAATTGACGACGTTTGGACCATTGAATGGACCCAGTTCGTGTCTCAGCTCGAGAATTTTTATTAGAATCTTGGAATAAATGACGAGATTCATGCAATTTTATTTAAAAGAAAATGTCATTCCCCCCAACCGAGTCGTAAACTGCGAGGTGATTTGTAGCTCCCAACCCCTACAAGTGGGCAAAATGGGGTACTATTAATGATCGTTGGTATCTTAATTCCAAATCATCATATGCCATGATGGTCGTTCATAATCTCATGTCGTAAACAAGGGTCATTCATACCTTGAGAAAATGAAGATTGCTGTTCTAATTTCTATGCCTCACAGGCGGTAGGCCTTTTTAGCTGTTCCCCCAAAGATCATGGCCCTGTCCTCATCACTCAGTGTTGCCATCCAACACATTCGTTCGACAACGCTGTGCCAGCGTGGCCATGCGTCATCAGCACCAACGGTGCAGACGGGCCAATCACTGCCGAACATGATGCGACTAGGGCCAAACGTAGCGAGGACGATACCCAGCCATCCCAACGTAGACTCGAAGATGTGATTGGGCGTCTGGTTCTTGAGGGATTCAGGCATCTCGGAGAACCCGCCCGAGAGCTTCATGTAGACGTGAGAATCCTTGCTAAGGGTGTACATGGCAGTGCGCCAAGCAGTAAAGCCCGGGTCAGAAGTGAGGTTGTAGATGCTGAAGTCAGGCTTGCAAAGGTGGTCTAATCAGGTGGTTGTTAGTATGGCATTTCCGTAACACCAGGAAGATAGGAGGGCTGGCTGGCTTACTCAGAACCAAGGTGACTTTCTCCTCCTCGGGCACACCATCATGAACACGTTCAACAAAAGCAATGAGCTCTTCAAGCTGCTTCTTGCCTCGCCTGTGCTGGTCAACGCCCACTTCAAAAACAAATCCCTTGCGGCCCAGTAGTTTGGCGCTTTCGACAAAGTCGTTCTCAAGCATAGTTCCGTGGGGCTTGTCCTGCAGCAGGTATCGGAAGCCCTTGACCTTGGGCCAGGCTTCACCAGCTTCCTCCTTGACACGATCCAGATATTTCTCCATAACAGTAACACCGCTAGGCAGAGGGGCCCAAGGGACGATGGCCAGGCACAGTTTGGCATCATCAGCAGAGTGGCCCTCGCCTTCAAGAGGCTGGCCAAGAGCGACACGCTTGATCCAGTTCACCTCCTTCAGAGGGCCCTCCCAGCCAGAGCCGTCTGCAGCACCAGTCTCGAGGTCATTTTTGCGATCTGTCTCGACAAAGATGAAGCCGAGGAGAGAGGGGGCAGAGCGAGCAGCCTCCTTGTACTGTTCGACCGAATGCTGACCGGCGAGGGGGTTCTCTGGAGTGTACCAGGCGAGGGAATCTGTTTCAGAGGCGGGGTAGATGTGAATGTGAGAGTCGATGATTGGGAGAATGAGCTGGTCGTCGGCCATGATGAATTAGGGCGAGAATCGGGCGGGTGAGAGCAGTCGTTTTTTTTTAATAGGGAAGGGGGATTGGGCGTCGTGGGAGTAGCTCGGACGGGGTCGGCAACGGCACAGGTGGGAGTGAAGATGTCGAACCCGCAATCCTCAATGGATAGATGACAGGTTTGGAGGGGAGCTTTCTGGGGATGTCGGTGTGAGGGTGATGGATCAAGACAGCAGGCGCGGCAGCTCGACACGTAGTAGCTCCCTTTACTGCTGCAACTGCTCCCGCTGCTACTACCCACTAAAACTACCCCGCTATCAGCCTCCCCGCCTTCTGACTCGAGGCAGGTGGAATGGACCTGTACTGCCGCTGGCGCCACTTCATGGGTCTCATCTTTGACCCGAAAAGGCGAGACGGGTACTTAACCGCTGTTTCTGCTAATTATAGGAACCTCCTGGTAAATTAATCGACGACAGGCGCCGCGCTGGCTAGTCACATCGCAGCATACGACCATCCCACAGCCATCACGTTTCAGATCCGGAACACAATTTATAAATGATAATAGATTCAATCGTCATCTAACTATCTATACTGACAGGTGCCAAAAATATACTTGTCCGTATTGGACTGCCATGTGCGTTTGTGGCTAGTCTAGACCGTCCATCAACGTTAGTCCAGTACTACATCCACAGCTTGACCATCCTGGAGGTGGAATCCCATCCGTCGAACACAGAGTGAGATCTTCCAGCATTGTCTTTTTGTTAGTTCCCGTGGGAAGGGCTTTCACGCCCATCCCAGCTCGCTCGGGAGCCAACGAGAAAGGGGGCGAACCGCGCAGGCGCAACAGGAGCAGTCGCACCGGCGGGGGGTCGCAGCATCGACCCATTGGGTGTCACACGGCGCGGACACGGGAGGCTTTAAACAAGGCCAGCTTGGTTTCCATCCCGAGCCCGCGGATGCGCGGGTCGTAAAGCGAAGGCTTGTGCTGCTATTGCAACAACATTAGGCGAGTCAGCCCGGCGCGAGAGCGCGGCCAGGGGCTGCTCAGTGCAAGGAGCGAACGGCTGATGGTTCTCTCAGCCTCCATTATTAAGTTTCCTCTATATGCAAGCAGGGTCATGATGAATCCTCTAAGCAACAACCATGCCGTGGCGGCGGGAGCGGGGAGCGGGCTCGCACTCCTCCTCGTCGTCGGAGCAGAAGGAGCTGTCGCTGTCGTAGTCGTAGCCGCATCGGGCGCCGCCACAGTCAAGCTTGACACGGTCGCCCTTGCGGGTGATACCGTAGCGCTCGCAGGTGCAGGTGCTGACCTCAGAGCCGGGGGTGCTGTAGCCAGAGAGCGAGGAGCTGGGCGAGGAGCTGTCGGAGCGGTAGGACAGGGAAGAGCCAGTGGAAGAGACGGGAGACGAAGAGAAGTCGGTGATGATATCCTCGTCGATCTCGGCGCTCTCGAAGCGGGCAGTGAGCTCATCGATGTCGTAGTCGGCGTTCAAGATGTTCTTGGTGGCGTGGGGAGACACGGGCTTGGGGGCCTTGATCTGGGAGACGGAAAGAGGTCGGCCCTTGGGGATCTCGACGGACAGAGAAGAGCGGGAGGAGCTCTTGCTGCTGGACTTGGAAGAAGACTTGGAAGAAGACTTGGAAGACGACTTGGAGGAAGACTTGGAGGAAGACTTGGAAGAGGACTTGGAGGAGGAAGACTTGCGCTCAGAGGGAACGTCAAGGATGTTCAGCTCACGGCCGGTGGTGGGCTCAACGGTGGAGTCGACGCTGGGGTTGTGGGCAACGTGGTAGCCATCGATGATGTAGTAGTACCAGTATCGCTGGCCAGCCTCAAGAGTGGCGTTCTGGAAGCGGAAGGTGCCCTTCCAGGAGCCAGACTTGGACGAGGACTTGTCCTTGGAGAGAGGGAGCTGACCAACGTAGTTGTCCCAGGAGCCGAGAAGGTGGACGGTCTTGACGCCGGAGGAGACGCGGAGAGAGAAAGAGAGCTGGATGGCCGACATTTTTGCGTTTGAATTAATGTAGTTGCTGAAAACTTGAAAAAATGTGCTTGTTTGTTTGGTTGGTTGGTTTGGCGAGCAAGAGAAATCCCAGATTTCCGTTATTAGAGAGTTGGTATTAGAGTCGTGGGGCAAATCAAATCATGAAAATTGGTGAAAATGGTATGTCTCTGAAGCTGACCGGCAACTTTGAGTTGGTTTTTTGGTTTTGGTTTGGATGGTGGCAGATTAGAGACAAGATTAGAAAGAGAGAATAGAGACCGGCTCTATGGAAACAAGAAAAAACAAAGGTAGGGAAGGGGGAAAAACGGAAAAAGGGATTTGGGTTTTGAGGCTTGCTGAAGAAGAAGAGAAAAAAGGACAATGGGGGCGGCGGCGAGCTGGGTATTATATGTGAAGCGGCCAACTATCACGGCCCGGTGGGCGGGAGGAGAGGAGAGGACCACGAGGGTCGGGTGGATCAGCAAAGACTGGCCCCTGGGAGAGACACAAACAAGCAAGGAAGACGCATGCTAGCCATGCTCCTGCGGTGCAGCGCGGTGCGGTGCAGCGCGGTGCGGTGCGCTGCAATGCGGTACCGTACAGGAACCTCCCTCGCCTTGCCCTGCGCTGCGCTGCCCACTACACCCCATCCTACGTTGCCATGGCCCGGCAGAGGCTAGCGCCACCGAGGGGACAAGGACAGAGTCGGCGCGCGCGGCCAATCAGGGCGCGCGAGCAGGGAAACATCCAGTTCGCAGTGTGGGTGCCGGCAGCCATGGTGCTGCTCATCACACGCTGGGCCATGAGGCCATGAGGTCGGCGGTTAAGCACCAGCGAGTAGCAGGGCGCCCCCCACCTCCCCAGCCGCGAGGAGGGGGGACGGTAGCAAAAATTAGCAGCACTTCAGCGGGGTGGCTCCAGCGCCGGCAGCAGAAAACCCCGCGACAGGTCCGTTGCTGCGTGCGCCCACAGGCCGAAGGCGTTTATTCTCGGCCCCTGGTTGGTCCGTGGCACCGCGGGGCTGGGCTTTTCTCGTCACCCCGCAGGACGGCCAATAAGCGACGTCAACAATCGACCTCACTACTGCACACACTACATCTTTTTCTACTTGCGCTTGCAGCTTGCATCTGCATCGCCATTCCGATCCCCATGCCATGCCCATCGCTGTGATGCGATGGGTTGGAAGCACTTTTGCTCAGCTGTGATGACTCGCACGCTAGCTGCAACGCAACACAAAGAAGATTAACACACGCACAAAAGACAAAGGGTGTCATGGATCATGCACGCTTGCCTCAATATGCCAGTGATCCCACAGCCACACTCCCATTGGCCTCGCCCATCAATTCTGCAATGCAATACCACTGAACAATCATGCAGTCATTCGGGGATCGGACGAGTCGGAATGCGCACGAAGGAACGCTGACCTTGCTTCTCCTTGGTTCGCAAACTTGGTTGCCTCAATTAATCACCAACGCTGCTCGGACTACACGCAATTTAGTTGAGACCTGTCAAGTCACCGTGTATGTCCATGATAAATCACAAAGCTGACCGTGCGATTCCTGTCAAGAAAGGCATGACTACTGCCACAATATCCATTGGCCACCTCTGCTGACCTATCACGACAAGGGGGGGGGGGCTGGTCGGTGCTTGACAGGTCTGTTTCCTTGTCTTTGAGGTTAAGAGATAGTGGCTAAAAGTGACGCCTCGCCAAAAATTCCCTCTGCCTGCGGAACCAACTTCTCCACACCGATAGGCCCCTCGCCATCTGATGACACCCTTTACGACCCGGGCTGAAAGGACTGACTATACTAATACGGTGAAAACCATGTCTTGACCATGATCAGGCTTGCATACCAGGGCCGCCGTTTCTGCGGCCCCGTCCGCGTGTCCCCGAGAAGATGACCGCGGGCCCACACCTCCCTTGCCGGCCATCAACGCCATCACGGCATCTCTCACCCTCCTCCTCAGGGTCTAACCGTCAACAATCAACACGGGCCTTCGGCTCTATGCATGCCATACATTTTAGCTCCGGCGGGTATGTGAGGGCAGTCACACGGCGCTGCTTTCCCACCGCTCAATATCCTCAGCGCGCCTCCATCAACGGCTATGTTCCTGTCTTTGGGAGGAGGGGCACAAGGTTGCGCGGCTTGCGTTCCGCGGGCCTAATTCCCAGATCGTCGTCGTCCTACCGACCCGAAGAAACAAAGGATCTCCTCCTGTGGGACCCCGTAGGCCGAAGGGCTCCAGCGCAAGCTTGTGTGGGGAGGTTGGTCTGTGACTTGGTACTGCCTCCATCGAGGTCAAGGATTCCTATCTCAACGGACATGGGCTCGTTCCGTTCTCGCTTTACACTTTCTGCCCGTGACCCCCGATGACCACATGCCGCTTACGCATTGAAGTGCTTGAATCGCTTGCGACGACTGCAACACACCAACAACTGGTAAATCTATCTGACAAAGTCAATGCGCCTGCGGATCACATCCTGCAACCAAGGCATGGAGAAGAGTTGCCGCCTGGCACTGTGACGAGCAGCATTGCTCCCTGCAGAAGACCCCATAAGCCTCAGGTACAAGTTGACTAGGAGGGGAGCTCGCGTGCTGCCATGTCAAGGATGGGTTTGGTAAACGGATGGTGCAGCCATTCTAACTGAGATTGATGATGAAATTGTACGGGTAGGTGGGAATCCTCGAATATAGTAAGTCAACATCGTGAGCGCGAGGAGCGGCAATGCTGTAAATAGTTTGCCAATTATATACACACAGACCAGATTAATTACGCAATGGTTCATTGAAGGTTTATTAACATCCCGCATTTCAATATATGTTAATCAACTCGCGACGACTGTCAACGGGTCGGACGGACCCTTCCGTGGAAGTGGGGATCAGAGTTTTGGCAAAAGGGTCCGATGGCCTGCGTTCATACCCTTATGATGAAAAAAAGTTCGCTCCACTGCAACAAATCACCTACTCAGGCGAACACGTCTGACATCTTCCGTAGTATAGTGGTCAGTATGCAAGCTTGTCACGCTTGAGACCCGGGTTCAATTCCCGGCGGGAGAGACCGCCACCTGTACAATACAGGCAACCAATTCTTTTTGCGTTTTGTTTGCAAGAGAGACGGAGAAAGTAGGCCATTTATTCACTTTTTGCCTTTCATTCCCCGTTTGGTTTTTAACCAGTATTTTGGTGCTAATTAATGCTTACTGCGGGGTACCATCGTCCTCTAACCCCTTCTGACCTCCGAGGCTCGTGGGGCATGAACAAGCCAATACAAAGCACTTGATGCACGTGATTTTTTCAAAGGGACTTCAACAGCTAAGAACTATTGCTGGGGGATCAAGTACTGTTTTGCTTTTGGGAAACAAGAAGGCCCCACAAGCTTTCGAAGTGTCAAGGGGATCTTCCTTCACGGTGAGCCACCATATCTTGGTGATATATCGTGAATTAGCACACAACCGTCTGGCTAGTAATTGAGTCATTCGGTCAGCTTAATTAAAGCACTGTTGTGATATATCATGTTTCAATGCCCTTTCAATTACATGACGGTCTTCCTCTCTTTCATTAACCTACGAGGAAGATCAAATGCAAGATAGGGCTCCCGTTGAACAAGACTAGCGTGAATCTAGGCTTGAGACTTGCATCGCTAACGAGACCAATCGCGCTGTGTGCGTATAAGCTCACATCCACAATTTGTTGAACATCTGTCACCAGCATCAACGCCCAACAATCACTCTCCCAGAGCTCTCTGCCCAAAAGAGGAGGCAAAAGCCAGGTCAATTCCATTCAGCCTTCCAATATGGCCTCGCAGGATTTTGCCATTGACGATGGCCTCATCGCCCAAGTGACGGCGTACGTGGAGCAGTACATGTCCAACTACGACGCCTCGCACGACTTCAACCACATCCAGCGCGTGCTCCGGCTCTCTCTGCATATCCAGGAGCACACGCCCAACACGGATCGGTCGCTGGTGACGCTGGCCGCGCTCCTCCACGATGTGGGCGACAAGAAGTACCTCAAGCCTGGCGAGGACGCCTCGCGGCTGGTGGCGACGTACCTGGGCTCCCTGGGGGTGCCGGCGGCGCTGGCCGACACGGTGCAGACCATCTGCCTCGGGGTGAGCTACTCGTCCGAGATCAAGGACCCGGCGCGGGTGCGCAGCCTCGTGGAGCGGCACCCGGAGCTTGCTGTGGTGCAGGACGCCGACCGGCTCGACGCCATCGGAGCCGTGGGCATCGCGCGCACCTTCGCCTTTGGCGGGGCCAAGAGCCGCACCCTCGAGAACACCATGGAGCACTTTGACGACAAGCTGCTGCTGCTCGAGGGCATGATGAAGACGGAGGAAGGGAGGCGCCTCGCCAGCGAGCGGACATCAAGGTTGCGCATGATGAAGGAGTGGTGGCAGGCTGAGACGGGGGACCAGGTTGTCTAGATGCTAGATGGGGGAGGGGAGGGATGTGGAGGAGATAGATATGGAGAAACGGAGCTAGCTATCCCCATTTCCATCGTCAACCTCTACGGCCCCATCGCAGCGGGAAAGGATTTGGGGAAATAGCACGTGGGGAATTGCAGAAATCGACTTGCCATCCGGGTGGACAGTAAAAGCATATTCGGCTGCTTTCGTGAGTGATGCCCGTGATTGGCGATGCGCATCCTGGCTGCGTCAGCGGGTATATCGTAAGACCTAGCATGCTGTTGGCGCCTTATCCGAGGTCACTCAATCCTCCAATGTCAGACAGCCCGTCTGACTCAGTGGCAACTGGTCCTTTTTACTAAACGCCAGAAAACCCGTGGATCTCGTTAAAAAAAAAAAGAGAGAGAATCATTGTTTTATTCCGGCTTTCCGTTTGTTCTTGCCGTGTCTCTCCCCATTCCAGAGCTCACCCCCTCCGCCCCAAGTTAGCCTGCCGCAATTGATTCAGCCGCCTTCATAACTCGTCCATAAGGTTGAATAAACGACGATCCAGATTAGCGCGAGCTGTCCCGTCCCGTCCCAACATTTGGGCACAAAAACTGGCAGAAGCAAAACAAAAACAAAACAAAAATCACCATCAGTCCGATAAGAAGGGGGTAGGGGAAGCCTCAGTCAATTTTCCTCAAATCATCAATGCTGTCTTGAATCCTTCCATCGAGCCGGCGGGAATCTCAATACAAGGACAAACGTGTATCGGGCTCCCCCAAAAACCCCCAAAGCATCAACAACCTAAAAAATCACCCCCTCATCCCCAAATCCATATACAACACACAAGGCAGCAGCCATGAACAGGATACCCCTGGAGGTCCTCGAGGCCATCCTCGGCCACCTCCCCGCATCGAGCTGCGCAGCGGCGCGCCTCACCTCGCGGGCCTTCAACATCATTCTCGCCCGGCGCACGTTCCAGGTGCTCGGCAGCTTCCTCGACGCCGAGGTCGCCCGGAAGACGCTCGTGGCCACGGCCCGGGACCCCGCCTACCGCGCCCGCGCCATCTGGTCCCCGCAGTGCCTCGTCCCCGACGGCCTGCCCATCACCGAGTCCTTCTTGCTCGCCCTCTGGGCCGGCGTGCACGGCAGATCGTGGGCCCCGCCCCCGGCCTCAAGTCCCAGCGGCGACGATGGCGAACGCGGGGGCGCTGGTGGTGGCGCTGGTGGTGGTGGTGGTGGTGGTGAGAAGCTGACCATTGCGGCCATCCGGAGCGGCCTGGGGAGGGATGGCACCACAGTGGAAACGCTGCGGGACACCCTGTTTCGCTACGCACTCTATTTAAGCTATGTGAGCCGCGACGACAAGACGGCGCCTCAGTCGTGGGTCATGGACTTTCTACTACACCGGGATGCGGAGAGAACAAGGAGAAGTACACCAGGTATCATTGACACGGAAAAGGAAGCTGCACCCGTGATTGCATACTGGGAAGGACCCTCGGTGGTTGATTTAAAGGAATGATGTATCCTATGTAACTAAGATTAAGAGTATAATAAAAATGCGTGTATCTATGGATAGACGCTGTAGTTTCCGTTTCCATATCCCTAGGCTTTCCGCCATCCGGTGGGCATTACCCCATTTAACCGGAGCTAATGATGACCAAAACGCCTGTCGCTTGCGCGCGAAAACAAAAAAATGTCAAAATCCAATCCCATATGCCTCGCTATCATATCGCGTCAAAGGAGCGTAAAGTTTTTAAAAAAAGATGCGTAGTATGCAAATATGTGTGGTGAGAAGTTTAGAGGAGGTAGGCAGCGGCAACGGCTACAACGCCAAGCAAGCTGACGGCGTTGGCAGCGGCGGCGCCGGTGACGGGTCCGGGGGTAGGAGTGGAAGTGGGGCCGACGGGAACATTGCTACCAGATCCGGATCCGGACCCAGAACCAGAACCAGAGCCGGAACCAGAGCCTGAGCCTGATCCGGAGCCTGAGCCAGAACCTGAGCCGTGTCCACCGTAAGTGCCGTTGTTGTTACCGGGAGGCGAGCCCGAGGGAACGGGGTGGAAGGTAGTCTTGGGGCCGTAGGGGTATCCGGTGGTAGGGTAAACAGGTGCTGTGTAAGTGATTGTCTTGGTCACAGACTCGCCGGGGTGGGTAGGGTTGGGGTAGACGTAGGTGGCACACTTGGTGGTGTAGCCAGTGGGCTCTGGAGGAGGCGCGGTAGAGTTGCCTGGGTGGCCACCATAGCCACCATGGCCACCATGGCCACCATGGCCAGGCTTGCTAGTGTAGCCTGGGTATCCGGGATATCCAGGGCCTCCGGGCGAGGTCGAGTTGTGCTTGGGCGGGTATGTGACTTCAGGAGTGGGCTCGTAGGCAGTGGGGGTTGTGACAACAGTGGTGGTGCTGGCAGTGTAAGTGGGCGTGCAGAGCGATGCTGGGAGAGTGTAAGGCGCATTGTCGTAGTAGACGACGCACTGTATCTTGTTAGACCAAAGCACAAGAACATCACATCAGGAGATGTAGTCACTCACGTTCTTTTCACAAGCAGCTTGGCCGTAAGAGCCGGGCTTCTCGTAGCAGCTGGCAACTCCTCCAAGAGGGGGGTACCCTGCGAGGTTGTCCGAGCATCGTCCGGGTGTGGCGTTGCCATTCTCGTCACATCGAAGAATGATGTCTCCCCCAAGGCAGTAGCTGGTGTTGGGTCCCTTGCAAACGTATTTGCTCTCTTGCTCTGTGTATCCAGCGCTGGCAACAGCCGCAGCAGCGACGACAATGAGACCGGCAGCCTTCATAGTTGTTGGTTTGGTGTGATGTGGTTGAGTTATTAAGCGAATGGACAGGTTGAGGAAGTTGATGACGGGTCGAGTGAGTTTAAGAGAGTCGATGAACTATCGGAGTCTGCTTCTAAACGAAAGACGGTGGTGTGCTGGGCAATGAGATAACCGGCCAGAGGACTGGAGGAGGCTTTCTTATATTCCCGTCGTCTGCTGTGCCTCCACCCCCCTCGGTGCCCTAGCCGAACCATCAAAGACAAGCTCCCTCACAAGGCCTAGAGTTGCCATCTAGACGACATCCTGAGACCAATAGCGGTCGACCGGCTTGCAGGGCTGATAGCACTATGGCCTGGTGGCTGGCCAAAATGGCGAAACCGATACGAGGTGCGTGTTGTTGGGTGGGCAAGCGTGGGTCGCCGTATTGCTGACAGCCAGTACCAGCCCTCCCTCCCCGTTCCAAAATGGGAAACAGCACAAGCAGGCATCGTGTAATGGGCTTCTCTATCTCTCCGCGAGCATGTCCGCTTTTCCATGCTGGTGGTCCGCCGGAGCCCAGACCCACGTCGCATCATGCATCTCTGGATGGTTCCCGCGTATGTCATCACCGCACATCACAGTGTCTTCCCTGCACAATATGGCTGTGTTCAGCCACAGGCAAACTCGGCCACTGATTGACGAATTGTCGGGCTTTCACGACGCCGACATGCCGGCCATACACACAATGACAAACTTGGACCTATTGGATTTTGTGGCCCGGCACAACAAGAGCACTGCCCGCAGAGCCAAAGTGAAAATGCCGAGTTCTGTTTTTTTCGATGGCGGAGGCGAAACAAGCCAGTGACCTATTCTTGGTACACTGGCGGCCCTGTGGGTTCCAGCTCAGGCAGAGTGCCATGTGCCCGGTGTTGCCGGTATCCGATTCGGCCAGTCCCGCCACCACAATGGCGCCAAGCCCTACAAAGACCCAGAATGCACGATAGAAATCGCTAGAATGCCCAACGGCCAGAGCGCCCCGGTGTGATCTCATTGCGAGTAAATTTAGCATTCAAGTCCTGTGGCCAGGTTCCCGGGCCCTGCATCGCAAACTTCCATTCGGAGATCTTGTGGGCCGGGGATCTTCGTGTGTGTGCTCTGTTTTTTCTCTCATGACGGTGGCCACGAGGTTGATCAAACCCATGTCCATGCAACGATAAAAAATTGTTGGATGAGTCAAGCTTGATCCGACTACACGCAGCCGGAACATTTCGCTTTTCTCCGCATGTGGTGGTCTGTCATCCCATCTGGTGGCTTCTCGCTATTCGTACGCCTGTCTTTGCGCACAATTCGTAACGGCTCTGTCATCCACAGGGCTCGTGTAGGTGTGAACAAGGGTCTCACTACCCCGAATGAGGCGGGCCAGTCGCTCGAAAGGGTCCAGTGACGGCCGCCTGCGGCCATGTTGCGATCTTGACGGGCACCAAGAGCAACGTTGCGTGAGAACTTTAGCTCAGGTGCAGCGCCCCGGTGCCGGTCGCTTGGGCTCCGTGGGCGCCGAGTCGCCGGCAACCTTCAGCCTCATCTCATGTCTCTCCCCAGCCACAGCCACAGTTCTGCTCCGCCGCCTTCGTGTCCACCACACTCGGAATACACTGCCTAGCGGTTCTGCCGGCAGTTCCTCAATTGCCAATTGTTGTATATCAGCCAGCCGTCTATCCAGAAAAGAAAAACAACATCTCACTCCCCCTCCGCACGGATCCCGCGGGCCAAGAAGCACTCTGGAGGGCGCCATAGCTCCCAGCTAGTCAGACTCTCCCAAGGTGCGGGCCGCCTATGCTAATACCTTATCAATGAACAGGGCTCCAATGCACTCGATCCAGGCTCTCTGGGTTCGCTTAAGCATACTCGGTCCTTCCCTGTGTCGGATAAGCTTCGGTGAGTCTAATCATGACAAAGAGGCGGCATAACATGTGCGCTGTCAGAAATTTTGTTTTGGGAAAATCCGACAGCACCAGCTTCGTATATCGGCACCCAAGCGGAAACCAACCCCCGCACATGCAGTCATCGCATGTGCAAAAATGGGCCACGACACCAGCATATTGACGGATTGAGCTCACGTCGTATTAAATCCCCCGATGGGCCTGGTTTGTTTATCCAAAAGCGTCTCGTTGCCCAGTGACATGGATCAGCCATGTAGTGGCAGTGAGATATCCCGTCTTATGCTATCGTAGATGGCCGATCTTCCAATGCACTTTCAGATGAGCCCTTGCCACCGAGAGGCCGATCAGATGCTTGCATTCGTCCCGATGTTACGGAGTTCCCTATTTAGCAACATGTTCATAAATGATGACAGCACACGTGATCTGTGGGTGGTGATGGGGCAGGTGACAGGCTGCATAAGTTTTCCCACAACTGTGGGAAAATAACAGAAACTCGTAATAATACTGAAGTAAACAAACCCAACATTGCCTCTCTCACTCCCGGTCCATCACCCCATTCATACGAACCCAGCATCCTGCCCGGGCAGCGCATTATGACCTGCCTTTGTGTTTATGAGTCTACGGCGTCATGCATTCCTTCCAGTGTCTCTACCCTACAGTGCCATCGGATCGACATCGTGGCGACGCACATGCATATAGACAAAGGTGAATGGCTGGGAAATTCTTGTGTGCTGACACGCAGCACATAACAACTGGCCGTACACGCGTAACGAGGATGGGCATATGCACAAAATCAGTCAATCGGACGTTAGTGAAATGAAGTTGAAGCAAGATGTGTCAGTGAGTTGCCGACTCTCCGAAGGGCGTCCCTCTAGTCGTCGATATTCAGATGACTGGCTTTGCCCGATGGCACTGTATGGTGCACTTTACGCCCAGCTGAAGTCCTAACCAGCCACCACATCCATATGATTTCACTTTGTAGTCGCGGGAGCTGTCTCGTATAGTAAACTGATGGGCAATCATGTCTTGCATGGTGCTCTGCGCCACAGCCACGGCTTGGTGCAAGAAAGGCAATGGCCAAAGATAGAACGTGCAAACCTTATTGCGATCCTGGGACGAATCTACATCGCATGGATGGAGAAAAGTGAGGGAGGCTGGGCTAGGTTGGGCTGGGCATTTGCCGTTTCCTGTCACGTCACCAGACGAATTGCACGACCGTTGCACTTGAGGATCGAAGCAAAATTTTTCAATTGAGCGACTGCCGGCATTGGCTTTTTTCTTCTTCTTACTGCTTGATGATGGCACCGTTCCAGATTTGACCAGTCAGATCGAACAAAAAAGTCTTCGCCCCGTGCTGATGCATGGATTGAGGAGAATGGAAGCCAAATGCGACTGTCGCAGGAAGACGCCTCAATGCAAGATGCAGGGACTCAGGGATTGAGGATGCGACTGGTGAAAAAAGTAGGTAAAACATGGCTGGCTGGGCAAATCAGGTCCTGAACGTGCGTCTGCAAGGCGGCAGTCCGGAACGTATGAGGTAATTCCTTGTCTCATCTACTGTTGCGACTCCAGACGGTTCAGTAGCGGGACAGAAGCACCATGTGCGGGACTGTCATATCGACCCCACCCGGGGGGAGGACGAGATGCCAGATGCTGCTTGGGGGTTTGAGGGAGGAGAAGCCAATCCGGATCCAATCCAGACGAGGAAGAGGGCTCGCCGTCACCCAAACTAAGCCGTGGGTGGAGGAGGGGAGAGGGCAGAGGACCTGCCTATCTCACGTTAAACCTCTGGCCGCGTTACCTTGGAGAGGTGGCTTGCAGGTGTGCAGCAGTTGGCTCTGATTCGGTTCATGGGCCTGCAAGAGAAGAGGGTTGCGACGACAGAGCGCACTGTGAGTGGCCTGCTGCCATGCCCAGGCCTGCAGTGGGCTGCATAGTGCAGTCTCCTGTTAGCGGCGTGCTGCCTATTCGCCAAGGGCTTTGGCTTGGATGATTCATGTAGCGCCGCTCTGCTGGGGCCCGAGATGAGACGATTTTTCTTCTCTCTCCTTCTCGCCCCCCCTTCGCGACGTCGGCTCACAGCCGTAGTGGGATGAGGGAAGGGGGGACGCGGTTGATGGTCGCAGAGGGTTGTATCACCAATACTCCGGCCTTCGTCACGCCTTGTTTCTGTGATGCTGCCTGCATAGGTGCTAACGTGCGAAGATGGAGTGGGGAGGGGTGCTACCGCACATGGCGACTATTCCTATCGACGACATAGGTACCGAGGCCGGCTTCGTCGGTAGGCTAGCTGTCTGTCTTAGGTTTTTTCCAAGATGCTAGCGCAACCCAGAACAATCTACTATTTCTGCTCTGACCTGGCTAGTGACAGCGAAGGGAACGCCCGTCAGAACAACAGGTGGCAAACGGGTATATCAGGGGGAGCTTGCGCTTAGACAGCATGGATGTGGCTGGGAGCCCATCAGCGTTCGCCATTGACAAAAAACAAGGAAACATCAGTCCAATCCCAAGTCATCCCAGTTGTCCTGCTGCGCTCCGCCTTCCGTCGTCCCCACCTGGGCTAGCTGCGTCAATGGTTCCAGAGAAAGGATAGCATTAGTGATCTGGCCTGGTCCCGGAGGATTGTGTGGACTCGCCAGGCGAGCGAGGCTTGCCAATGGACCCAATACTCGTTGACCAAGAAGCCCAGCAGCATCCGCTGGCGCCTCACCAAACAGTGCCCAACGTGACACAGCGTAGCGAGGCGCCAAAAAAAAAAAAGAAGGAACAATGGCCACAGGTGTCGCTTCGCTCGACCCCCCGGCGCTTGATAGCTCCGGCGACAAAAAAGAAGGCAGCGCATATCCCGTCCGTAGCTGAAAGACAGCCATCCACCACCCAGCGTCTGGCGAGTGCATACTCATGCAAGCAAGACCCAGACGTCGCCCTAGTTTGGGTGGAGTGGCGGACAGGAGGAGGGGTTGCCCCTGCTGAGGTTGCGTCAGTCGCTGTAAAATCCCTAATCACCACTGGGCCGTCCGTGGGGATCACCGCTGGGTCACCTCTGTTGGCACCCATTGGGCCGCTCGCTGCCACCATCCGCGGTGAGTCTCGCCCGGTGTCCACTGAGCCTCGCGGATGGTCGTGGACTTCCGGTGGGTGACCACTGCACTGCACGGCACCACCACTGAGGCCACTGAGACCTCACTTTCTTCTCCTGCTGTACCTAACCTAGCCCCCTCCGGCGCCTCCTTGTGCCATCTCCACTCCCCTTTGACGACCATTCCCCATCGCCCCCGTCATCTAGTTAGTCGTGATTCAACTCCCTCCCAACATCATCTCACCTTGGCTTTCCACCAACGCTTCAACACCTGGCTCATTTTATTCGCTCTACCTGATTCGCATCGTCGCATTGCTTCCCCCCCTTGGCTTGGCAACTGCTTGTGACCCGCTCAAGGTGCAATTAGCCGTTATCGCTTCCCGTCTCTACTATGTCTCGCTCGCCTCTGCGCTCGCCAGTTCAGACAACGTCCTGATTTCACAATATTTCTATCGGGCCACCCCGCGCCTGCGTCTGCATCGCCCTGTCGCGACTTCGCCTGGGCTTCTCTCAGCCTACCGCTAGACCCCCTTATCGCTCTTGTTGCTTTCTCGAATGTCTTGGATCGCCTTCCAGCCCACCTCGCGCCCCCTATTCGCTTCGTAACAGTGCTCCGCGCCAATCCTACTCACATTGCTTCTTGAGCCAACCACGCGAAAACACAGAATGCCCACGGCCACCCGCGGCCAGCACGACACTGTCGCAAGCCCGACCTGCTAGGCAGACCACGGAATATCAGCTCCTTGGGCACGCTTGCAGCCGAAAACGCCATTTCTCCGCACACCATGACGGCTCCTCTTAACACTGCTCGGGATTCTGGACTTGCAGCGCAGCGACAGTTTAGGAAGCACAAAGTTCTGCCTCGCCCTCACAGCGACACAGGTCATGACCCTGTGCATATTTCTCGGGACGGACCGAAGAGTTTTGATTTAACTATTGACACGACCCGCCCTGTTGCCAGGGAGGATTCCAGCAGAAACCGCGGTGCCCAGCCATCTAGCCCTCGAACGCTCAAGCACCACTCAAAGAGGATAGGAAGGGGCCCCGATTTACCACCCACTCCACCCCGACACTCGCGCAAGTCGTCCAGCACATCGTCTGGGCCCCCTGCGAGCCCAACCTTTGCTGATTCTGCTTTCCGAACCCCAAAGAACTTGGCTCTTCTTCCACCCTCGACTCCCCCCAACCAAAGAAGCCCACCCACGCCCGACGTGACGCCACCTCAACCCACGAATCGCCCAGCCATGCTGCGGCCGGCTTTGGGTGATCGCGCTGCCTCCAAGGCCACGACTACAGGCTCCCACACTGGCTCTGGTTCTTTTAAGACTGCCCGTGAGGAAGCCTCCTCCGAGGATGAGGAGAAGACATCAGCCGTGACCAAGGCGTCTCGGTCAACCGTACGCCACGTACCGGAGAAGAAGAACGCGATACCCACCAAACTGACAGGCTTGGGCTTGGCCATTGCCAGTCTTGCTCCTCTTGACGATAACAACCTTTCCCTTTCCGGCGGAGAATTCAGCAGCTTTGACGGCGACTGGAGCTCGATAAGTGAAGTGGAACAGGAATGGGATAACAACTTGATGCGCATGGTGACTATTAAGAAGAGACCCCAAGTTCTCGAACCAATCCGGCCGGTTTCCCAAGCAGCAATAGTCGTTGACCCTGCCATGGTATCGCCTACTCAGGCCACTAAGGCTGTGCGACACATGCCACTTCACAAGAGGGCTGATACCGTGTCGTCCTCGAGAGGAGTTTCGGACCGTGCGACGACCTCCACAGCACCCTCAAGCACGGCCACCTCAATTAGCTCTGACGCTCGCCGAACATCCGCAATCTCCACCAAGTCAGCCAAGTCGACGAAATCAACAGTGTCCACGGTTGTGGAGGCTGTTCTTATTGACGGTCCTCCCCAACCCCACAGACAGAGGACGTTGCGACATGTACGAAAGCAGGGCACCTTGAGAGGACCTACCAATGTTTCCCCAAGACCCACTGTGAATGCTCCCAATGCTGTGAAAACTGAGAGACCGCTTGTGAGGGAATCGCGTCCCAGGACGCGACCTCAGGATGGAAAGCGTGAGAGCTCCGTTTCAACCACATCGGTCCCTCCTATTTCGAGCAACAAAGCCAGGCGCGAGATTTGGAAAAATGGTGGCATCCCCGTTGTGATTGTCCCTGACCGGCGATCTTCCAGCACCAAGTCTCGTTCTAGGGAGCCTTCCCTTCGCTCTTGTTCCAGCCGACGGACGCCCAGTGTGGGTTCTGTGCCCCGGGATAGCTCATCTTCTAGTTCGACTAAAGGGTCGAGGGAGGTGAAGGATGGGGAGACTGTTTCTTCACGACAGTCTCGGCCCCGTCGCCGAACTTATTCCGAGTCGGACGGATCTGATCAACGGACCATCGATTTCCCCCCGGTCATCCCAGCTCGCTCTTCGTCTCTGTCTGCACCAACTAGCCGGAATACTTCACGCGCAGCCTCACTGACTGCTGAGAGCATCAAACTGCACAATGCTTTGCAGGAATCCCTTATGAAAAAATCCAAGGAGTTGAAAGCCTCGAAAGAGGAATCTCAGCTCCCTGTTCTCCGCCTCCCAGATGAACAACCAGCTCCCGCCCGATCGATCGAGTCTGACAGGGATGGAACACACCGTCGGCTGAGTAGCGACCGCCACTCTGATTTTTTGAACGTGAAGAGCTACGGGTCCCTGAAGACTCCGTTCTCATTGGCATCTGTTGAGACGCACGGAACCGCTTTGGAGGTCTCTGAAGCAATGGCTATTCAAATGTACCCTCACCAGAACTCATCAGTGTTGATGGTTGATCACTCTGCCAAGCCTTCGGAGTCCTCCCTTGAAACCCAGGTAGAGCCGAAAACAAGCCAGCTATCGAGCGGGAAGAAGACCGCTGAGAGTTTGCATGGTGATGTTCCAGTCACCCCGCCTCAACCTCAGTTCTCTCTCGACGATGTCGATTCTCCTCTGAGGAACCCTCGAGCACCCCCTGAGCCGCCAAGCCACCCACCGGCGATTAACTTCATTCCCGCAACGCCATCTGGCATGACACCTGCTGTCGAGAAGATGGCTCACGTGGGAAACTACTTTGAGACTATGAAAGAAAAGCCACCCTCTCGTCGCCCGTCGATTGTCCGACGCGCCCTCAACCGCCGGCGTCGCCATTCAATTGACTACCCACCTTCGGCATCCAGGGGACCAGGGCTGCTGTCACGAACCATGTCGCTCTCCCGACACATTCGCAACAGCTATGCAGGATCATCTCGCGACCAGGATTATCCGGAAACGGAACGTAATACAATGTACCCGAACCCTGATGATGAACCGGCAGAGGAGGACAGGCTGCATCCGTACTGGCGTCCTCAGGGATATTGTGAAGATGATGAATGCGATGAGAACTGCCATCACGGCGATGACATGGATGATGGGGCCGAAGACGAGTACTATCGGTATCCTCCTGTCAATAACCGGCCTTCGAGAAATCTCAGCTCCAGAGTGAAGCGCACATTTGCGATTCTGCCTCAAGAGGATGATTATTATTATGCTGATGACTGGCAAGGCCCTGAACGACGTACAATCCGAAGGACCCCAAGCGGCAACCTTAGGGTTATGCGGCACCGGGCCAGTTTCGAGTCGTTGAGACGGAACTATAAAAATGACGGCGAAACCAATGTTGGGCCTGATACCGAAGACAGGAGGCCATTCTGGCGCCGAAACAGCATCCACAGGCGAGCCAGCAAGGAGAGGCGTCGGCTGTCCCTTGGAAGCAAGCTGGAGGAGATTCAGAATCTCCCGAGAAAGTTTAGTGAGAAGAGGCGCGAGAAGCGCACACGAGAGCTTCGTCAGAAGATTAGCGGACCACGCGAGGTTCGCGATGGGGTTGGTGAGGTTATCCGGTCAACCCCGCTTCGTGACCAATTCAACCCCAGTGGATGATTTTAGATACCCCGAGCCATCGGAGTTTGCATTGGGCACCGTGTTGGTGAAAGCGAAAATATGGAAACATGGAGTCGCCAACGACAACTCGTTTTGCTTGTGCAGATGCTTATGAGATCTAGATGAGAGATGGGAACTTATGATGATTGACACGACTTAACGTTTAACGACTGAAAATTTTTGGACGAGGAAATGATGTCATTTACCTTTTGCTTTCTTTTGCGCTACGACCTGCAGTTTTTTCTTTGGCTTTTTTTTTTTTTTGGAAGTTTTTATGAAGAGATAAGTTTGAAGGACAAGGTGGGCTAGGATGCAGGACTTCCTCAATGTCACTTGTGCTTGGGTGGTGGCTTTGTGTTTCCGTGTGTAAATTAAATAGGCTGCGTCGATGCTCCAACGAGATACCAAGTATATTAAGCCTTTATTTTCTCATTTCCGGCCGCTCTCATCAGTTAATGAAGGAAGCGACGCGAAGTTTTTAAAAATTTGAGTCTTTGTAACCATTGAATGCTCCTATTTCTTCTTCATATCCACGTGATGATGACTATGAAATACTCATCTGGCATTGCCGTTATCAAGTTGCTATTGGTTTACCTCAGAACGCCTATTACGCCCACGATGCTACAGATATAAATCAGCCCGAACCCTTCTTCCTTCATCCTTGCGCAAAGGCTCATCGCTTGTCCTGTCCAGGGGCGCCTGGTGCGCCGGGGGCAGGAAATCCTGGGGGGATGGCACCAGGCGGAAACTGGCCTGGCGGAGGCATTCCAGGAAGACCAGGGAATGCCGGAGGACCACCGGGGCCACCAGGAGTTCCTGCGGCTCCGGGAGGAGGGAAAGGCAGGCCGCCGGGAGGGGGGAACGGAAGACCGTTAGGAGGCATTCCGTTGGGGCCGGGAGGGAAAGGAGGCATGGGAGGCATGCCGCGACCGCCACCAGGGGGAGCTGTAGGATGTTAGAAGCAAACTTTTCCACAGAGCGGATGGACTGCACTCACGAGGAAGACCCTGAGGGAACTGGCCCGGAGGAGCGCCAGGCATACCCGGGAACGGAGGGACACCGCCAGGGAAGGGGAACGGAGGCGGGGGGAACGCATGGCCTGGCTGGTTGTGAGGCAGCATGGGGTTCGCGTGAGCCTGGCCCTCAGCGGCGTAGGAGGAGGTGATGGAGTCGATGACGGACTGGGCCTTCTCATGGCCGATCTCTGGAAACACGGTTGGCGCCCGGGAACATGCGCGTGGGTGCGAGAGCGGGTTTCCGGGGGAGGACTCACGTTGGTAGTAGTCTACAACATTTCGCAGGTGGTTTCGGCCACTGTTGTGGGCCTTGCGCACGCTCATGGAGTCGTGCGTGAGGTAGACATCGCAGTAGTCACCTGCGGTGGCGGAAGGTCAGCTTGAGGCTTGGGGACGCGCGCGGGGAGGGAAGCGGGAGTGGATTTCGTCGGGACTTACAGAAGACTGCGGCGCGTTAGCAATTGTTCCTAGAGGGTGCGCGGGGGGACGCGCGGGGGGCGGACTCACATTTGGGCATCTTGGGGTCGGGTTTGCGCAATTGTCGCTGCGGACGGTGATGGTGAGTTCGTCGAAGCTCGCAAAGGGCCCAAAAGTTGACAAGGCTGGCCCCACACGTGATGGCCTGGACAAGGCCAGCGCCAAGCCGCTACGTGATTGGCGTACGGCCGCCAGCGTCTGGCACCCGCGTGGGTCCGCAGCGCGGCCGGGACACCTTTCAGTTTAGGTGCGGGCCCCTTGTTCACTGGACAGCTTGTAGACAGACCAGACAGACCTTCCCTTTTACCCCCTTCACGACGACGACGACAAAGCTGCCATCGCCACGAAATCCCACGTCGACAATTCCACACGAACCATGGCGCCCCAACGATCGCTGCTGCAGTGCCTCTGCAGCGTCCTCTTCCTGGTCGGCGTCGCCAACGCCCTCAAGTTCGACATTACGGCGCAGTCCGAGTCGTCCAAGAAGGAGCGCTGCATTCGCAACTTTGTCAGCGAGAATGAGCTCGTCGTCGTTACGGCCACCGTCGACGGATACAGGGGCGACGGCATGATGCTCAACATTCACGTATGTGGCGTCGGGCTGGCCTTGCAAGTGCGCAGAGAAAGTCTAACGTGGTGGTTTACAGATCCGAGATGCCGTTGGCAACGAGTACGGCCGCCCTAGGGATGTCGTTGGAGAGTCGAGGACTCTCTTCACCTCGCACGCCTCCGCCGCCTTCGATGTCTGCTTCGAGAACGTCTTCACTGGTTGTATGTTACACCACCAGCACCGCCACTGGAGCTTTACCAATGCGGCGGCAATCCACGCCGCCGCCCTTGTAGTATACGGTTCACTAACAAGCTCACAGCTAAGCGACTGAACAACCCCACCCGCCACGTCGAGCTCGACATTGACATTGGTGCCGACGCCAAGGATTGGTCTGCCATCCAGGCTACCGAGAAGCTCAAGCCCGTCGAGGCTGAGCTCCGCCGTATCGAGGAAGTTACCGCTGAGATTGTCACCGAGATGGAGTACCTCCGCTCCCGAGAGCAGAAGCTGCGAGACACCAACGAGAGCACCAACAACCGTGTCAAGTGGTTTGGCGTCGCCACCACCTGGCTGCTGATTGGTCTCTGGGCCTGGCAGATCATGTACCTCCGCGCCTACTTCCGATCAAAGCACCTCATCTAAACGGGGGGTGTCTGTTTTTCGAGGCGTTGTATCCTATCTCCTCTAGACGGCGCCAAGTCACCTTATGAGCGTCTATCCGGGCGGGAGCTGCTATTGTTTTTGGGAAGGGCTGGGTGGCAATTCACAGCCGGGGGGTCCTGCTGGATCTAATTGTGGGCAAGCTGGCGTTGGAAATCGTTGCTGTACATGATCGGGATGGGGAACAAGGCAGAGCCTGCCGTCGCCGAGATGCACTGACGAGCTAGAGTGTAACAAAAGTCATGAAAAATGCGATATAATATGTTTATATTTAGCCTTGTTCAACTTCAATCGTTCAAGGCACGCGACTCTGGTTCTGGTTCCGAGATTGGTTGCTCTTGTGGACACTTTCTCCAATTGCGTGTGGCGTATGCTCGTATGAGTGGCTGTGACAGAACTCCCCAAAGTGGCTTGGGTGACGGTTATCTAATGGATGTATGCACTTTCATTGGTGGATCCGATAAGAATGGGTTGACTCAATGGCAAGGAATAGTGTGACTCCTCCAATGTCCATTGACTGCCCCGCTACACCAAAAGAACCCCGCGATCGACTAGACCCTTCAACCTACAATCGCGTCTCGAGTAGAAAGCACCGCTATAAACGACGCAATCATGGCCGAACCTGCGAAGCCAGCCAACCAGGAACAGGACATCAACCCCTGGTCCGTAGAAGGCGCCCAGAACGCTGATGGCGAGATTGTTGCCATCAACTACGATGCCATTTGCGAGTGAGCATTCCGAAACCGTTCCGATCCGGAAACTCGTGCCACTTTAGAATACTAACAACCATTTTTTTTCTTCTTCTTCTTCAGAAAGTGGAAGACGACCAAGATCGACCATGCTCTGCTCGAGCGTTTCGAGAAGGTGACGGGTCACAAGCCGCACCGCTGGTTGCGCCGCGGTCTCTTCTTCAGTCATCGCGACTTTGACAAGATCCTGACCCGATACGAGCGCGGCGAGCCCTTCTTCCTCTACACCGGACGCGGTCCCAGCACGGGAAGCTTGCACCTGGGACACACAATTCCCCTCAAGTTCACCAAGTGGCTGCAGGATGTGTTCGATGTGCCGCTGGTCTTCATGTTGACGGACGATGAGAAAGCCCTGTTCAAGCCCACCCTGACGTTTGAGGACACCCTTTCGTACGCCATGGAGAATGCGCGAGACATTATCGCCCTTGGATTCGACGTCAAGAAGACTTTCCTGTACAGCGATTTGAAGTACCTGAGCAACCACTTCCTCATGAACGCCTGGGAGTTTTCCAAGCTCGTCACCTTCAACCAGGTCCGTGGCGCTTTCGGCTTCAACGAAAGGTAATCATCACTAGTTCTTAGTCCCACAGCGGCAATTTTGCTAACAAAGCCCAGCTCCAACGTTGGCCAGATTTTCTTCCCCTCCGTTCAGTGTGTAGCTGCCTTTGCTACTTCTTACCCAGAAATCTGGTCCGACGAGCCCGCAGCCGTGCGAACCAAGGCCATTGCCAAGATTCCTTGCCTCATCCCCATGGGCATTGACCAGGACCCTTACTTCCGTCTTCTCCGAGATAACGCTCACCGCATGCGTTACCCTTCGCCCAAGCCGGCCTTGATTCACTCCAAGTTCCTTACTGCCCTTCAGGGCGCTGGTGGAAAGATGTCATCGTCAAACCCCAACTCGGCCATTTTCATGACTGACACCGCCAACCAGATCAAGGTACGCACCGCCAGATATGTAGTTGACCAAATGAGTTACAATAGCTAACATCTCATTTTCCTAAACAACAGAAAAAGATCAACAAGTTCGCCTTCAGTGGTGGCCAGGTCAACGTTGAGGAGCACCGCAAGCTGGGAGGCAACCCTGACGTCGATGTGTCCTACATCTACCTGACTTACTTTGAGGAGGACGACGAGAAGCTGGAGAAGATTTACAACGACTACAAGAGCGGCGAGCTCCTGACCGGAGAGCTCAAGAAGATGGCCATCGAGGCCCTGCAGCCCTTCGTCGAGGAGTTCCAGGAGCAGCGCAAGCTTGTCACGGACGAGGTGCTGGATTCGTTCATGAAGCCCCGAAAGCTGGAGTGGAAGGGCAACCAAAACCCCGTCAAGGAGGAGAAGAAGGCCGACGCTAAGCCTCAGACCACTGAGCTGCCCATTCGAGAAAAGCCAGCGGAATAATAGAATCATCACGATGGGAAAGAAAAGGTAGCGTTTGCGGCCCGCAGGGAGGCTGAGTAAGGTGGTCAAGAAAAGCAAAGCCAAAAAAGAATAAACTTCACGAGAAGGATAATGCATACATTTTATCCGATCTTATTTTCTTATTTTAATCTCATTTCTTCCATGTGACGGGACGTAGACTTGACAGTTGCGCGCAGAACACGTACGTGGAAGATAAAACGACTTGGGGGCTTCAATTCTTTGAGACCCGCGAGCCCGCTTTGCACAGCGCGCGTCATCGCCTCGTGCTTGTTTGTAGCTATAATAGTGTTTTAAGAGAAGAAAGAAGAAGAAGAAGAAACAGGCCTCCTCCTCTCATACGGGGTTGTTTGTTTTCCCTTTGGTTTTCTCCCAAAACTCCACCAGGATGCCAACTCCGAAATACTACACACAAAATGCCAAAGAAGTTCAGAGGAAACTAGCCCACCTAAAAACCACCAACAGCAAAGCAAAGCAAAACCACTCATGGCCCACCTTAACCAATCCCGCGTTAAAACACACACTGAGCCCAAAGGGAGGGAGTATCAAGAAGGGAAATAGAAAAGTGAAAAAAAGGGAGCTCGTCTCGTCATCAAATTCGTAGTCCGTAAAGCAGTCGGGGGGGAGGATGTTGTTGTTATTGTTGTTGTTTGTTGTGATTTTGAGTTTCCAGCTCTCTCGCTCGTCAACCGCCCTCTGGTAGGATGCTGCCCAGACTCCTGAGCACCTCCATGACGGGCATTTCCTTTGTTCCTGCACTGGCCTTCTCCCGCTCCTCGCGCTGGCGTAGGCGCAGGGCGCTGATGCTCAGCACCTTGTCCGCCTCTTTGCTGCCCATTAGGACGCGTTGCTCAAGCTTGTGCACGTTGTCCGCAAGCTGGTCGACTTGGAACTCGAGCGCGGACTGGATGGTGCGCAATCGTCTCTCGGTTTGTGATCGGATAGCATCAAATGATGCTGCCTCATCCGCCAGGAAGCCTCTAATCTTCCCCTCCTCCGGATCTAGCAAATCAAAATCTGGCAACACGATGGGTCCAGTTTCGTTTTCAGCAAACAATGGCGGCTGCTCAGGTGGTTGCTTTCGTATTGATTGCCAGGCCTTCTTCTCTTCTTGCAGTCTAAGCATCCAGTTAGCAAATAGCACGGTGTAATGCACTCATTTCCACAAACCTTTTGACATTAATTTCTAATTGCGCGAGCTTTTCATCAAGCTCAATATTTCTGGGGTTGGGTTTGAGGACTACTGGTGCCTTTGGCGCCTCCTCGTTCTCTCTGCCAAACCAGTTCGTGAACTCTGGTCGAGCTGAAAAGTCTTTGAGTAGCTGATCCTGGATGGCACGAGCTGGGAGCAAAGTTAGCATGGTAATTCTCTTCATTCCACCTTGAAGTGATTGGTGTTCTTACCGCCATGGATTGCATTTGAGTTGAGGGTCCCGTGGCGTGGCTTCTCGACAAGAGAACGCTCACCGCACCAGGTCAGCAACTGCCTCATTCTCTTGGGTTCGACCAAATCGGCACCGATGTGCTTGAAAAAATCTGCTGGGTTGACCTCCCGATGCGGAATCGCTGCCTGGCCGTTGTCGATGAGAGAGCTTGCTCGCCGTCCGCGCATTCCCAAACTGCTCCGCCGGCTTCCGTTGCCCTTCTTTCGCATCTCTTTGTTGCGGTTGATGACTGGCGTATCGCTCATCGGGAGCGCAATGATGGCGGATTGAACGGGTGCCTGCTGCGGCGATTCATCCCAGTTTGGCGGAGGGCGTTTCGAGGATCCCGCCTTGCGGCCGGTTTTCTTTGCTGATGTGCCATTTGTCTGAGGTTGCTCCTGCGGTGGTTCTGGTTCTGGTTCTGATTCTGGTGGTGGTGGTGGTGGTGGTGACTCCGGCTGCGGCTGCGGCACTTCCTCTTGGACCTTGGCCGTCTTCTTGGGCCCTCTCTTTTTCGTGATTTTGAGGGGCGGTTCCTCAATTAACGCGTCCAAACTCGCTTTCTGTCTCGATGACTTCCTCGTAGCCCTGGTTGTCGTCGCTTCAGTGGTGGTGGTGGTGGCTGCCGCCTTCTGCCTCGTCCTGATTACTGGCTCCTCCACCGCGTTGTTTTCCTCCACCGCATCATTTGATTCGCGTGCTTTTGCACTCTTTCGACCCCGCGTCGATTTCCTTGGAGGCTCTGGCTCGGGCTCCTCCGGCGTCTCCGTCTTCAGCCTCTTCGATTTGCGCACAAACTGAAACCCATCATCCTGTTCAAAATCCGCGACGACTGCTGAGCGGTTAGTAACTAATCTCCGCGCGTCTTCACGATGCCTCATACCGGTGGGCCGCTTGCTCGCCCGTCGCCCCGGCTGGTTGCTCATGCTAATAACGTGTAGCGGCTGCCGAGTTGTTACCAGAGTCGTCATGAGTGGCGCATTCGGGACCGCATGGACTCCGAGATTTCGGGTGGTGGTCTGGAGGGGGCTCCGGCAATCGATGTTGGTCCGGGAACAGCTCGGTCGCGTCGTCTAAAAAGTCGTGTCGCGTCGTCGTTGTGATGTCAGAGGGGATATCTAGCGATTAAAAAGTCGCGCAATCCGATTCCAGGTCCAATTCGCGATGGTTCGGTCGGGCTCCGGGTGACGATGGTGGTTTGCGGGTCGCGACGAGGTTGTGATGGTTGAGGCGCATCACCTTGTTTACATGAGGGATGATTTATTGCTTGTCACGCTAAGCCGTTTTGGGTCAGCAAGACGCCCCACCCGCCGGGCTCCAAAGAAGGTGAGCCAGCTTGTTGAGTCCGATTCGTGCGTTGCATGAAACAGAGTATTGCTCATAATTGCAGCCATAGTCGAGAAAAAGTAATAAATTTTTTCCCTAGTTCTGGAGTAAATTCTAATTATAAACCAAGACTATCGAGTCTTCAACCAAATGACAGCATCACCACACCCTACCACCCACAAATGTCCTCTTCACTAGCCAGACTCTGCTGATAAATACAAACATGCCGCGCGCACGTCACGTCACACTCGAGAAAACCAAACTGTAGCAATTATCTTTCATCATGTTCAATTGCACACTATTCATTTGACCACGTAGCTCTTGTTACCTACAGCTACCTGCGAAACCAATTCCCAACACCCCCAAAGACGTCACCCCCTTGGTTCCAAGTCCCGTAACGCCCCCCCAGGCAAAGTAAATGCCGCCTGGCCAAAACACCTTTTTGATGTACGTCCCGTGTGCCTTGCCAAAAACTTACGTACAAGTGAAATGTTGGCGTCACAACCCGCTCGGGAGTTTTACCTCCCTGAGAGCTGCTCCCCCATAAGAATCCCGTAGGCGAGTCTGACACGACTCAGCCCACTAAACACGAACCCCAGACACCGATCCCCGTCCGGATGTTCCACTCGTCGTGAATTGTTGTACAGGGCGAAAAAAGGTGAAGATTAAAGAGAAAAATAAAACAACTGGCAAGCCCCCAAATTTCAGAACCTCGTGGTCTTCTGTATGTATGTATCATGGTTGGATTCCACATCACGTCTCACTTAACCAGAGAAACGCGTTACCATTCCGTTATTGAGGAAAGAAAGGGTCATCAGTGGATATCATTTTGCCGTCCAAAGGATCCGGCTTATCATTTTTGTCGACGGGTTGCGACTCGTCCTATGAGAAGCGCCGTTGGACACCCTGGCCGGCCATGACAGGCTGGGTAGGCATAGGACCTCCCATGCCGTACGGGTTCATCTGAGGGTTGAAGGGCTCGACAACCTGAGACATGAAGGCGCCGTGGAGACCCTGTTGTTGGGTGACCGGGCAGTCCTTGTGGGCGAGGAGAAGAGTTTTCAGGTTCACCACTTCTTCTCTAAGCTGGGTGATTTGAGCAGTGAGAGCGTCATTCTCAGTGCTGAACATCTCTACCTTGCTCTGCAGGTTCGCCAACCACTGCTTTTTTCTTTGACGACACTTGAGAGCAGCAACACTGTAATAATAAGTTAGCAATTAGACACTTCACTGAAACGGTGGGGATGTGGGGTGCGACATACCGGTTCCGCTCGAGGAAGTTCTTGCGTTTCTCCTCGTCCGTCATCTTAGACTTGGACCCATTCTCATCGTGTTTCATAAGATCGTCATCATCGGAGAAATCCATGCTGACATTCATAGCACTGCTATTCGACTTGGCCTTCTTGGCCGGAGGTGCTTTTGCGGGAACTTCTTCCGCCTTTCTTCGACCATTCGTAGCGGGAGGATTCTTCTTACCCTTACCTCTCGTGTTTGGTCGGGCCTGGTCGCTATCATCTGACGCCACACTTCCTTCACTCATACCGTGACCAGCGCCAGCCGGCACGCCGTTGGCATTGGGCATTTGCGGCGAGGTGCTCATACTTGGAGGCGCAACAGGTGCAGGGTGTGCGTGGGTAGTTGCACCAGAAGAGACGGCAAACTGGTTTGTAGACTGCGCACCATTCCTGCCCTGAGCGAGCATGAACAGACCGTTTGCAGCGTCGTTGTCGTGGGGATCGAAGGGGCCGGACGCGGGTTTTGCCTCTAACTTGACCGTCGCGGTGCCGTTGGGCATCTCTTGGGGTTGGGAAGTAACGGATGATTGTGGAGGAGGGGGGGGAGGTTGGGGCTGTCCTGATGGTCGCTGAGCACCGTTGACTTGGTCCCGCTTGGCGGCAGCGCTCATAGCGGTGCGGTGAAAGTCAATGGTGCTGGGAGTCGCGCCACCGCTCGCAAGCTGGGCGAAAAGAGCAGAGTTGGGACTGGGCGCAGGGAACATGGAACCACTGCCACCAGGAGTCAATCCGGACCTCAGACCGGACTCGTTCGGTGTTGGGAAGCCGCCGCGGAGGTGGTGGGTGTCCCCAAAGTAATCATTGGCAGGACCAGAAAGCATTGCCGGGCTCAGAGGGCCGGTCCGCAGAGAACCACCACCCCAGTTAAACGGCGTCGCGTTGGTTCCCGGCAGCAGAGATGAGGGAGAAGTCAGCGCGGCGACCGAGGGCAGCTTGGTGCCTCCAGGCGTCTCTGGCGCACCCCCGAAGGACTGCTCAAAGGGATTGGGCTCCAGACTGAGGGATCCGCCGACCTGGGCCGCGAAGTAATCGGGAGTGTTCGTGCCTTGTTGTTGTTGACCGGGTCGAGGAGGAGGCGCAAGCGGTTTGGCGGCTTCGGCATTGGACGCAACCTCTGGCTTCGCGGGCGGCTCGGGCTTCGCGTCGGTAGAGGCGTCTGCGTGACGTTAGACGTGGGTACAATATGGGCGGCAGCGACGACAAGAGTTGTGGCAGTCTAGGTAGGGCAAGAGGCAAGAGGATAGGGCAGCGACGTGGACGACGACAAAAACAAAGTGGTCGACGATGACGGAGTGCGAGGTGCGCGATGCGTCATGTCTGGGGGAAGCCAGAAGGGATTGGATGGAGGGGGGTAGTAGGACTGACCTGGTCTGGGGGGGGAGTTGTTTGGCTGCTTTGGGGACTTCGACTCACCTCCAGCAGAGGCGTCGGTTGTGGAAGTCCCCATGATGACGATGATGTATTATAGCTGGGGCGGCAAGGTTGTTGGAAGTTGGTCGAGTGGGGGGGGTGGGAGCGACAGATGAGATGGAGGAAGACAAAAAAGCCAAATGAGGTCAGAGGCGACGATGGCAGAAACCAGCCTCTACTACGGGGGCGAGCGCAGCACAGCAGCCGTGCGGTCTGGGAAGCAGAAAAGCGGCGCGCACTGCAGCAACCGACCAGAAAAAAAACAGAGAAAGAGCCGGCCGAATCAGTGGAGTGCGGCAGACGTGCGAGGCGGTGATTGCGTCGAAGGGTCGCAGAGCAAAAACGGGCGGTGATGTGGATTGCGTCGACCAAGAGGGATTGTGAAAGGATCAGGTTAGGGGAAGACGTCAGAGATGACGTTGTGAAGCAGCAAAAAAGAAGGGCGCAAAAAAGAAGGCGGGCGCTGGGCTCCTGGAAGGTCTTGTGTGGCCACGGCAGAGACAGGGAAGGACCAGGGTGCCATCGCTGACAAAAACGCCACCGGCCTCGTGGAGAGCGGGTGTGTGGTTCTCGCACTGTGCTTGGATGGCATCGTCCGATTCCCCCAACCCAAGCTCGGCCTGGCACAGGACGATCACCGTGACGGGCAAAGGGCATTGGACTGCATGGGCCCCTCTTCGTGTACGAAGCGCGTGTGTGTGTGTGCTACAGTACAGGCTACATGGTGCATTGCGTCGGCCGGGCTTCGGACGAGGACGAGAGAAGCAAAAGGAAAGAAAATCAAGTCATACAAAGTCATGGGGCAGGGTTCCCAATGTGATGGACGCTTGAGGGCCGCTGTTGTTGGCCTCGCAATGCCAAATTCCTCCACTACTACTACTACTACCTATGATTACCAACCCAGGCGTATTCCAGCGGGCTCTTGTCGGCGCTGGTCGGAGCCGAAATACAGTGCCAGAATGGCGCATGCACGCCCATAAAGGTTGCAGTTGAAGGCTCTCGCACTACTCGTGGTTGCTTCGCTTTGACCCATTATTACCGGTCGGGGGGGCATTTCTTTGCCCCTCTCAGTGGCGTCAGGCCCTCAGATCCAGAGAGTTGAGCATGAGAGTGCGGCATGGCAGAACGAAACAAAGCAGTATTTAGTACTGTGCGGGTACTCAACGACCGGGGTTGGTTTTTTTTTTTCTTTCGCTTCTCCACACCCCACCAACGAGGTCCTCTGCCAGACCCAAGAGAAAGCAAGGACGCAGCTGAGTGGAGCAAAACGCCGGCCCATCACCATCATTCCCCCCGGAGCCAATGGCCCGTCCACGACGTGATGACGCAGAGCCATGAGGCGCGACAAGCCTAGCCGGTGGTTGGCTTCTCGCACACCCGTCTGCCCATTTCCCTCTCTTGTGCATCAACCGATACACTGCCTCCCTTCAGAACCTTGAATCCCGAGATGGATGGAGGGGGAGGGGATGCAAGGGAGGGGAAGAAGAAATGCACAAGAGAAAAATCCGATGCTTCCGCGACGGCATTTGCTTCTTTGATCCTTGGCCCTTGGCCCTATCAGAATGTTGAGGTGACTGAATTCTCAGTGCACTCAATACAGTGGTCTGGCTATCCTGGACGTACTGTACATAGGTCCGTCGCCAGAGGCATTTCTCTGTCTCCACATTATGCTCTGGCTTCGCTGACAATTCAACACCAGATAAAGCTGAGCTTGGCCTCTTGGCCCCCCTTCCGTGGACTATTTGGCCCATCACCCATTGCTCCCCCTTGTTCCGATCACATCCCTTTTTTTTATCATTCACTGTATCTGCTACTCCAATGATGCTTTCCTGCCTTCACCGACTCTCTCAACCACGCCAGAATGGAAAATTAGCCCTGCCAGGTCGTGGTATGGATTCCCTCTTTTTTTCTCCTGCCCTTCTCTCGTTGGCAAGATTGCAACAAGGTCCTCCCCTTCACTAGTGGCGAAACTGGTAAAGCTATGCTTTTCGCACATGTCCGCCCTCTTCTCACTGTGTGGCCTTACCTGTTCTTGACTGGTGGGCGAGCAGCTTCTTACAAATCGTTGTATGGAGCACAAAATGGACGGCGCGCTAGCCTTGGCCCCCGGTCCTTATCGGATCCTCGTTCAACATGGCCCAATCTGGTCATTCCCCGGGACTGTCCACGAACAAGATCGCGTGTGCACAGTCTGCGAGTAAGAAAAGAAAAAGTGCATTGCCCGTCCTCTCGGCAGTACAGGTAATGGATGCACAGAGGAGGGGCCAAAATGTGTTGCTTCCGTTCGGTCGGCCTCGGAGTGGGTAACCGGTAAACGTGGTGGACGAAGACCCAGTTCGGAAGGCTGGGACAGCATACAATGAGCACCCAAGTCGAACGGTCTTTTTTTTTTAATTGAACAGCCGCCAAATCCCCCGGATCGTGTGGGCCGGGGCCGCAGCCGTCAGTCAAACTCTGCAGATGAAAGAAACACTGGACGCGAAACGGTCCAAATCGAGCACAGTGTCGCGTTTAGAGCTGACGCACGCACTGCCGCAGACACTGTGCCAGTACTTGGACACAGCGCTCAACCCAGCGCAATATGACTGGACAATGACGTCAGTTTGCAAACACACTGCAACAACGTATGAGACCAGCGTCCTCCTCGTTGGCCTCGAGAGGAATGCGTGGGCGAACACCCTTTCGTGCTCCCTCCTTGTGCTCCCCCTCC
Organism: Calonectria honghensis; assembly: GCA_013403855.1. Lineage (NCBI taxonomy): Eukaryota > Fungi > Ascomycota > Sordariomycetes > Hypocreales > Nectriaceae > Calonectria > Calonectria honghensis. The sequence goes on along the minus strand of VTGB01000039.1, from coordinate 359,820 downwards.
CCCTCAAACCCATCACTCATGCCTGTGTCTGCGTCCGTGTGTCTTGACTTGATGAGGCGATCCGTCGCGTTTCCGCAAACAGTCCCGTGCCCCGGGCGTCGACTGGTTGGTCCATCCATCCATCCATCCACTCATCCACTCACTATTTGGCGCTACGCGAGGTCCAGGGGGGGGAAAAACTCGAGCCTCACTCAAATACGTCGTTCCCAAAGTTGGCGAGGCTCAGGGCATTCTTCCCACGCCCCACCATGACCCGCCCGCCGGCAAATTATGACGCATGTCTCCTCGTACCGACGACACGTCTCCATCATGGACACGACATGAAGCGCAAACAGGCGAAATTGTTCTATCCTGTAACGCGCTTGAATGCCACCGCGGGAATCCCCGCGGAAGCTGCCATGAGTTCCTGTCATTTAATTGCTTTGTAGCGCCTGTGTCGGTGTCGTCCAACTTGCGCCACATAGCTCCGACCCATGCCCGTCTCACTGTTGATTGTCTGTCTTCGTCCTGTTCCCCGGAAGCAAGAATCCCCAACCCCCCTCCCCCTCCATCGGGACATTTGCCCCGGAGCTCAGACGTAGAAATCCTCGACTAAGGTGAATTGCATCAGAGACACATCATGATGTCGACGGAGATCACCAAGTCAGCTTGTCTGGATCAAGCGCGCCCGAGTCTTGGCGCTAGCCAACCTTCGTAGAGCCAATTCACATTAGCTCCCGTAGTTCGAAAGCGTCTCGCAGCCGATGGCACCTGTTCGCGCCAACCCTTAGGAAGCTCCAGCTCAACTGTGACATTGAGCTCCTGTCAATCAACCACCTGCGGCGCAGTGTGAGGTCAATTCGTACGCCGTCAGTGTGAACTTGGCCCTCATCCGAATCCATGGTCTTGGTCCCATCCCCTTGCACGGGTATGGGGTATCCTTCTATTGGAAATTATGATGTCAACGACTGTCTACGTCAGAGTTTTGCGCGTGCCAGGGGGGAATCCTGTGCAATGCCGAAAGAAACGCGCGCCAGACCGTTTTCCAAAACGAAGACAGTCCGATCCAAATCAATCCGCAAATACTCGCAACGAAACAAAGTGATTATATCAAAATATCAGACAAAAAATGTAAATTACAGACAAGTTGTTTGTTTGTTTTTTGACATGTTTATTATTACTGATCTTGTACATTCATGATGGTAAATGGATTGTGCACCATGTTACCCGGTCCTCAAATAATGCTACCCTGGACCATGGACTATAGCTTCGTGCCTGAGCTCGCCTGCTTCTTGATCCTAAACCTGTGTCGGGGCGCGTGAACCCTCACCATCTCATCACCGCTGCCGGTTTCATACACGACCTCGCCGGGAGCGACGCCGATCAGCCTCCCGATGTCCTTGCCCGACGACCCCGTGTCAGTCGGCCAGGCCGCCACGCTATCGCCCTTCTGAAGACCCTGCGCAACAACAACGGGGTCCGACTCGTCGAAGCCGATCTCCGCCTCGCTGAACTGCGACCCGAGAATCACGCCCGCCGCCTCCGCGCCCGAGACCGTGGCCGGCTTGGCGACCTTCTTCCTCGCCGCCGACACAGCGTCCTGGAACCGCTGCACCCAGGCGTACACACGCGGATACGTGGCGGCCGAGAAGTGGTCCTTGGGGAGCGCCCCCGGGATGCCCGACAGCCAGTGAATCGGCCAGATGGCCTCAATATCAGCGAGCGAGGGCGATGGCGTCTTTAGAACCCAGTCGCGGCCGTCGGCCAGCAGCGTTGTCTCGAGCAGGTCAAAGGCGCGGGCGAAGGCGCCGATGGCCTCTGGCCTCGCGGCGCCCATGCTCTCGCGGCTGAGTGGCCCGCCGATAAAATCGCCTCGATCGCGATAGTAGGCCGGGTCCTGGAGCATGGGGAGGTCCGTGGGTAGGAGCTGGACTGCCTTGCCAAAGAGGCCCGAGTCGTTGGTAAAAGACGCCAAAAGCTTCTCCACGGCAGCTTGATCTGGATCGGAGGCGCTGAGCCGTGGGAGCTCAGGGAACTGGGCCTCGAGTTTGAGAAGCTGCAGCCGGGTATCAAGGTAGACGTCGCGACCAATGGATACTACTGGGATACGCCTATATGAAATCCCCAACCGCGATATGTCCGGTCGGGGCATCATCGATGGTTGGATCTAAATAATTGTCACCAAACTGGCCCATCGTCGTAGCATCATGCCTTTTTGGGAACTTACGCATTGGCTGTACGGGATACCTCGAAGCGCCAAGTACCAGGTGACGCGCCGAGCATATGGTGAATATGAATAATGATAGATAATTACTTGAGGGTTCGACATGTTTGCTGAAGCTCACAGCGCTTCCGTATTGATGCAAGAGACTTTGAAAGACGTCTAGTTTACAGCTCTTTCCACACGGATGGAAATATCACATCTTTTCCAGTTGCGGCGCGCGCCTTGTAACTGTTGCGCCGAGCCTCGGTTGGCGTCTTTGCGGGGTGCAGGGCATGCCGCAAGTCCTCGGCTGGTTGCGGACCAATAGCGTGTTACACCTTTTACGCTTCAATTTACCAACAGTTGTAAGAGTCACCAGGGAGATTAGCACCAACACTCAGCGCAACAGAGAGGTTACATATCAACTTCATTTAGTTGTCCTGTAACTTGAATCTCTACTACTTGAGATTTGTCGACATCGACCTGATTGAAACCATCTTGCAAAAAAAACAAACCGTAATCTTCCTGCTCCCAAGTATAGGTATGCATAAGATCAGCTGTAGACCCTGGTTTATAGCCTGGGACCAAGCCACCCGAAATGAAAACTGAATTGGAAATGCCCATTTCGTGTGGTGACCCGTGGCTCACTACCAGCCACCCCCGCCACCCACAGCAACTTCAACACCTCCAGTGCCTCGAGATTCCTAATCGCCGCTAGCACAATTCTGATTGGCATCATCGTAAGCACCATTTTGGTGGGCATTGTCATAGCCACCGCTCTGCTCAGCATTATCATGGCCGCCATTGGTAGGCGCAGTGAAGTTTCCATCATCGTTGAAATCTTCGGCTTCTGTAGGAGGCAACTTGCATCGGACCTTGGTGTGCCCATACTCCTGACAATTGGAGCATTGGACCTTGCTCCCTTTGGTTGGGTCAGCGTCATCTCTGAGGAAAACTGCACTGTAGTCACTTACAATCCTTGGGCTCAGGACAGTCACGGCTGAAGTGTCCTGTTTTCTCGCAGTTTCGGCAGGTGACTGTGTCCATGTTTCGGGGCTGATCGCATTCCTTTGCTAGGTGGCCTTCTTGGCCGCAGTTGCGACAACCCCGGCCGCCACCTTGGGGACAATCCTTGGAGAAATGGCCCACTATCATTTATGATCAGTAATGCCGGATTAGAATCAGGATCCAAGATATCATACTCTCATTGCACTTTCGGCATTCGACATTGTCTAGGTTCGGGGGCTCTTCACAATCCGAGGCTTTGTGACCCGATTTTCTTTGGCTTGTTAGCATGGAGAAGTGTTTTTAAGAAATTTAACCTAGGACTTACCCGCAATTCTTGCAAGCAAACTTGTCCACACGAGGTTCAGGGCCTGTCATGTTAGTTGAGCCACTGTCAGGTTTATGATGCACTTACAATCTCTGACACGATGACCATCAGCACCACAGTTGTAACAAGAGATTTTGGGTGCATCAGATCGTTCGGCCTTTTCTTGAGTACAGAATTTAGAAGTGTGACCGAGTTCTTTGCAGTTGACGCATAGAGGGACACCTTTGTCGACAACCTCACCAGCTTCTTCAAGACGTGAAAGGAGCTCGGCTCGATCCTGGGGCCATCCCTCAATCTCGCGGGGTCGTTCTGGTTTCTCAGAGAATCGATAAGAGATCGAGTATTTTTTCCCCATGTTGCCGTGGAGATCCATGTTGGTGAAGATTTCTATGAGTGGCTTTTCAAGAGCAATCATCCAAAGGCCAATGTCACCTTGGATAAACGCCTCCTGAAGGTCTCGATACGTGACCTCACCGCGAAGAGCCTTGACGTACTCTTGGATGCCCTCCTTTGCATCGTCCATGTCTCGCTCAGAAGCAGCCTGCTTGATCTTCGCCCAGGCTGTTTCAGGGTCAACAGTGGCAACATGATCACGGTTGATCTTGCGGGCATTTTCGCAATTTTTCCGCATATGCCCTTGAGAAGTTAGCATGAACTTTTGGCTACATGATTGCGAATGGCAAACCTTCTTCTCCGCAGTTCTCGCAGAGCATTGGGGGCTTATCTGGACAGTCCCTGACTATGTGACCAGGCTGCTTGCAGAAACGGCACGTCATGGCCTCAGAATTGGGGCATTCGGCCCGGCGATGGCTAATAAATGTTAGTGTGTAACAGCAGTCACGCCAAACGGAACGTACCCTGCTTCACCACAACCGAAACACTTGTCGTCTCCCGGTCCGTTGGTTTGCTCCATATTTTCACTACGGGATCAGGTCAGTTTGGCCTTGCTGAGATTTAGAGGCACTTACCCGCCAAAATCTTGCCCGTTTCCATCATTTCCATCATACCCCCCAAACCTGGCATCCTGAGGCCCAAAGTCAGAAGCACCAGCGCCATTTCCACCAGGCATAGTTGTAGCTTCAGCACCCCAAGCATCACCACCACGTGGAGCCGTTCCCTATTCGGCCATCGTAGATGGTTCAGTGGAATTGAAATCTTGAAGAACTTTCTGGGAAACGTGTTAGTCGTTTGTGTAATAATGTTGTACAAGGTAAGCTCTGATTCAAATTGACCATTGGTTGTGCCAAACGGAAGCCATCATCTCCTCGGTAGATCAAACTAAAATCACGAGGAGGGTATAAAAAGGAATGGATTTGAAGGGAAGCAGATAGTGACTTCAAAACAACGTCTTTGGATGGATTGTGTGGCCAACAATCTTCAGACTAAGATCCAGCTTGGCAGCATGGGATTTCATCAAGGCAGATTGGGAAGTGCGAGACGAAGAGGGGCTGGGATTGAGAGAGACAAATGTTGCTGTTGGAAGAATGGGATATGAGGACCTACCTGCGGCTTTGACTCGTCCTCCAGACAGCTATCTGGCGATTGGATATGGGCGAAGAGCGAGGCAAGAGATTGGAAGACTTGTGGTTGTTTTCAGACGATCGAGTAGAGAAGAGAGAAGGAATATCGAGACTAAATTTGGTGTCTTGCGGCCTGAAGAGAGAAGAAAAACTGGCGGCAGACACCGTGGAGGGAGGCTGTGAAGGAGAGAATCGTGAGGGGCCCTGGGCAAGAGAAGCGGTTTTTGAGACCTCAGGGAAAGCAAGTACCCGCCGGGAAGGAAGCTACGAGCTTAGGGATTAGGAAGGCAGCCGTGTTCAGCTGCACACAGGCTTTGGCAATGACTGGCACTGGCAGAATCATTGGGATTTTGCCGACACACAGGTGCCGAGACAACCAAACATATTCTTCGGATCAATGCATGCTGTTCGGCAAACAGATGCATGTTGCCGATGCAAAAGATGGCCAAGAGCGTGATCTGATTTGTAGAGTCGGTCGCCACTCCGGGTATTCACAGCTCACAATCGTTGTGCATGGGCTTGCTGATCAGCTTGACATGGATCTCGCTCAGACGGGAAACATATGGCTTCCTCTTTTCACCATTTGCACGAATTACGAGAATTAATTTGTCGGGGCATCGTACCGCCCCTATTTACACTGTCCAAACACTACGTGCTGTCCTGTTTGTTGTTTCAGGTTGAGATGTTTGTCATGGTTGGCTTGTTGAATCCATCGCCATCCTCCTGGCAAGAGCACAAGCTAGGTCCGGCCCGTGTGCTAGCGACGGAGATGGAAACCCACCAGGCCAAACATAAAGTTGGACAGGCAGGCACACCCTTCTCAAACGCGCCTAGCACGACAGGATGCAAACGTCCTCCTTTGACCCACACGTGCCATGTCGCAATCGGAATCGGCTTGGGTGAGGAGTAATCAGGGAATGAGGTAATGACAGCTGCCCGCCACCCTTGACCCCGGGCGGGATGGCATCCCCCCGCACACACGGAAGGAAAAAAAAAGCATGCAGTAGCTTGCTAAGCAGTCAAACGTTGACGGGGCGAAGGCGATGTGCTTGCCGGGGGGGAACAACCTATCGCCAACTACAGATTGTTTAGGGCAAATCTGCCGGGCGGGGATTGGTCCGAGTTCGCACCCGTCCGCCTCCAACACTGTCCGACATGCCGCCGATTTATTAGGTGATGGGTCAGCGGAATCGGAAGAGGTGGTATAGGACGGGTCGGCTACTGGCTTACAGATCCTTTGACCGACCCCTTGTGCCTGGCTCAGGAGTTGCTGAGTCTTACGGTGGGCAGGCGATTCTTGGCTAAGCGAGAATCGCCACCACATCGCGCGGCTGGGGGATTTCCGAGGAGTTGGGACGCGTTCTGGATGGGCTACTTTGAAACCCAGCGACTCCGAGAGGACAATTGACCAACGGCACCGGAGTAAGCAGATGGTCATCATTATCTCTGCCTTAGCTCGGGTTTTTGGATGCAGGGTCGACAGTGGCGGGCTCCGCACCTCCGCAGTCGGAACCAGGGATGCTTATCGATATCGCGCTTCCATCGCCATCGCCGCCCGAGGAAAAGTAGAAACGGAACCCCGCAACACAGAACGACTATGTAATACCGTCTGGGACAATTTGGCCCGCACGGCCCTTGACTGACATGCATGACTGGCGTGTACAGTCCGGGTTAACACACATACTGTGGTCATAGTGGCTATAGTTCACCCCATTGACTAATCCAGTTCACACCAACCTATCCATATCTCGGGCGAAAAGTCCTCGGACTCCGTACAAATCTTCCATTATTTCCCCCAAGTCTGTTTGCCCCAGACCTCACTCCTTGTCTTCAGCCCTCGCAACCTCTCTCACAATGGCACCCGCAACCCTGATGCTCGATCAGAGCGACGACTTTGTTCCGTCAATCTCGCCACCCAAGCGCACCCTCCTTCTTGCGCCCCCGTCCCTTGCTTCCAACTCCGATGCCCTCACTTCCGTCCTCTCCGACTATGACCGCTCTGTCACCGACCTCCAGATGCTCGACCGCCTCGATGCGGGGCTCGTTCAGTTGCCACCCTCCACCTACGACGTCATTCTCATCCTGGCTGATGCCTCGTCCATGCTTGGCGAGTCCCTCGCCTTGATGAACCGATCGGTCCTAGGCCCCGTTGCCGAGGCGCTCAAGCCCAACGGTCGACTACAGGGACAAGATGGAAACAGCCTGGAGGAGTCTACCCTGTCGAAGGAGGCAGTTCTGGCTGGTCTGGTCGCTAAGCAGGGCGGTTTCGAGAAACCAGACTACGGCGCGAGCGAGGGCGTTGTTAGTCTCAAGCTGGGAGGCAAGAAGAACCAAACTGTTTTGAGTGATGGATCGGTTCCTCTCAGTTTCAAGAAGAAGACCCAGACGGTTTTGAGCGATGGATCAGTTCCCCTCAATTTCAAGAAGAAGACCCAGACAGTTTTGAGCGACGGATCAGTCCCTCTCAACCTCAAGAAGAGGGCTCCTGAGCCGGCGGTTGTCAAGCCTGTTGTCCCCGCTGGTGTCGGCTTCATTGACCTGAGCGACGATCTTGACGACGATGACCTCATCGACGAAGACACCCTCATGACAGAGGAGGATCTCCTTCGTCCCATCAACATCCGTATGTTTACCCCATCTTTGGCGACCCCATCTCGTCCACCCCCCACCCCCACTTGCGTACTAACTCCTGTCAATAGCCGCTGAGTGCCAGCCTAAGCCTGGTAAGCGACGCCGTGCCTGCAAGGACTGCACGTGCGGTCTCGCCGAACGTCTGGCCGCCGAAGATGCTGCCAAACGGGAGGAGGCCGACAAGAAACTGGAGGCCGTCAAGAAGCTCGAGAGCGTCAAGCTCGCCACTGACGACCTGGCCGAGATTGACTTCACTGTTCAGGGCAAGGTTGGCTCATGCGGCAACTGCGCTCTGGGTGATGCCTTCCGATGCGACGGCTGCCCTTACATTGGCCTGCCGCCTTTCAAGCCTGGCGAGGAAGTCCGGCTGCTCAACAATGACATTCAACTGTGACGAAGAGAGAAAAAAAGATACCTGTAATGAACCTTGGGGCGCAGCAATGCGGGCGTTATATAAACTTGTTTCTGGGATGGATAGGATTCTTCGGCAGACCTCAGATAGGTCATGGCCGCTACACTGCTACATGCATTCACATGGTGACGAGGCAAACGGGATTTGGATCGAGCGCTCTAGATTTTATTTAGATTTGGCGTTCCTGGCGCGGCTTAGGCCCATTTAGATAACATAAAAAAAGATGCATTTGCAATGCCACCACGTACAAAACTCCAAACGCCGCTTCAATTGTGACATGCTCCAACCTCGGTGTATATGTGAGTAAAAAAGCCATCGCTGCTAGATGGTAGGTAATACATGTTCACTGGACCTAACATAACGAGCGTAATCCAAGGACCCGTTTACTTTGAGCGACCTCCGTTCTTTTCAACAACCGAGTCATCGTCGCTGTCTTCGTCGTCATCGCCAACAGAGTACTTTGCACCTCCAGCTGTTGTGGGAGTCTCAGCATGCAAGTCGTCGAGCTCACTCTCATCAAAGGCTGCCGCCTCGAGGTCGCCAGGGTTCGACTTGTTGCGCATGTTGTCGAATCGGGCGGTGGAGTCGTTGCCAGCGAGGGCGTGGTAGGCGGCACCCTTGCGACGCTCGCGCCAGATAAAGTAGCCCCAAGCCAACGCTGCGATGATCACAATGACAAGAACAACTTCGCCGGATTTCTGGTAGGCTGCCCACTTGGCCTCGTTCAGCTTCTGCTCTTGATCATCATGCTCCGCCTGGGTGGTCTTGTTCGATGCGTCACCGACGCTTGTCAAGGGACCCTTCTCCCCGTCGATTCGGCTGTCAGTGGGATCGCCACCAATCTTGTCAATGTTGATACCCATGAAGCGGTCCAGCATGTCTCGGCTTTGGCGGGGCAGGTCAAAGGGCACCATGTGCGAAGAGTTGTGGAACAGGACGTACGACAGGTTTCGAGCCTCTTGCCAGAAACCGATCGATTTACCCTCGAAAGACCAATCTCGGCGCGGAGCCCAGTTTCCAGGCGTCAATTCGAAACCCTTGCCGCCGTTCCATTGCATATTGTTAATCAGATCCTCGGTTCCAAGATGGTTGCAAATAAGATCTTCGGCGCCCGAGAAGAGAAGGATCGGAACCTCCGTGAGAATCTCAGGCAGGTAGTCGACACTGGGTTTCGAGTTTCTGGCATTGAAGGCCGACCCCACAGCACCGTTGCATTCTTCCCATCCCGTGTTCTTTTGCTGGTCGACATGAAGAGCAGCCACAACATCCGACCGTCTCAGGTAGGGCTTGACAGCAACCAAGTCCGGAGGCCAGTTCATGCCACAGCTGGGGTACGAGTCCCTGAGACGCACATCATACATGTTGAGGCACGCCTGATCGCCACCGCCACTCTTCATGGTCAGCCTGAGGATGTCTGACAAGATGCTTTCGCACGGAGAATAGTCGACATGACCCGCATCGGAGGCCATTCGACTTTGGCACTTGGTCAATGCATCCTTCAGCTCCTGGTGCTGGCTTGAATCCTTCTTGATAATTCCCTTCTCAACTGCAAAGTTGATGTAGGCAGGGTACTGTTCCTTGGGCGAGATCCAACCGTTTCCAATAACCAATCCCTTCAGGTTCCAGGGTGCTGTCTTCTTTTCCTTGTTGCGCTTAAGAATGGCCTTTGCGATGTAGGGAATGTGCTGTCCGGCGTACGATTCACCAGCGATGTAGATCTGCGGGTCATTAGCATGATGGGGGGGTCGTTTAAGGAGGAACAGTGCATACGTCATCTTGATCGTACTCGGGGAACAAAGCGAACCACTTCTCGAGGAACTGGACAAACTGATCGGCCATCTCGTCGAGCTCGTGAACGTAATTGTTGGTGTCGACGTAGCTGAAACCTGTGCCAACAGGGTTGTCGACGAACAACAGGTTGGCGAACTCGTGCCAGGAGCCGTTGTTGGGAACCAGGGTGTTTTCATCCTTGACGCGATAGGGGCCAATCTCCATCATTGCGCCATCTTCAGAGCTGCAGCCTGGGCCGCCATTGACCCAGATGACGGTTCGTTGTTTATCGGCGATGTGTTGGTTCTGGAAGTGCCAGAAGAAGAGGTTTCCGTGGTGTTCCGGTGTGACTTCGATATGGCTTTGGTGCACAACGCGTCAGTCACGAGGGCAGCAAAGGGGCATCGGAATAACTTACCCAGCATGCATTTTCACCGGAGCAGTGTTTTTAGGTAGACCAGGAAGATCGCGAACGTAGTAATCGGCGGCCGACTTGTCCGCCGAGCTCAAGACCGGCCCCAAAGCGAGGGAGAGCAGGGCCGGCCATCGTCTTGGGGGCGGGAGGATCGACAGCAAAGCCATGATGTCGCGGGCGAGATGGGACGCCGCAGTTGGCTTATCGACGGCGCGAATGGGAGATAGAGATGGCGCTGGAGCCTCGAGGTTCACAGCGATCTCGTCATTCAGCGGAAGCGGTCGAGGTTTGTGGGAGGGTCGAGATTGCGGGTGGAGGATGTGAAACCCATGAAAGGGTGAGGTGGCCGTAATACGGGGGTATATGCGCCGCACGGGATGATCGCTACGACCGGGTCTTGGCGGAGGTGACGACAACCTAAGGGATTCCTGGAACGCGGCTTAGACACCCAGCGAGCCGATTTTGGACGGGCGTGGGGCTTTCCAGCGTCACAATCTCCAATGGTCTGGAACTTGGGGCGCTGAGAAAATACCCTGACGGGCCCTGGGATGGTCTGTGCAGTGGCTTGTGGCGCTGTTGGAGGCAGAAATTGGGCCTGAATAGCAACCCTCTACCATTCGCTGGAATGAGCTCTAGAAAGGACCTGGCTGCGTGTAAGTGTTGGCGTGCCTTTTTGAATGCCGTATTAACCGTCCCCTTGGGTGTTGAGTTTGCATGAAATTACACTAGCTTTGATGTCAAAATGACGCTTCGACGGGTTTGATCTGCGCGATATGCTTTGCTGAGGCCTTTGGCGCGTCAAGAGGAGCGACTGCTTTGCCGTGCTCCCAAAATCAAGCCCCGAGCCCTGAAACCGGGTGGTGATCGTTGCCATAGATTCCACTCACCCACCAGCGCTCACCACTCATACTGCCGCATTGCTAGTGTCCCTATGTAGGCTGGGGAAATTTTCAAACCCTCCTTTGATGGAACCCGCACCCATACAAAATTCCGCTGGAAAGGAATCAAGGTTTTTTTTTAACCCCCCTGGAGAGCCGCTGTCTATGTGCTTTGAGCGCGCGTAATTTCGAGACAGAGCTGCCTTCAAAGCCTTGATCCATCCCACAGCGTGTACAAATTTGCAGGTTTATTGTGCGCAGTGCCCAACCGCTGAAACCATGGCGGCTTCTGGAAAGACTTTTATTGTCGAGCATCTCGACCCCGAGCTCGGCCCCTGGTCAGAACTCGAGTACTTGGCTATCGCCTCTGAGACGCAGGCCACCAACGGCACATTTATTTTGTCATGCCTGCCACAAGAGTTCAAAGTTCCGGCGGATCTTTCAGCAAACCCGGCCTTCAAGGCCGAGCACCAAGGTGTTGAGGAGCTCTACGCCGGCCAGAAGTCGCGCGTGTGTCTGCTTGACCCATCTGCCGCAAAGGATCTGTGCCCTGAGGATGGTGATACATTTGATGCCTTTCTATTTGGTGGAATCTTGGGTATGTGATGCTGTATTCTATGGAGAGAGGACCGTAACTAAACCGCTCCCATAGGCGATGACCCCCCACGAGGTAGGTAGCACTGGCAGTTTTCTGTCCTGAATCTGGCATTTTATTGACACAAAACCTGCACAGACCGAACCTCTGAGCTGAGGAAGAAGGGGTTTGAAGGCCGCAGGTTGGGCCCCAAACAGATGACAACTGATACGGCCGTGCGAGTCACCCGCATTGTGGTGCAGGACAAGGGTATGTCCCTCCATGAGCGGGTTGTGACATTTATGCTTATTATAGTAACTAGTTGCCCTCGACAAGGTTCCATACCTTGACTTCCCAGAGCTTAGGTTCAGCGAGCACGAGAGCACCGAGATGCCCTTCCGATACGTCAAGGGCGATGACGATAAACCAATCATGCCAAAGGTAAAAAATGTGGCATCTTCACTGCGAGGGGACGAGATGCTGACTACAGTTCGCAGGGAATGGTGGAGTTGATCCAAAAGGACGCAGACAAGGCTGTGGATGATCTTTTCTAAGCTGGTAGGATCTTAGTTCAGTTGTCCTGTTCCGACCTGGATGGCCCAGGTGGCGCCAACGACCCAGATATGCTTCGGAATTTAAGCCAACTCGGTGGTTCCATAGTTACCACACTGGATCATCTACTGCGATAACTCTGAGCCATGGTTTGAAAGTGCTATTTTACATGATCTGGCTGGCCTGTTGGTGACACTAGCGTGTCATTGTTGCAAGGTATGTATATTGCAAACTAGGCCAGTCCATGTCGACGTGATCCATCTGCCACATGTCTAGACCACGTTTAAAATCCCACATGGTTTTCCGGGTACGAAAATAGTATCTATAGTATCTCTGCCACCCCCAACCACTCAGCTGGAAATCACTGCTATTGAGGCCCCGTTCTCTTTTTGAGCGCTTTCCTCACCTTCAGCGCCCATATCCATATCTACGTATAAAAAGGGCAGGGGATATGCAAAATAAAAAAGACCAAAATTATTCAAAAAGTCCATCTTACTGGGTAGACTCGTCGCAAGCCTACGCTCACAAAAATGATCTTTCACGATTAGTCGAGACAGGAATGGTATGATGAAATTCAAGGGTTTATCACCAGTCGCAGGACAAAAAAACAACCCCAGTATATGCGAAAATAAACCAAATCTATCCACATTCGCACTCTCCTCAAGTAATTCTCGAGGTTTTTTCTCCTGTTCGATCTGAGGCTTCGCTGTTATGTTTGCTGATCTCTGCTCCCAAACGATGCATAGAAGCGGGGTCATGCATCAAACGCGACACCTGATCTTTGCACGACCTTTTGGGCGACTGATCAAGGTCACTTTTACAAGCTGCCAATGCTAGTTAATCACCCTTTCAAGGTATCCATTGGGGCCGCATTGCGAAATTGAACATTCAATATGCTGCGAACTCTTCTCAGACCCAGATCGTTTTTTGGTGCTAGGGTATCACCATGTCGACAATGTCTGTCCACGAGTGCCGCAGGGCGCCATTCAGACCCTCTACGAATCCTTTTCTGTGGTTCAGATGAGTTCAGCTGCGCCTCACTGAAGGCTGTCTACGAAGAACACACTCGGAATAAAGATTTGGTGGAGTCTTTGGATGTCATGGTCCTGCCTCCAAAAAGAGTTGGTCGAGGCTACAAGACTGTCCGTGAAGGTGAGGTGACATGTCTCTACGCAGCAAGACTCAATTAACCATCAAGGGTAGTGCCATGTAAAACCTTGGCAGAGGGGCTAGGCTTGAAAATTCACCAGCGGGAGACTTTTACTAAATGGGAGGTACGTAGTTCCAAGGTTGCTCGCCATTTCATAACTAAGACTTTCTTTAGCTCCCCGAAGCCACAAACCTCATCATCGCCGTCTCGTTTGGATTGTTTGTCCCATCTAGGATCTTAAAATCGGCAAAATACGGAGGATTAAATGTCCATCCTTCTTTACTGCCCGAGTAAGCAGTTGCTGAGTGATATCTGGACACGATTTTGAAGGGCCTAACAACAAATAGTTTACGTGGCCCTGCACCTATTCACCACGCTATACTGCGGGGGCTTGAATACACGGGAGTTTCCTTGCAAACTCTAGATGATAAGGCATTCGACCATGGCTCCGTACTATCACAAACGCCATCACCGGGAATACCCGTCCCCCCGGGAGCTACCGTGCAGGAACTCATCGCTCAGTTGGCACCAATAGGCGCTCAGATGCTGGTGCAAGGACTGCGTGATGGGTTGTACGTTCCTCCGCGACAACCTGCGGGATGGAGAGGCAAGGAACTAGAGGGGAAGGAGCTCGTTCATGCACCCAAAGTCAATAAGGCCGATGGAAATGTTGACTGGGCTCGATGGACATCACAGGACTTTGCGCGGCGAATTCGTGTTCTCGGCTCGGTGTGGACACGTGCAGTCAATAAAAAGGGGGAAGTAAAACGTCTTATAATCCAGGACGCCGAGTCGGTCCCCGCGGACAGCGATATGGAGACGACGACGATACCCTTCGTACATGAATCAGCAGAGGGCCATGAGGGCTCGAGACATGGTAGATTAACCGCACTCCTCGACGATGGAAGTGCAGTTATTCAGCTGAGCAATGGGGAGCGACTTCATATTAAGAGGGTCAAGGAGGAGGGCAAGCCTGACCGTGATTCTGCTGTCGTGTTCAGGTCATATTCAGTCTAATGCGCCTTGAGAACTACCAGTGTTATGAGATGGTCTAGGGTATCACCAACGTCTGATTCCTCGCGATGCTCTCACCACTGTGCAGGGCAATGATTCGATGGCATAATCGCCATTCGGGATAGATAATTTGATAGTGGGATGTTGTATGGTTCAATGAATAATCCCCCTCGGTGAGATAGAAAATTTCATCACCGTCGATGGTACGAATGAGCCATGAATGATGTGCATACTATTTCAAGCCCCTTCATCTAGTTTTCGTGCCTTTCACGTGTGACTTATTCCCTATTTGCGCAGTGGTACACATGCTTCTCCATGGAGGTGCATTGCGAGCAGTTTTGTCTTGGCAGTGAATAAATACAGCGTGTGTCGAACGACACTAAGGTAAGGAGGGATGGAGTGATACGGTGAGATACCTTGCGGGAGTGAATCGGCGTAACCACCATCGATATATATATACCTATGGATTAACCCAGCGCCTACACCTCCATAGAACATTCTTTAAAGGCATACTTGAGACACTGAAGCAAGAAATCCTTGTGTGAATATCTTACTAGGAACTTACTAGACCACATTCCCCTACCCTAAACAGAAAAGGTATAGCAGCAATGTGTCTAAAGATAACTACAAACAGGTACTGCTGGAGCTGCGGCGAGTGCATTTGGACCAAATCATTCGAGAATCTGTGTATTATTGCATCACTGGGCGGGAGCTGCAGGTTGGATCATCGTTTCGTGACCGAGTACTCGGGCCCGAGTGGATGCCCACCTTGCCTGAGCAAGCAGGAAATGGAAGAGGAGAAGAAAAACAAGAACCAAAACAATGTCGAATAATACAAGGAAAGAGAGGAGACAATGGTCTAGGTGTTGGCGTGGAACTCGCTGCAACGTTGGACTGGTGTGTTGAACTCGTGAAAGGGCCATGCGACTTATTTGAGTAGCTATTACAATTGTTCGGCCACGAAAACCATGTTTCGAAGGCACTGACGCGGAATTTTACAAGGTTTATGACGATGTTGACAATGATTTGACGGGGGACCAAATGCATAATTTGTAGATGATGAACAAGCGAGACGCACAAAACGAGGCATCAGGTTTCCCAGTTGTGCCAACTCGCCACGCTTTGGTCCAGGGACAAGGACGCTATTGCGAATCAGGGGGAGCGCCCGGTGGAGTTGGACGCGTAGACACGCACACACGTTTGCGTGTTGGTGTTCGGTGCATTTGTGGGTTTAGCCCTGTTTGGGTGTGAAGCTGAAAAAAAAAAAAAACAATTGGTGATTTGGGCACCATATGGATTCTTGGTGTTGTTGCTACAGATGGCGTTGAAGCAAAACGTGGGCCTGCGCTTGTGTAAAGTCAAATAGAATCGACAAACTCAAAAGGGCAAGAGCAGCAAGCAGATCGGCAAGATCGTGGGATTTGACGTCGAACGGCGGTTAATCTAGCGGGTTAGCCTAGCGGAAATAAAAAGGAGCAGGGGGCCCGCGAGGTGTAGCGCGGTTCCGAGCGCGCAAGGGTCTCGGCCACGGACCCAATTTCTCGGTAGGCATGATTCCGTCGCTGTATACAGAATGCTTACGACGCCGGGGTCTTTTGCGGCAATATCTTGGTGGCAGGCCAGGGAAATATGCCACCCAAGGTCATATGCCGTTTTGTGCGACATCTCAAGAAAACTCAAACTCGCCTCTGGGCCTCTGGGCCTCTGGGGGCACAGCTGGGGCAGACCCGCGGCCTATAAACTGTGAGCTGCGGAGTGCACAATCCGCAGTTACGGACTACTGTGCCCGCACCAAAACAGGCAATGCCAAGTCAAAGTGGAGTTTTTATTCAATAGACTCGCTGGAACGTTAACACAGAGCCAAGAATGTTCTTCACAACTTCCGCAATCTGCTCTGGATCCAGGTTCCGATGGACTGGTTGTGCTCTTTCCCTGGCTTAGCGGCTCCGGCGTGTCGAGGCGGCTGGTTAGCGGCTCCCTCCTTCCTCGAGTAGTTCCTGCTTGCGAGGAATTCGTCCAAACTTGGGGCCTCCACCTCCCGACGCCACATGACGACGACTCTTCACGGTTGGCACAGGTCAATAGCGCATCGACGCCAAGTATAGGAGCGGCAGCCAGAAAACAATCGTGGGCGTTTCTCCGCTGCGTGCGTCTGTCTGATACCACTGCACGCTCCATAACGTGTCTGCCTCCAATAAGCAAGGGCCCTGGTATCCGCCGTCCCTCCTGGCCCACCACTTCAGGGTTTAAGCGGAGTCTTGGTGCTTTATTCCCCGATCGTCCGCATTGTTGATGCGCCATGATAGGATCGAAGGCCGTGGGATCCGTAACCCGGACCTTACTTGGCCGACTCGGTTGTCCAATGAATGCCAAGACTGGCTGGCCTGACTGCGGCACCAACGGCCATGTGCAGACCCACGTTCACATGAGAATGCTACAAGACCAAGCCACAAAAGAAACGGGAGCAGAAAACCATCTGCCAGGGTTGTATACAGCTGAGATGCCCAGGCACGCAAGACCGTGGCACCGTGGCACCGTGGCACCGTGGTCTAGTTATTGTCCGGATTCAGAAGTCATCGCCGGCCTTCCTTTGCTTTTCCAATATCGCCTCCGAGGCGAATCTTTCCTTTCAGTTGGCTCCGGTGGAAATGACTTGTTATCGCCCACTCGTTTCTCCATGTGGATTACCTTCTGACTGTTGATCGTGTCAGCATGGATGATCGATCTCTTTGAAATCAGTTTATCCTTTGCCGCACACAGTCGATTCTCGGAGTCTCACCCGAGCCTCGCCTCAAGCCCATTTGGTTTAGCCAACACGTTCCTGCATTAGTCCTGCCAGGGGCACACCTTCATACGTGTGCCACTCGTCATGTTACAACAAGCAACGTCAACGAATGACTCGCTATGAGGTCCATATGGATTCTTGACGCGCACCACTTTACCAGAAAGCAGTGGAGACTCGCAATCCCCAGCCGGCAGTCGCTTTATGCTGCCCTGGGAGCATTTGAAACATCGTCCCATGGTGTTTCCCCAATCACACTGCTCGGGCCGGTGTCAATCTCCTGAACCCCTTGGATTCCGTTGGGGGGTGTCTATTTCTGGTGTGTCTCGATGCAACGTACCTGCACCGCCAACATCGCCCTCCCCGTAGACTAGGGCATAGATCAAGATGGTTCCTTGCCTGTTGGGACCCAGTCGCATAGCTTCGATAGTCTGATGGACCCTGGGACCTCGCCAGAGAATCTTTCTGGGTAACCCACCCATCCAGTCAGCTTCGTAATGGAGAGGTCCCGGCCATCCGTTCGTCGTATGCCTGAAAGGGGGAGGTAGACGAGGAAGAAACATTAAAAACATCTTCACCCCAGCACTCCCAGTTTCATCCATAGTCTTTCCTTCTCAGTCCATTGGCGGATCAGTCTTTTTTTTAAATATTTCCATCCCGTCGTCCTTTCTAGAGCCCCAAGCTCATCTCGACGTACTCACGTCTAACCACACTCTTTTTTCCCTATCGTCACTCACTGCAATCTCTGTTATACAATCACGAATCTCATTCCCCTTTCGTTCCTTCTCTTGATACCATGTCCCCTTCACTTCGTTCCCTCGGCGCGGCCGCTTTGATCTGCGCTGGCAGTGTCTCTGCCAAGCAGTGGCACCTCTCTGACACTTGGGATGCCACCAACTTCTTTGACAAGTTTACCTTCTTCAGTGTAAGCCTCTGCATTGCATCGTATGTTTTTGACATCCGCAAACTAACTGATGCAGGATGCCGACCCCAACTCCGGCCACGTTGTTTACCAGACCAAGGCCAAGGCCATGGAACTTGGCCTCGCCAAGTACGAGGATAGCGAGGTCTACCTGGGCCCCGATAACACCAACGTCCTTGACAGCAACACTGGACGCCCCAGCGTGAGACTTCATTCTTCCAGCAGCTACAACCACGGTCTCTTTATTGCTCGATTCTCTCACCTCCCAGAATCTGCCTGCGGCTCTTGGCCTGCTTTGTAAGTAGAAGTGGTGTGCCCGTTGTACGCTGGCGTCCTTCTAACTGTTATCATAGCTGGTCCGTTGGCAACACTTGGCCCGACGATGGCGAGATCGATATCATTGAGGGCTGGAACCTTCAGACGACCAACGCTCCCGCCTTCCACACTGGAGACTCCGATGAATTCGGCACTTGCAAGCTTAGCGGCACCAGCCAGTCGGCTACTGTCGACACCACCAACTGTGACAACACATACTCGGACTCTGACCAGTCCCTGAACCAAGGCTGCACTGCCACCGATTCCAGCGCCCCCTACGGCTCCTCGGATGGTGGTGTTTGTAAGTTACCGCACCTGTTCATCACAAAAACACTACAAACTAACTGCCCCCAGACGCCCTCGAGTGGACTGACAGCTACATCAAGCTCTTTGCCTGGAAGTGGAGCGCTGTTCCCGACAACATTGACTCTTCTGAGCCCAACACTGACTCTTGGGGAACTCCCAACATGTACCTGGCCAACGACGAATGCGACATCGACAACCACTTCATCGACCAGACCCTGATCATCAACCTTGCTTTCTGCGGTAACCCCGTTGGCAACGCTGACAAGTGGGCTACCTGCAAGACCAACACTGGCTATGACACCTGCAACGCCTACGTCTCTGCCGAGCCTACCGCATTTGCCAACACCTACTTCAAGATCCAGGACATTCGATACTTCAAGTCGACCAAGTCTACCTCGTCTTCCACCCCTGTTGCTTCCACTCCCGTTGCCTCTACCCCCGCCATCGCTACCGGCACCAAGTACAACAACGGCTCCATCACTGCCACTGCTGGCGCTGAGATGACCACCTCTGTTGTCTACACCACTCAGACCTCCACTGTGACTGCTTGCCCTTCCACCGTGACCGACTGCCCCGTTGGCGCTGTCGTCACCGAGACCATCGCTCTTTACACCACCGTCTGCCCTGTCTCTGGCCAGGTTTCCAGCCCCACCAGCACCTCTGGCTCTGGTTCCGGCTCTTCTGGCTCCGGCTCCGGCTCCGACTCTGGCTCTGAGACCATTACTGAGACCCTGACCAAGGTTCACACCATCACTAGCTGCGCTGCTACTGTTACCAACTGCCCTGCTCGCCACTCTACTGAGTACATCACCACCACCTACTGCCCTGGCAACGGCTCTGGCTCCGGCTCTTCTTCTGGAGCCACTGCTACCCCTGGCTCCGGCTCCGGCTCCGGTGCTGCTGGCACCAGCTACTCTGGCTTCTGGCCTGCCCCCGCCCCCTCTGCTGGCAGCGGGAGTGGCAGCGGCTACCAGACCCCTGGCGCTGGCTACAACACTCCCGTTGCCACTCCCGTTGCTACTCCTGTTGCTGGGTCTGGATCTGGATCTGGCTCTGGCGCCTACACCCCCGCCTCCAGCTTCACTCCCGTCGCTACCCCCTCACTCTCTACCTCTACCGCTGGTGCCTCCACCGGCTCTTCCTTTGGTAGCACCACTACCAGCGCTGTCGCCGTCACTGGCGGTGCCAACAAGATGGGCGCCAGTCTGGCCCTTCTCATCGCCGCCGTTGCCGCTGTGATGATCTAAAAAGAAATACCGTGTATTTTTTAACTTTTCATTTTTATTTTTTCATCTTCGTTCATAGATTTTCGATAGTCTTGGATACCTGATACCGAATAGTGTATATATTGTCTTTGCCCCTTAACTGGCTGTCTGGATATGTGAATCACCTGTAATAAATATGTTTGACTCTGGGTTGGGTAATGAATATCTATCTTTGCAAGCTGCAAGTCACATTGAATCAGTCGCGCAGTGAATTCAACTAAGCATGATGTCACACTGGCGACGAGCCGTGTCATGTATTGACCAGTAATAATCGCAATTCTATTCCAATGTCGCTTAGGGCTCGCTATTTCAACAGTGTTGCACCTTGCCTCCTGGCAGCCCTCGCACGCATCCATTTATGAACCTTGTTCTAGGGGTATCATTCAACTCCATCCAACTTTTCACCGTTGCCCACCCTTGTGCTGTTTGTGCGGCACCTTCATGCAAGGCGTGTTCTGATCCACTCTGTCCACTTGCACAGGTCCTCCATGTGTTCAAGGACCTTACCGAGGTCGGCTCTGCTGAGCTCTTTGCCCTTGAGCTTTCGTCCCTCGTTATCACCTTCCTGGGGGAGCACGTTTTCGTTGATGATTTCAATGATGCCGTCTTCGTGGATTTTCAGGGTAATATCGGCAGTGGAGCCGCGGAAGGGGAACACAACCTGCATGTGCGGGGTCGGGTGAACCCAGAGCGTGACGTCCAAGTTGAAGTCCTTCGAGGGAGACTCTTGTACTGGCTCCTCGGGGCTGGGGCTCGAGTTCATGAACTCCGCCAGCTCATCCTTGGTCGTTTTGGTGCTTGTCTTTGGCGCTGGCTTGGATGTCTTTTCATTTGCGGATTCGGATGGTGCTTCATTGGTTTTGGATCCAAAACTGTTGTCGAGAAGAATGGAGATGAAGGCATACTGCCGGAGAAGTGGCAGCATTTCAATAAGCTGTCTTGGATGAGAGAAGGGCATCTCTGTCACCACCTGTGAATATATTTGCTTATAAATATAGAGCGAGTTCTTGTGAGACTGCGTGGATGCTTTTCCTTCTCTGTCGTACACTTGAACATCCCGCTGACGGGTAATTGTACGCAACTCGCTCGGGTCTTGTGTGCTACCAGGAGGCACAGGGAAGAACAAGCTATCAAAAGTCGGGGGGTAGCTATATATGGGCGGAGGACTCATGTTTGTAAATGTGTAGAGCCGCATCCAGTCGTTTTGGGGGAGGATTATCGGAGGATCAAAGGCAACTGTGAACATTACCTGCGGTACCCGAGCGGTGGAGAGATCGGGTTGAAGCATTTCCATGCCAGCGTTCTTATTCTCCTCCGATGGGGGAAGCACGACATTTTCAGGCTCCTGCCAGTCTAGATTCGGCCTCTTAGGGTCGATGGACGGCTCGGCTTTGGCAATGTCCTTGGATAGCCAATTCTCCGATACCCGCACCGGTAGATGGTCAATTCCTCCCGTGGCACTGCACCCAACAAGAAGCGACCAGACTTTTTCTCGAGTTTCGGTAAATGTTGTCACTTGTTCGTTCGAGGGTGGAATCATCCTCAGTGTCTTCCAATACTGAATGGCGAGGCCCACGCGATCCCTGGGATGCATCACTGGACAACCATGCCTTGAGCACATGGCCACGACAGACAGAGCACGGTCTGTCTTGTCACCCATGCCCGGTTCCTCGCGCAGCTTGGAAACGTCCCATTGGTGCAACCGCTCCAAGCTCACATAGATACCCGCCAAGGCCTCATGGCAATCTAGTCCAGGGATGATGCTCAACTTGTCCAGGGTCGCAAGACTTTCAAGGTTAACGGAGAATTTGTCCAAGGTTTTGGTGAGAGGGCTTTGGTTTGGAAGCAGCTTGAGATCCTTTAGCAATATTTGGCTGGCCTTGTCGACGTGTTTCGTGACCGAAGGGGCCGACTCTGGAAAAGCAAGTGTAATGTTTGTGACAATGTTGTTGTCTAAAACAATATCTATTTGTATAGCAGATCCAGCTATGACGAGGGTTCTGGCTTTGCGGCCGTCGGTTGTGCTGTGCTCCTCGGATAGGCAGTCAAGTCCTATTCGCTGCGCGAGCCGTTCCAGGCCAGCTTCACTGACAAGACCCTTCTTTTTCTACTGAGAGTTAGAACCCGCTCAATTAAAAAAAAATCGTTTCACATACGTTTAAGCCTTCCATGATTGCTTCCAGCCGCTTCAACTTGTCATCCTCACTTGCAAGGGCCCCAAGGGCTCCAAGACCTGCGACGCCAACGTTGTCAAGGCCAATATCAAGACCACCGCCCATTGCCAGGGCACCCATAGCGGCCGCTGTAGATGGACTCTCGAAATTGAGTGGCGCGTTCGTTTGTTGGGCCATCATGGTTGAGGTTGCAGGAGACTTCTTGAATTGCTGAGGAGAGGATCGCGGTCCCCGAGGGGAGAAAACGGCGTGCGCAGGGTTGGAGAAGGGCGTCGATACGGGAGGCGTCGCAGCGGCGAGTTGCGACGGCGTGCGGCCTTGCTGAGAGGCAGCATGCTTCATGGCGGTGGGCGTCGCCATCGTGATGCGTCGTCCAGTGGTCGGTGCAAGATGAGGGAGGCTTGACGGGGCTCAGATTGCGCGGCAGAGCGCACAACCGAACGTCGCTTTGTCAGGTCGAAAACATTCGAGGGAGGTGAAAGGATGGGGTTTGGATGGCGAGGCGGCGCTCCAAATGATGGTCGAGAGTGAATCGTGCAAGCTGCGTTGAAGGTGAAATCATGCAGGTCAAACAAAGGTCTTTGACTCGGCAGGTCCCAGCCTTGCGCAGCGCCCACTCCCACCCAGGTACAAATGAGCTCCAGGCGTGGCTCACCACCTCCGGCCCCACCAGCCCGAGTTTAGCCGCCAGCGCACCTAAGCCAACACTTTAGTGCGACATCCAGCAAATCCGCATACTCGACAATTGAGAACCACGCCATGGCCTCCACGATTGCCTCTACCTCAGCGAAGCATGCAGCTCGCGTGGGGAGCAGAATTGCCCCACGCTCGATATCCATCCGTGTGTCCCCGCCTCCCGTCAGCTTTGCCGAACGACGTTCCATCTTGCAGGCATTAGAGCAACATGGCAAAGTCGAGTTCTTTAAACTCAGCGAGGTATGTTTGTCCGGTTTGCAACCCATAAAAAGCCCCAGCTCACCCTGCGGCATTACAGAACCATGACTCTATCTTCGTCTCATTGATGAAGGACGAGAAAGCCGCCAGCGAATTGGTTGCGACCAGTCCCATCAGATACACTGTCGCATTGCCTGAAGCATCCCCAGAAACCCTCCTCTCCGACTTAAGTGGACGAAAAAGCCTTGCCAAGTCAACACCCGTCACAACTCTTCACAACTCCAAACTTAAAGCTGCCGCGAAACCGAAACCGACACCTTCCGACGGCGAGGACATTTCGAGTACTTCAGGTTGGGAACAGAAGGAATTCGAGATCCATGTCTGGCCGCTCCCTGATTACAAACACCATCAAAGTTCCCAGTCCGCTTTACACCGACCATGGCCTCGCTTCATCGGTGATAACAATAGCTTTATTACGAGGATGCTGCGGCAAACGGTCCCGGACGATTTAGCCACCAAGGGCCTGTCCAATTGGAAACCTGACCTGGGAATGCGCCGGGTGGCTGCTACAACCAATCCAGCAATAGAGGAGCGCCAGCAAAAACGACTCTGGCTTCCTGGTAAACTATGGCAACAAGCGACAAACCAAGAGCAGAATGATCAGATGTCACAGCACGAGGACAAGGGTGAAACCACAGCAAGATAGATAAAGCCACGGACGTCGATCTTTCCTGATCCTCTCCGGCCTAGACGCAGGGGCCAAGTGGAAAAGGAAAGAAAAAAAAAAACCGGCATCTAGTAGTGTCCAAGACCATGACTGAGACTCTGAGCAGTGTCTAACAACCCCAGTCCATAAAAAAACATACACCGCCAAACATGGACAGGTCGTATTTCGCCCAGGCCAGGCGTCCTATCCCTCCTTCTAAGCGAAAAAGGGTTTAAAGTTGTTTTAGTACGAGAGCCGACGAGACAACGGCGATTCCATGTTCAAGCACCTTGTCGCATTACCTAACAACAATTGGGCGCTGCCAAGACGAACCGTGTGACGTTGTCGAGCGGCATGGAATTCCCGTCAAGGGTCAAAGCAAGGCGCTGCCGATCCGGTCATCCCCACAGTTTAGGCCCGATTCGACAAAGCCACGCTAACCTACGTCACTAAACCACAGCCCCGACAGCTCGACTGGGATCATCTCAGAGTGCGCCACGACTGACGAGTCCATTTGGATCTGGAAGGGTAAGAACCTGTTCGGTTGATGACGTCCGAGCCAAGAAGTCGTCGCAATTTGCTGCAGATGATGGGTGTGGCGTGTCGTATCGTATTGATTCGTCGTCCCCCGAACCCTGGGTGAACGTCTGCACATATAGCCCCCATCCATCCCTCCTAAAGATTAATTAAAGAAATTTATTGTACCCATCGTCTCGTCTCATTCTTGTTTTCCTCAGTCCCAAGCCCACGAACAATTACTTGAACCCTCGCTTTGGTCATCGTTTTCAGTCTTGTTTTCACCCAGACTACAACAACCGAAACAAATTAAACAATCGCAATAATGGGTGTCGGTCGCTTTATTCACCACATCGGTGCCATCTTCCTATTAGCAGCAACGGCGCTCCTTATCGTTGTCGACGTTACAGCACCCGTCGTCAACGACCTCGCTCTTCTTAAAATTGACCTCGCCTCGGATGCGACAGGATCGGCCATCACATTTGGCACATTCGGCTACTGTATTCTCGACGCGGACAACGGAAAGTACGTCGACATATCTTCCCCTCCTGAAACGGCGGCATGAACAACAAGCTAACAGACCTCCAGTGACCGATGCTCAAAGGCCAAGATTGGCTACGACCCGGCTGATGTCGTCACCACGGAATTGGGCAACAGCGATTTTAGCAACATTTCATCTGGCGCCGCAAAGACACTGACCAAGGTCCTGGTGTTGCACCCAGTTGCGACTGGCCTGTCCTTCATTGCCTTCATTTTGGCAATTGGAGCAGGAGTCTTCGGCTCCTTCATGGCCTCCATGATCTCATTACTCGCCTTCTTGGTCAATGTAGTTGCGCTAGCATGCGACTTTGCCGGCTTCAGTATCGTCAAGCACAAGGTCAACGACCTCAACACCAACAACCACGCCAAGTTCAGCATCGCCATCTGGCTCGTCGTCGCAGCTGCTGCCTGCAACCTCATCGCCACCGTCTTGGTCTTCGTCACCTGCTGCTCCGGCCGATCCCGCAGCGGACCCAGCTCTCGCAAGATGTACCAGTGATAGACATGCGCTGAATCACATGGCTCTCGTATCCATCGAGAGAGAAAAAATCTTAATGAAATTACGACGACGATCATACACAACAGAAGGATTTACCCCAGGACAGGATGCGATGCGCCACCAGGCGAAGTATAGAGCTTCTCGCTGGTTGCTGCAGTCGCATTTCCATCAACACAAATGATATCCCCGACGTGATGGTATCAAGCCTCACGTTCTTGAATTTTTTTCTTTGCTTTCTTGTTATCTCATGAGTCACATGTTGTTTATTTATTATATTGAGATGCTGGATACTATGGAATGTAAATATATAGCTCGTCTTAGCATGACAGTTATTAATCGATCAGTCTGCTGATATTGAGTCCATCCCAAAGTGGCATAAGAAATGTTTCGAGCCGTGGGTTAGCAACGCACAGATCATTGAACTCCCTAACGGCTTCAACCATCTTGACCCTGTCATCGTCTGATTTCTGGTCAGCCAGTGCGTCGGGGTCTGCCACGAGACCTCTGCGGAGCACGTTGTCAGACACGATGAGCGCGCCGGGGCGCAGCAGCCGACGCGCATCCCCGGGACGTGAACCCTCCAGCAGCTGCTTGAGGTACCCGGGATACCCCGTCTTGTCGGCGTCGATGAAGACAATGTCGTAGGGCTCGGCAGGGTTTAGCTTGGGTAGCCTAGTAAGAAAAAAAAGCAAAGAGCTAGCTGTTAACGTCCGTATCACAATAATTTTTTTAAATTTTTTTTTTGCATGTGTCTCTTGTTCATCTCATGTCTTCTTCGCACGGGAAGCGGCACTTACGTCTCGGCAGCGGGGCCGACCACAATCTCGATGTTGTTGATGCCCCGATCAGCAAAGGCCTCGTTGGCCAGCTTGGCATATTCGGGCTCGAACTCTAAACCAGTGACGCGGCCGGCAGTGCCGACCGCGTGGGACCAGACAAGGGCAGAGTAGCCGACATACACGCCAATCTCTAGGACTATAGCAAGTTGCAGCAAAAAAGGTGTGCGAGCATGGGGTCCGCCGGCATTAATTAGGTAGTGGAGCAGAAAAAGGGCTGTGTGTACAAGGTGCGTGTGTGTACAAGGTGTGGTGTGTGTGCGTGTGTGTGCGGGTGTGAGTGGGTGGGTGAGGTCGGATGGGTGGCCTCCCGGCATGCTTGGCTCTCTGTCACTTACCTCGCTTTGCTCCCACGGCTTTGGCAAGGATATAGTGGAACTGGGATTGGAAGTTGGAGCTCATGTAGTTGGAGTCGCCGCGGCCGTTTGCAATGGACTCGTGGAACTCGGTAATGTGCTTGGGCAGCGGCGTAGACAGCCGCTCCGAGTACTCGGTGACTTTCCGGCTGAGTTCCGGCGTCGCATACAGAACTGTCTCGTTGGCCTTCATTCTGACAACCTGTTCTTTCTTCCCTCGCAGCACTATAATTGATATAGTAATTAAGAAAATGAAATGGAGAATGGATCAAAAAAAGGTAGAAGAGCTAAATATGGTGGTTCTTGCCTCTTTCCCCCCCTCAAATCCAAAGCATTGAGGGGCTCTATTTATGTATTGTCATGACACCTCGGACTCCGAGTTCACAACTTCTCTCAGTGCCCTCCGGCCCAGCACCCACCTTCCCGACTTCCGGTCCACCAATGACCCGGCCTCGCAGCATTCGGCCGGCTCGGATTTAAGGGCAAATCTAATCAATCAGAGTTGCTATTGAATGTTTCCAGGCGGCCGTGCGAACTGCAGGGGTTAAACAAAAGGGCGCGATGCTAGACACTGGCGGTAGAAGGCTCCTCCGGTCGGATGAAGTGGAGCACCAAGACTAACATGTGCTTGACGTAACTTTGGGCGGGGTTGACATAATCGCAAACATCATCTAGTTAACCGCGCCGGGAGTCAGATGCAAAAATC
The DNA here is from genome assembly GCA_013403855.1 of Calonectria honghensis. Classification (NCBI taxonomy): domain Eukaryota; kingdom Fungi; phylum Ascomycota; class Sordariomycetes; order Hypocreales; family Nectriaceae; genus Calonectria; species Calonectria honghensis. The sequence goes on along the minus strand of VTGB01000039.1, from coordinate 332,572 downwards.
AACAAATTTTAAAGGTAAAGAGGTGTCCAATCTATGTAACTAGGCTATTGGTAGCGTTTTCTGGTCAAAAAGGTTGGCTAGATACATGTTATTCACACTCTTATCCCATCCGCAATCGAATAGTACTTTTATCCACCCTCACCGAGGGGCCGTGTGAATATGAGATGCTGCTTTACAGCATCAAGAATGCAATCAGACCTGCAAGTGCAAGGCCGGCAGTAGGCATGGCGTTGCGGCCCGCGCCAGCGACCTGGACCACAGAAGGAGTAGACTCCGCATTGTCGGACGTGTTTGTTTCATTTTGAGGAGCATAAGGAGCAGGGGCTGGGGCTGGAGCTGAAGAATCATATGGCTCCTCTGGACCCTCATGCTCGACGGCATCTTGCTCGGCGTCCTGAGAAGATTCCTCTTCGACCCCTTCCGTCTCGATGTATTCTTCATCAGTAGACTCTTGTTCAGCCTCTTGGTCAGAAGTTTCCTCAACGGCTTCCTGCTCTGATCCCTGTTCAGAGGATTCCTCCTCTACAACTTCTTGGTCAGAATCCTGTTCAGTAGTTTTCTCAGTGGTTTCCTCGGTGATTTCCTCAACGGCTTCTTGCTCTGATTCTTGCTCGGAGGGTTCCTCTTCCACAACCTCTTGATCTGACTCCTGATCGGAGTACTCCTTCTCGCTGGCTTCTTGCTCGGACGATTCCTTCTCAGGAGTCTTTTGTTCACCCTCTTGTTCCGATTCCTTCTCAGAGGTTTCCTTCTCAGAGGTTTCCTTCTCAGAGGTTTCCTTCTCAGAGGTTTCCTTCTCATAGGTTTCCTTCTCATAGGTTTCCTTCTCGGGGGTTTCCTTCTCAGAGGCACCCTTCTCAGGATACTCTTTCTCGGTAGTCTCCTGCTTGGGAGGCAACTCCTTGGCCCGGCTGGAGCCAGAAGCAGACTCGCTAGTGCAAGGGGTTGACGAAGCAGGAGCAACAGGAACAACAGCATCAGCTGAACCAGAAGCCTCGGCAACCGAAACAGGGCCATGAGGGGCAGGGGCGGGAGCGTAAGTGATAACTGGGGGCGGGGCCTGGGAAACAAGAGTAGAGCAAGGAGCCTGGGCAACCGAAACAGGGCCGTGGGGGGCGGGAGCGGGAGCATAAGTGACAGCTGGGGCCTGAGGGGCAGGAACATGGGCCTCAGCCTGAGCCTGGCCGGAAGATGAGGCGGGAGCGGAAGCTGGAGGCGGGGCATGATGGATGGGAGCTGCAGAGCTGCAGGGCTTGGATTCCTCCATGCAGATGGTAGTCGCAACGGGCACCACGGCGTCAGCCTGGCCTGTGACTACATGCTTGACGATGGTAGTATGGGGAGCATGGTGCACAACGCACGAGGAAGTCGAGGCGGCCAAAGTCTTGCACTTGGTCTCAGTCTTGGTCTTGACAACAACGCCACACTTGGCACTTTCGCATGGCTTTTCGACCTTGTGAGCCGCCTTCTGGGACTTGTGCTCCTCCATGTCCTTGCAGTGCCAGCAACCAGGCTGAGCCCAGCCATTCTTGCACTCGGTCTTGCAGCACTTGGGCTCGCAATCGTTGCCCTTGCAAGGCTTCTTGTGCGGCAGGCAAGGGCAGGGCCCGGCTCGATCATGGGCGCAGTGGCAGGGAAGAGGCTTGGGATCGGGTTTGCCACAGCTGGGTCCCTTGCAAGGGTTAGGTCGTCCAGGTCTCGCCTCGATAGTCTCGGAGCCAGGGCGGTTGTGCGAATGTTCGTGTTGGTGGGTGTGTACATGCACGTGGTCTTCGTGTTGGTTGACCTGCTGGAGACAGTTCGGGGTCGTGCAACCTTTTGGGTCGCCGGGACGTCCTGGGCCAGTGGGCTTTCCGTTTCCGCCGATAGGACCCTTCCCAACTCCTCCGGGTCCTCCAGGGCCTCCAGGGCCTCCGGGGCCTCCGGGGCGCCCAAGGCCGCTTCCCGGTCCTCCAAGGCCGCTTCCCGGTCCTCCAAGTCCGCTTCCAGGACCCCCGGGGCCTCCGGGTCCCCCACGGCCGCCTCCAAGACCTCCGGCAACACCACCAAGGCCTTGTCCAAGATCGCCAACTGCGCCGCCGACAGCACCACCAAGATTCTCAACAGTTCTGTCAACCGTTCCAACAGTACCGCCAACGGCACCGTCAAGATTCTTGACAGTAGTGTCAACAGTTTCAAGAGTATCGTCAACGACATCGCCAATGGTACCGCCAGCTGCACCAAGAGCACCACCAGCAGGGCCGCCAACAGTGCCGCCAACATTACCGAGAGCACCACCAATAGTGCCGCCAACAGTACCACCGACAGGACCACCGACAGGACCACCGACAGGACCACCGACAGGACCACCGACAGGACCACCGACAGGACCGCCGACAGGACCACCGACAGGACCGCCGACAGGACCACCGACAGGACCACCGACAGGACCGCCGCCACCACCAAGAAGACTGCCAAGAGCGCCGCCAAGACCACCACCACCAGCCGCGCCAGTATTAGTGGCCTGGGGAGGCACAACAGCAGTCGCAGTGCCTCCGGCAGGCACAGGAGGCGCAACAGCAGTAGTTATGCCGACAGTGGGAGGCGGGGGAGGCGCAACAACGACTGTAGGCGGAGGAGGCACAACAATAGCTGTCGTAGGCGGGGGGTCAACGACAACTAGACCGCCGCCAAGAGGATTAGTAACGACATCATCCCTAGCCTCAAGGCCATGGCGGGCATTGCCAGCATCATCACCACGGGCCTTGATCGAGGAGCCGTGTCCGCGAACGTGAATGACCCTCGCCTGGGCCACTCCGTTCAGGACGGCCAAGGCGGCCAGCAGGTTGTGTCGCATGATGCTGTATTGACGAGCAAGTCTGCGACTCAAAAACGATTGACTTTTGTAATGGGAAAAGAAACGAAGCCTCTGCTACAGAGAAGAATGAACGAACGAACTGAGGAGGCACTGAACCAAGAACCCAGGACCGCCATGCTCTTCTCTTCTCTTATATCTCGAGGCTCCTTGCTTGACTTCCATCTTGTCGTCATTCAACAAAACCATCCATCACCTCACCCCTTGTTCAAATTCTTGCTCTGCATATGTTTGACTGGCATATATCGAAGTCAGTTGGATGGCTCCACGAGAACCTGCATAAAATCGAAACCGTAACAGGAGGATATAATTCACGCAAAGCAGGAGAACCTTTCGACAGACTTCTGTGAAAATCCTCTCTCGTATGTTACGATTAAACCATCAGCAAAACCTGCAGAAAGGCAAAGCATTGTCTCACCGAAATACACCTTCCCCGCCCATCGCACGAGAACAATTTGCAATTGATTGAGAGAAAAAACAATGTTGTCCAAAATCCAATTGTTGTCCTCGAAGCTACCACATAGCGACCAAACCTTGCGCCTTGGGCCGCGTAACAGATAATGCTCGCTATTAATATGCACAGTCTTGATCCTCCTATTCGTCTTTTTCTGTACCCCTCCTTTCTTTCTCGGCCAAATACAGACGCACCGTAACGCCCCTTACGCCAGTATAGGATACTAGATAGACGCACACTTATTCTTCCTCCGGAATACCTGAGAAAAGTCCGAACCGCATCCGATGGCTCTGTAATCATGTTAGCATGCAGGGGCAAAAGTTATTGAGCCAAACGCAACACCGGGTCGTGTTGGGAGAGCGGAAGGGCTCGATCGGGGAGACGTACAAAAGGAAGCTTGGGAATGACAACTCCCAAGACGGCAAGGAAGTTAATAATGAAATACGCAAGGTCGTAGTGAGTGTAATGTGTGCTGAGGAGGAACAGCATGATTGGGACACTTAAAAGGAACTTCTTTGTGGGTGTGTACTGGGCACCATTGTCAATCTGCTCCCACATGTTGAGGTTGTCAAAGGCACCGCTGTTGAACTCGAACGGAACACCCCGGACATAGTGGAACATGATGTAGGAGCTAAACATGTATGTCATGTTGGTCAAGGTCCATGATGTCTCCTGAGAGACACCAGGAATAATGTCATAAAAGATCTTGAGGCACGCGATCAAGACAATGTGGATGGTCCATGCTCCTGTCAAGAACTCGAAGTCAGCAATGCGGGTCTTCGGCGTGCGCGGACTTCCGTGAGGATAAAAAAAAAAGAGGGCCTGGCGTACCTTTGGCATTTGTCCAGTTGGCGTTGAGGTTGGGAAGGGCGGCCTGGTCGCTAATCTGCTCGAGAGTCTCGGGAGGCTCATGGTAGACCTGGAGGATACTGCTAGACCTCCTCCGTCGGGCACCTGTGTTGCGGTCTGGCATGTTGAGATATGTGCTTCCCCGGCGCGCAGGTTGAGTTCCTGCGTCGTAGGAAACGGTACGCTGGAGCAGGATTGGGGAAGACAGTTTGGCGGTATTGAAGGGGTCGACGCGGACGCGCGGGCGGGCGACGGGAGGGGAGGGCGGAGCGGAGAGAAGAGAGGGTTCGCGATAGTCGGCAGACGCGGTAGAGGGTTTCGAGTGCAGGATGGTGGTCGTCGAGCTGATCCCCCTAATGATGTCACGAAGAACGCGGGAGATGCAGGTGGCCGCAGGGGGGGGATTAGGGGCGGTGCTATTGATACAGTGCCGGCTGGGCGGGACGGTCAAGAAGACGGACCAGATGGAGGCGATGAGCAACAACGAATGGCGATGATAACGAAGAAGCCGAACGTTGAGTCGTTGGGAAGGACGAAGCGGAGGTGACACCGAACGGAAGATTGAACGAAGCCGACGGGGCGACACCTAAGTTTAGGTAAAGACTGATGAGCCACACCACGCTTAGGACACGCAGAGCACCCGACGACACGGCGAGAGAGCAGGGAGGCAAACGCACGGTCCAGCGAAATAATTCAATTCAGGGGACTGGGACTGGCTCCAGGGGACCTCGGGGGGGCACCTCAGAGGACGTGCAGTAGTTGGTTGACGGCGGCTCCCCTGCTGGGGGAGAACAGGGCCAGAAGGTCGAGAACCAGGGCTGAGGGCGATTCAGTGAGGCCAGCTAGGCCAGTTCTCCCAGGTACAGTGGTGTGGTGGAGGCGATTTCTACTAAAGAGGGGGCTCTTGGAGGCGCTACGGCCTAGGAAAGGCTAGCGTCTCTTCTGCCTTCGGGTCTAGAGGACCCAAGCTCCAGAAGGGCTCCGGGGGCTATGCTCCAGACTGGAGATTCAGACTGAGACGCACACGTGCACAGGCTGACGACGCCGAAAGCGAGCAACGACGACAAGACGCTGCTTTGAGAAGTAAACTTCTTCCGGATCCGGTGCCGAGAAGGATGAGGGCCAGGGACTGGATACCTAGGGACCTGCAGACTTAGGAGCCCGGCAGCGTCAGGGCGGGAATGGGGGAAGATGCCAAGGTGCAGCTTAGATCGGAAGTGTGGCTTGCTCTAGACAAGTGTCGTGGGTAAATATAGAATATACCGGTGATAAAAGCAAATCTAACACCGATATGACTGCGGGTATTCGGCCCAAGAGTCAGGAGCAGAGGGTGAGCAATAGGGATGAGATATACTTTTCGCTGCCGCCCGCATCTTCATAATCGCGGCAGAAGATAATCAGATATACGAGACGGGGGCATGAACAATGCCAAGCAGGTACGTAACATGTACAGTATGTTATCATTTGCTGCATTCGCCGCCTTTTGCATGTGGCCAGAATATTGCCCATACTCAGTCGCAACCTGAGGGGGCGCTGCCAAACCTCAGGGCCTGCGCGGAATCCGACAGCACGTGTACAGGCAAGAATATCGACTGACGTCGCATGTCTGTCGGAGCATTGAAGTCTTAGATCCTCGGCTGCGCCCTACGAATTATGCATCCCCGCGCAGTGGTTCGGGTGGAGTGGTGCGATGGCCAGGCTCCGGCCCGATGCCTCTCCATCGCCGCACAGGATCTTGTTCCCACCAGCTGGAGCCGCGGACAGCGATGAAGGATATTTCTAACCTGGTGCCTTGCTCTGGTGTCGATAACGCTTGGTGGTGAAACAAGGGTGCCAGGAAATTGTTTGGAATTTCAACCTGCAAGGGGCAGTGGTGGTTAATCTTCGGCCCTTCATGTGCCACTTCCAACAAAGACCCATATCAACTGAAGCTGTCAATGGATAGCTGCCATCTGATTGGTCGCAATGAATTTTTTCCAACAGAGCTTCGATATCACGTCGCAGCTATAATTTCTGCTGCTTGAAGCCACACAACGCCGTGTACCACCATCGCGCACTTCTCCGTCGCTCCTTATCCATTGGCCTCTTCCGGTCTTGTCGCCTAAAAAGGGGGCGGCCTCGCTTATTCCAAACTTACGCAGCCCCAATCGCCTCCATTCCCATTTCCCGGAATCGCGTCCAGGACGCGCATGAACGGATATCCGGTTCGGAGCCGCGCAGGGGTCTGGCGTACTTCACAAGTTCCTCCAGGTGCTTGGTGACCATCACGCCATCCGGGTGAGGTCTTGGACTAGTTTCTTTGCTTGCTAGTTGCTCAACTGGCTCACAGTGGTGGTGAGAATACCCAGCCTGACCGGCAGCCTTGTGAGGCCCACCATCGTGAGCACAAGCGACGAGTTGAGTTTTCACTCAGCTCCTCGTTCCTAACACATCGCGGTTGCGTGTAATCAAGTAGGGACTGTAATTATTCTCACTTTTTCTTCACACATTGCAGAGCAGAATATGGCAGCTGCTAAATTTGACCCCAAGGAGGCGATAGACCTCACGTCGAGCGGCGATGAAGCTCCTTCAACAAAAAAGAGGCCCCTAGAGGATGACGTGGACGCCGGCGTTTCTCTTGAGGATTCATCATCTCTGCGTGACTCCAAGCGCGCAAGGACAGATCTACCCCAGCCGGCGGAAACTGAGCCTAAAGGTCAGGAGCCTGCAGGGGAAGACTTCCTAAGCGCGGAGGAAGGAGAGATTGAAGAGGAGGAACCCCCCGTCACAGCTATCAGTGATTCACTGACATCTCAGGCACCCGCACAGCCCAAGCAGGCGGCAGGTTGGAATCCAACAATAAGTAAAACTATTGTGCGAACTTCATTGAGCGATCCTGCTCCCAAAACCACCATGCCCGAAATCGCCCCCGTCTTTCATCACAACTCACTCACCTTCAAACTCCCCAGCCTCGCCGAAAAGAGGGAAGGTTCTTGGTTGAATCGCTTCAAGGACTGGGTTTGTTCGTTTCAAGACACCAATTCAGACCTCACTCACGCCATCACGACTGACGTCGTTCAATTGGCCTATGTGTATTACATTGACGACATCTCTGGGTTGAAGCCCAAGAAGCGAAAAAGTGCAAGGCAAGCAGCGAAGGAGGTTGAGAGCGACGGGACTCTTGCTGCCCTCCTGCAAAGCATTCAGTCCAAAACATCCACCGAGGCCAATCAGCTTCCTCAACCATTGAATCAGCTTCCTACGCAAGGTGTCCGCAGGGGAAAGAGCTCACGCGCTTCTAGTGTAAGCGAGGGCAGAGGTGCACATGCAGCAGGTGGCGAGGATTCTGAGAGTGAGGCCGAATACGAGCCTACATTGAGCAAATCCGAGCAGAAAACGGCTGCTCCAAGTGGAAACGAGCAGGTGGGCCACTCAGACCATGCTGCAGAGGCAAACGGCAATTCGACATCTCAACAAGCACATGCAGCTTCGCACACCGAGCCCATCATGACCAACAGAAACGTGCCGACGGGTGCCCTTGCATTGGACCAGCAACGCAGATACTTTCCCTCGGCCAGCGATCCAGCCCAGATGTGCCTGCTTTGCGGCCGTGGAACTCACTTAGCAGCTAGTTGTCCCACACTAGTCTGCTCATTCTGCGAGAGCCATGATCATCCGGACCTCAGCTGCCCGACACGTGTGAGGTGCAAAAAGTGCCGCCAACTTGGTCACCAGACGTCCCGGTGCGTCGAGAAGCTTGCCCTGACCAAAGGCGAAGGTTTAGCATGCAGCATATGCAAGTCAGGGATTCACCTCGAAAATGAGTGCACCCAGTTGTGGAGGTCTTTCCACCCCGAGGCCGGCACGGTCAAGAAGGTTGCCTCTATCCCCGCGTCCTGCGCCATCTGTGGCAGCAACCAGCACTTTGCCTTTGACTGCAGCAAAGGCAGTGCATCAAACCCTACATGGTCGGCGGAGAACCGAGACAGATATGTGGACCCAGCTTGTGGTTTGTCGAGCATTGAGGCAGCGGGTGGGGGTCAAGAACAGACAAGCACGATACGTGCTCCAGAACTCAAGATCCGGGGTCACGCGGCACGAACGACCAATGTCCACTACTCCGAGAGTGACGATTCTGATGTGGAGTTTCTTGGCCACAGGCCTGTGAAGCAACGAGCGCCTGTCGGACAGATTCGGATGGCTAGCAACATCCAGATGCCTCAGAGTGCGACGTCACGCAACGACAGACCACCTCGAGGAGGCAATGGACGCGGTCAGAGCCAACCTCCCCTCCCCCCAGGACCTCCTCCTCCCGGTCCTCCTGCGCGCCAACCATCTATTACGTCGTACATGTCACGTCCATCGGCGTCATCGTTGCCGGCGAAGCCACCTGCATCTACGCGAGGTTACCAGAACGCGCCCCCACCACCATCTCTTCAAAATTCTAGCAAACCTCCCCAAGGGTCTAGAGGCAAGGGCGGGCAGCGTGGAGGCCGCGGAGGCAGGGGAGGCAGAGGTCGGGGGAGAGGTAGAGGGAAATAGGGCTAAATGAGTGATTGGTGGTGGAAATCCAAGCTGGGGGTAGCAGTCTACCACCTGAATGGTTACAGGGTAAGCTATCTAGGCGGGCCCAGGAATTGAGAACGCCTTGAGCGTTGGTTGGTTGTCATTATCCGGCAGGTTCTTTTGTGGGTGGGACTGGAAACCAGACGAGTTTGATACCCACCAAGTGCGAGCATCTGGGCAGGCGTTGGCATTAATAGACCAGGGCTCTGTGAAACGAGACCAAAATTGAAAACTATTGACCGTAAAACCAATGCCCTAAAAGAAGGGCAAGGTGGCTAAAAATCCTTGATACGATTTTTTTTTTAGCTCTTGACAGGGACTTGGACCTGTCTTGGAAGCTAATTGTTGACGTGGATGAGGCCATCGTCTGAAAGCTACGTGGCCATGTACATGGGCGAAGCGAAGCGCCGGTGAGCGCATGCACCCACAAGTCTTAAAGCTGAAAAAGGCGGCCATTCTCAAGGTGAGGAAAAAAGAAACTAACAAAAAAAGGGTTGAGTTGGATGGGACTGGGGGGGTTGTACCCGTGTCTAAGGCAGAGTCAGAGTGGGGATGGACTCAGAACCTCGTTCTCGTGTAAGTCAGTGGAGGAGGCTTGAGCCATGGTACAACGCAACGTCAAGGTGAGAAGAAGGCGCCACACACCATGTCGCCGGGGCGCTCCGAGAGGCCGAATCCTGCCGGTCGGGGAAGCATGACGAGATGTGTTATTGGATCGTCGCAGCTCGAGGTAGGCCGGGTGGACGAGTGGCTGGGGGCATCAAGGGACTGCGACTGTGGGCTAACCGGATCGACGGTGCAACCTTTTTAAACCCGGACTGGGACTGGGGTTTGCGCCGGGGAACCGACAGGATGGGGACGGACAACACAGGTGACAGGTTGTTTCGGCGTGGCAGAGGCGTTTCGGAAGCGGGTGGGCAAAAAGGAGTCAGAGGATGGGCAAAATGGGGAGTTGTGGGGACTTGAGCTCTTCTTCTAGCTCAACGACTACGACTGAGAGACTGGGGGGGAGCGGATGAAGAAGCTTAATGGCGATGCAAGCAGGGAGAGCTAGATGTCTAGGGTGAGGGCTTTTCCGAGACAACAGAGGCGGTGGTTGATATGTGGATGAGATGGGGGGGGTCAGATCAGAACGGACAAGGACTAGGTTTCATGCAATAGGTAATGAGTGACACCGCGGTGATGGGAGGATGTGGGTGTTGTTGGCTGGGAACGAATATGGAGATGGAGATGGAGATGGAGATGGAGACGGGGATGAGTATAGGGTTACAGTTATCAGAAAGTGAAAAAGAAAAAAAAAAAAAGTCGGCGATCGGCGTGGGACGCTGTCAATGTAGCATAGCATGGGGGTTGCTGAAGGGAAGGATGGGGACGGGGACGGGGGAAACGGAGGTTGTGGCGCGACGTGGTCAAGACACGACAGAGTTCGTTGCGCATTCGCATCCGCGCATGAGGTCCATCGCCAATGGCCATCGCGAGCACGTCCTGTGGGTGCAGGTGTCTCGCTTCAGCCACGCATCGAACGCATGACAGAATCCGCACTCGTAGCGAGAGCTGTTTCGCTGGTTCTTTGTTGAGGCTCCGACATGCTTAGCCGCCGCACATTTTAGACTTCCTTCGTAATTGTTCAAAATTGTCATTCTTGACCGACAGAATAGACTCATATTTTAGCGAGTTTGTAGTTTAGTTTTTGGTTTTTTTTTGTGTGTTGTATTTTGGATTTTCGCTTGGAAGAGTCATTCTTTGACAAGGACCCCCCCTACCCTGTCGCACGTTCGCGTGTTCCTCGTCGTCCACGTTGCGCGTTTGTCGCGTCGTGACACACAGGTTCCATTGGACAGACGCCAACTGCAAGCTAGGGCCAGAGGGTGCCGTGCCACGAGAAGCGCTATCGATAAACAGCCGTGGACGGGGGTACCTGAAGGGTACATGGTACCTGGCTGGGATGCCCACTTCATCCGAACGGGATCAGCAAACGCTTCTCGCGGAAACGGAATGTGTGGCAGGTGCCGGGATTTACAGGAACAAGGAAGACAAGAAAAAAAAAAAACTCTTTTTCTTCTTAATCTCTCTTATTATGCAGAGCTATTTTCAGTTACATTGCATACGGTGTGGAGGGCGGAGTGGAGGGAATTTGAGGTGCGGCAAGTAGGTAGAGTAAGTGCAGGACAACGCAATACGGACAGCTTCGTTGACAACTCATGGAAACAAAGCCAAAGCCAAAAGAGGATGCAGGAAGATGGTGCGCTCTGGGTCGCCCGAGTGGCCATCGTTCCCCGGGCCTTGAGACTCGGTCGACCAAGGAAACGGGTCGTGCAGGTCGATAGAAGGGTTCAAGCTTGTATCGCCCAGGTACATGCGGGACAAGCCCCGGCCGTCTGCTCGAGGTGTGTCAGAGTTGCGCTGCTGTTGCTGCGCGCATGGCCCAATCAGAGGGCGAAGCGGGCGCGCGGTCGAGTCACAACGCGCTCTCGCTGCCCCGCGACGTCAGGTCCAACGTCCGAAGCATCACCGCCACGAGGATCCACGCCCGTGTCCAGTGCGAGCCCCACGATGCTGATCCCCACACTGCGCGCAGAAACACCAGCAGGCATGGACCATCCATCCACAATGTCCCTAGTGTCTCGTCCCTGAAGAGGAAAGCCAAGATGCTCCAGTCCCATCGCCCGGCTAGCTCCCCCGGCTGGCTGACCCCCCCCCCCCCCCCCCCTCCCAACGTCCAACAAGTTTGTGGCCATTCCTTGCTGTCGCCCGTCGGCCATGGGGCCACAGCGCCCGTCCGCGGTGCTCCACTGCGCCGGGCCATATGCAGCTCTGCAGCCCTGCATCCAGCCGTGAGTCACCGCCAGCCAGTGGATTGCGAGCTAGGTGACCTTCTCGCGATGGGACCCATCCTGCAACTGCATGGCTCGGCACTAAGGTAACCTTGGTGTCAAGCATGGCCAGAAAGCGAGGACGGATACAGCGCGAAAAGATACAGGTGGGCAGGAGACGACACCGAGAGGCTTTTGCCCCCCCTTGGCGACGGGAGAGAGAAAAAAAACGAGAGGTCAGGGCTGATCCGAAAAAAGAGAGGGGCTGTAAGTCCAGAGATATATCTCGGCCGTCCCGGGCCCGGGGAACCAAACTCTTCCTTCCTGCTGTCATCCTCCTTTGTTTCTTCTAGGCTTGTCTCCATCGTGATCGTCTTACACGCTCTTATTGTCTGGGATCCCACCTCCCCCAGACAACCTCGCTCAAGCCTACCTACTGCATCCCGCTGCTGCTCAATTGGAGCCGGGCCCCAAGTTGAAAAAGACCTCGAGAGTCCAAAGGACCCTGACTGATTGATAACCTTTTGCCCATCCCGGTATTGAATGTGCAATTGGCCTATTACATTGCCTCGCCTGCGCCAGGAATCTGCCCATCTTACATCAGATAACACCACTTACACAAACTACATCTCAACAACACCCACGTCGACGGCACTTGATCAGATCGGCCGCTACTGTAACAAGAACGATTATTTTTATCACGATATGCGACTTTTGCCATGGCTTCACCAACAGAACATCTCCTCGTCGCCCTCTTGAGGAGCGACAACATCAAGGACGCCCTCCTGCCTTTCCTCTCAACCGAAGACACCTGCGCCCTCCGCCAAACCTCATCCGCCTGCTGCAACCTCCTCACAAAGCGAGTCTTCACCCGTATCCATGTCACGTTTTCCTCGTCGACCTTTACCCGCCCTGCCCGGGTGGCTGCTCTTGGCCGCATCGGCCAGCACATCGAGCATCTGAACTTCTATCTGCCACACTCGGAAGAGACATTTCTACCGCCTCTGATCCATCCGGTCTCGGGCAACGAGATCTCCTTCCTCTACACGCCCCACACTAGCATGGGCTCTGTGCTCTGCCGCCCCAAGTACGCCAACTCTGAGCTCGGTGAGATCCTCACCCAGCAGTACCCACCCTTGTTCCATGCCGCCACAAATGTCCCCAGCTTCATCAACGCCATGCGCCTCCTGCCCAACATGCGACATCTCACAATCCGCTGCCCTGGCCAGGACCCTAGTGAGCGCTACCGCCGCAGCACTGTTGACTACGCCCTCATCAGCCTGCGCATCTCCCTGGAGCGTGCCCCTCTTGTCCACCTCCACAAGCTGTCTCTCTCCCACCTCCACCCCGCCGCCTTCACGTATCTGCGCCATGTACACGGGTTCGGCAGCGTGCCATCTGCCAGCCGCCGCTGGAAGCAGATTCGCAAGCTTACCATCTCTGTTGATGCGTGGGACTTTTACGGCAGCACCCCGGGCCTAGACCACCTTAAGATTATTGATGACTATATCCGCTCCTTTGCTCCCAACCTCGAGAAGTTCTCCTTCTCTTGGCTCGGCCGCAAGGGGCCCTGCCCAATCGCCTTGTCCGGTGATCCATTATTTGCACCTCCAAGGTTCACCAAGAAGCTGTTTAACGAGGTCACCTCCCTCATGTCCCCGCTTCCCACCCGACCCGGCCGTGGGCCCATCCACTTCCCCAAGCTGCGTTGCCTGCAGATCCGCAACTCCACCATGTATGCGCCCCAGTTGAGCCAGCTAATCACATCCCACCGGCACACTGTCAAGGAATTCGACTTTGCCAGCGTTTCCCTCGCCAAGACTGGCAACTGGGATGAGGCCCTCGCCCCTCTTGACAACGACTCCATGTGGTCGCGCAGCAGCATCGTCACCAGCACCAGCACCACAGCATCATCAGAGTCTGAATTCAGCGTCGTCGCCAGCCCAAGTGAAGAGTACCTGCCGAGCCCCAGCGCAGCCGTGGCCGCTGCCAGCAGGGAGCTGATGGACTTTGACCTTGGCGGATACGGCTTTGGCGATTTGGACAGGGAACTTATGGAGAGCTTGCTGGAGGCAAGGGAGGAAGACCTTGAGGACATTCCTATTCACCCTGAAGCCGAGAGCGAGTTTGGTGAGAGCTTCTCTACAAGATTCAAGAAGCGATCTCGCCGCCGCCGCAGAAAGCACCGCCAGGAGGAAGAGGTCATCATCGAACAGCCCACTCTCTCGCGCAAGCCTTCCACCACACGCCGCTCTCCCTTCCACTGGGCCAAGCCTTCCCGCCTGCACCTCAAGACTTCTATCGACGAGGAGTTTGCTCGTCCTGAGACCCCGGTGCCGATCGCGGCAGCTACCGCACCCATCCTCGTCGCCGACCCTCAGCCGACCCTGCTCCAGCCAACCATCTATGACCCCATGGCCAAGCCCACCGCTACTGTCATCGAGATGCGACATGACAGCATTAGCCCGGTGCTGCGCAACGTTGAGCAGGAGCAAGCTCATCGCCTCTTCGCTGAGGATGCCGCAGCGCGCACGAGCGCGCTGCAAAAAGCCAAGGCTGCTGTGCTAACCAAGCTCAGCCTTGAGTTTTGTAACAACAAGAAAGTCCGACCTGTCGAGCCCAACGCGTGCCGCTTCCTTGCGGGCAGGGACCTGGACACCGCGTTTGGGCCGAACATGGTCATGGAAGACTGTAGAGGCCTAGAGTCTCGCAGCATACTGGTGCCCCTGATGTTTAGCAGGACATAAAGGAGAGGGGCGCCCAGCTATTGAAACAATGACAGCCATGTATAGGAAATTTTGGAGTTTTTATTTTGGGTGACGATAAAAAACGGAGGGCTCGGAGCCAAACGGAGAGTGACGGAGTGTAAACGGGGATTCTATGACTTTGTAATGAGTTATGATGATACCACGACTTTCTTTCTAATTTCTTTCTTTTGTTATATTCTATGTAACTTTTTCTTCTTGGAGTTTTTGCTTATTATTCAAATACCAATCGCTATTCATTACTTAAACTGTCCCATCAGTGCATCCATCATGTGCATTCCTTGCTTGTGTCATTCTTTATCCTTGACAATTCTTTCGTACGAGTCCTGGCTGGGATAGATGATAGCCTTGTGCAGGGCATGGGTCGGTACGTACCGAGCGATTAGCAGGCCCCCCAGTTCCCCCCATATCATATCGCATCACTCTCAAGCGAAAGAGAAAAAAAGGCGACCAGGGGTCATGTTTAGGTCAGCACACGAGATACACGGGCGCTCGGATTGGTGTTTTGTGTTTTTTAGGCTTTATGTCTCTTGGGATTGAGTAATTTAGCGGGGGCCCGGGCGGCCTTGACACTGAGCTACCGTCGATCCGGTTGTGATGGACATGACAAGTGCATGCTTCCTTTGGCTCTGGAAGCTGCACAAAAAAACAAAAAAAAAAAACAAGACGCCATTAGCTAGCTAGGTCGCATCCCCCCTCGATTCGTGTGAGCTGCAACTGGGCCCCATCTGCTTTTTCGCAAAAAGCTTGATGCATGTTCAAAATCCCCGGGATGCAGCTGGTTTCATGGTCGTTGCTGGGCTGGGCGCATGCAGGAGCTCGCGCCAAGCAGCCGGGGAAAAAAAAGAAAGCGTAAAGGTAAACAAAGATTGCACCGTCGTATTGCCTGTATTGTAGCTTTGTTCTAGATTGATCGCAACCGCACCCCTGACGGAGCGAAATTAGCTGTGCGATATGAAGCACCACCACTCAGCTTCCTTCAGGCCAGACGAGCGCCATCCTGCTTGAGTGGCGCCGCCTCCTTTACTGAGCAATTCGCTGTTTATTTTTTTTCTTTCTTTCCTCTTCCTGGTGATATTTTTACCTTTTTCTCGCATGCTCTCGCTTTCTGATTTGTTTTCCCCTCTTGGTACTCCTCGTGTTCCCTTCCTTCCCAGGATCGTGCCCCGCGTCAAGACCTTCTAGATCAGCATCATCATCATGTTGCTCCGCAACCTTGGGCGCCTTGCCCTGGCTGCAACAACAGGTAATTCCATACTATCCCACAGTGGATGAGCGCATTTTTGTGGTGTATTTGTTCGTGAGACTGACTGAATTGTTTTGCTTTGCCAGCTCTTTTCCCCTCTGTCTTGGCCAGCAGCAGCAACAGCACCCAGTCAACATTTGTCTCTCCCGACAACAAGGTCGCCTTCGCCATCACAGTCGCCGACGACCACCAGAATGATCTCTACTTCAGCATCCGCGCCAAGTCGGATCTTTCATGGGCTGCCATCGGCCTCGGCAGCGATGGCATGGCCGGCGCCCTCTACCTGATCATCTACAAGGATTCACGCGGCGACAATGTAACATTTTCCCCGCGCCTCAGCTATGGCCACTACGAGCCCAAGTACTATGACGAGCTGCAATTCACCGTCCTCGACGGGACCGGCGTCGACGAGGACTACATGACCTTTACGGCCCGCTGCAGCGAGCACTGCCGCAGCTGGCCCTCCGGGGGCACCTCCCGCGGCCACCTCGACGTCTCGTCGCCGAACCAGAAGGCCATATACGCCTACGGCGCCGTGGAGGGCTACCACAGCGACTACCTCGACGCGCCCCTCAAGTACCACCGGGGATACGGCTCGTTCAGCATCGACATTGCGCGAACCAAGGACTCGACCGACATGCCCAAGCTCACTGACAGCTCCAAGATGGATGGCGCAGAGCTTGTCTCCTCGGAAACGAGCCGCGGCGACTGGAAGAGCGGCCTGCACGGAGCTGTCATGATTGTGTGCATTGCTGTTCTCATGCCCATTGGCGTCGTCATGCTGAGGTCCGGCGGCTTGGTAAAGTGGCATGCTATAAACCAGACCGTTTCCATGGTTGGCGCCCTGGGTGGATTCGCTCTTGGCGTTGTCAACAGTTTCACTTATCAACGAGTATGTCCCCCCCCTATGTGTTTATAACTTGAAAATACAATTTGCTAACAGAGTGCAGTCCCGAGGCTTCGATTCAACTCACCAGATTCTCGGCTTCGTCGTCGTGGGTTTGCTCATGTGTCAATTCGCCCTGGGCGTGCTGCACCATGCCAAATTCAAGAAGACCAAGACCCCGACGAAATTCGGCAGGATTCACATCTGGGTCGGTCGCATCATCCTCTTTTTCGGCGTCCTAAACTGCTTCGTGTATGTCCTGGCCCCACATCCCATGTCTCGGCCGATGCTCATTCTTTTACAGGGGCTTCACATTTGCCGTGAACCGCAAATACGGCATGGTTCTCGCCACCATTGTCATCTTCATCTGCTTCGGGTGCTTCTTCTTCATCATGGGCAAGCGGTACCTCGACAACAAGAAGCGAAGACTCAACGGCGCCTCGGCAGGCTTCAACCCCGCCGAGTCGTGGCAGCAGCAGCCTCCTCCCCAGTACTCTGGTCCTTCCGATGCGCCCCCAGGATACGAGCCTCCATCTCACCAAATCAACCTCGGGGCCGTCCCGCCCAGGTCCCCGAGCTCGCCGAGCTCGCCCTGGCAGCGAGGCAATGACAGGAGGGACGATGACGACAACTTGGATCTGGGCACTCAGCACAGGCCCAAGGAGTTTACCTAGAGGATTTGACTGCACGGGATGCTGGCGTTGTAACATTAGGGGAGACATAGGGGTCAAGGGTGTTTACTGGACACGGCGTCAAGGTTGATTCAATACGATTGTATGATACGTTAAGCTGGGTTTGTGACTTTGCGTCAGGGGGGAAGCCCAAGAGTGAATAATACTGTAACCAATTTATATTTAGTTGTAAAAGCCCCTCGTGTCACATGGGACAATGTTTAGCGCACGAGAGTGTGCTGTTTCATGGCCGTCATAACGGCAATTGTTTCGAAACGCAAACCTTAATGGATCAAACAAAGGTCATGAATCATCGTCTCGCCTATTCTTGATCCTAGGTGTTTTGAGCCGCAGCTACGGCTGGCCCCGTGCGGCTTCGGCCGGGGAGTCGTCCTCGTCTCCCTCGAGCCAAATCTCGTGGCCGTCGCCCTCCCTGACGAACATGCTGAAGATGATTGTGCAGACTCCGATGCCGCTCAGAATCCACCAGGCCAGCCCGACGATGCCGTGGTTGAGGCCGTAGCCGTAGATCAGACCACCAAGCATTGGCCCGAGCGTGCGGGCCGCGCTGTTGAAGCTCTGGCCCACGCCGTGGATGGATCCGAGCACGCTCGGGTGCGGCGAGCAGTTGTTGACGAGGATGGTCTGGCTCGGGATGGCAAAGGTGCGGCCCATGACGGCGATGGAGAGGATGGCGACAATGGCGAGCCAGACAGCGGGGCCGTTCTTGGGCTCGGGCGGCGGCGAGGAGCCGCTGCTCGGCACGACGGACAGGTACGGAATGAGGAAGTAGGCTACGGGGAAGCAGAACAGCGAGCACCGCCAGGACCGGACAAGGCCGAGGCGCGCGGATATGCGCGGGTACAGGAACAGCTGCAGCGTGATGCCGATGGCGCCGAGACTCGCCATGGCGAGACCGACGGACTTTGGCTGGAGGCCGAGGCCGCCCGTGAAGAAGAAGGGCAGCTGCCGCTTGTGATCCGACGTGGCCGGGTCCCAGACGGGTGTGGACAGGAAGATGAACCACAGCGAGTTGAAGCTGCCGAGGTGCAGGCCCATGAGGAAGCTCGACATGAAGGTCATGACGACGTTTCGGGTGAAGATGCGCCGAAACGGCAGGGTCTGGGTGTAGCGCCGCTTGGGGGACGGCTTCGCGGCGGCCTCGCCATCCTCGTCAAGCTCCACGTCGGAGCCCGGGACGGCCGAGTAGCCCGCGCCGGGGTGCTTCAGGAGCTTGGTGCGCACCAGCGACGCCAGCTTCCTGCCGAGCGTCGAGCCCAGGTCCGGCGGCCCGTCGCGGAGCACCTCGTGCGTCTCCTCCAGGCCGAGCCAGACGAGTAGGCCCGCAAAGGTGAGGAAGATGGAGCTGACGATGTTGGGCGTCGCGTAGGGGAACTTTACGAAGAAGTCGACGCCGCCGAACAGGTCAGGGTAGCTCCCTGCCGGGTCGGAGAGAAGGCCGCCCAGCACGGGTCCGATGATGACGCCGATGTTGAACGTCATGGGAAGCAGGAGAAAGGCTCGGGACTGGTATTTCTTGTCCCGAATAATCTCGCTGATCCTATAATACAAGGTATGTTTGTCAGTAAGCTGGCATATATGCTCGAAAAAAGACAGACGACGACTAACATGGTCCTCATGACACCAACGTTTCCGTTGGTCATGCCGCCAATGGTGCGAAACACGAGGGCCTGCCAAAAGGTCTTTGAGAACCCAAATCCCAGGCAGGAGACGCTGGTGCCGCAGAGCCCTATGAGCAAGACGGTCTTTCGACCGGCTCGCGGGGAGTCGGCAACCCGGCCCCAGATCATGGCCGTGAAGAACTGCGCGGCCGTGAAGCTCGCATGGAGGATGCCGGCCTGCGCAGCAATAGTCGAGTCAGGGAGGGTTTCGTCAAACCACTTGAGCTGGTAAAACATGTATGCCTGTTTTTTCAAGTACCGATTCGTAAGCTTCCGGTATTACAGCATTGGGAAGTACTAGTTTTATTTTATTTCTTTTTCATCATACCTGTAGCGAGGTCTGAACCAGCGGTTCACTCATTCGAGCCATGGTGAGCATGAATAGTTGACTCTTGCGAGGCAGATCCTTCCATGCTACTGGTCCATTGTTCTTTGGCTTGTCGGGGAGAGTCGACGGCAGAGGCTCGTCGTGCTCCGTCAACAGCCGCTGAAGCCCATCGTGGTCAGCTTCGGAGTCTACATCGTCGCCGTGCCATTCCCTTGGGTCGGCACCGTCCAAGTGATGGGGCCCATTGTCGCTGTCAAGGCTGTCATTCCTCATCTATACCCAAAGTCCGCCGTGGCTGGAGAGGCGAAAAATTGAGACGCAGGAACAGCAGAAGAAAATCGTGAATATACGAATCGAGTTTTTTTTTTTTGCCTCCCCTGGTTAATAGAAAAAAAGCTTGATTTTGATCAGCTTCCTTGGCTGTGACGACCACTCGGACGTCTCGGAATTAACGCGGTGTTGACGAGACCAACTTGTGACGCTTATCAAAAAACGAAGCGGTGATTGCGGTGAATCAACACGAAAAACAATTTCAAGTTTGAGCGTATATACAAAAGCAAAAAGAAAAGGAAGAGAAAAGAACTCACGGCATGAATTCGCCGACGGACAAGGAGATAAGCCAAAAGGCCCGGGGGGGTTCGTTTCCCCACGGAATTTTTGGCTGGGGGTCGCCTCCATCCGGCTCGCAGGTTCCGGCCGGCTCCACATATCACGGATGGTGGAGCCATTTGGCGGGAGGGACTGGTCTCCGATTCGAGAAGCCCGCCAGCCTCGTTGCGATAGCGGAGCCCAACGCTGGTTCGCTAGGGGGGCACTGTAATGTTAGTAATGGGATTGGGCAAGGGCGGTGTCTCCCCGTGACGCAAAGCCCACAATCTATGACGAAACTGTTTCTCCAGAGCGGGTGGCTTTCTAGTGTCTGGGGTGGCGGGAGCCTGGCTGAGACATTCCGTGAATTTGGTTCTAGTTTGTGAAATGCCAAATACAGGACGAGAGGCATCGGCTTTGTTCCGAGTAAAGTCTTACTCGCTGTGCTCTACATCGGATCGATCCGCCATCAACACACCAACTCGGAGCTATAAGCTGACCAGCATTTCTGACATACAAATCACTTGGTGTGACTTTAGAAGAACTAATAAGTGATTTCGTAATACAACACGTCCAACCAACATAGACTTGTAGTTGGATCGTGCTGTTCGACTAGCGTCTCGAGTGTACTCTAGGGTAGGTGGCTAACCAGTCTTATACCTGGCGAATTAAGCACCGAGTTCTGTTACAATTTAGTAATCTCGGACAGCATTCCGTGGTATGCGTGTTGGTTCGCTATTTTATCATGTATCGCTTTCTTTGAGTCGGTAGCCAATTGTGCAGAAATAAAACTATGCCCATTTTCTAGGGTATGAATTGCTAGCCATTGTGAGTGAGATCAGGGTCTTCGGGAAAAGTTACCCGCACATGTTACATTCAGAGTCTAGACATTATAAATATAAATGCTGATACCTAGAATCTCACATTCCCGGAAAACCAGTGAACCTGAGTATATGGTTGTTGACTCTCGGTAACTGATCCACCGAGACCCATCCCAATATAGTGCCAGATGCAACGGACACTGTATTCGCTCACTGTATCGCGATAGATCTCGGCGTCGCAGCGCGCAACACTCTTTCATCTCTTTCAATTCCTCTCAATCACCTCAGGAAAACATTAAAAACCATGTCTATTCCAGTACAAGTGGACGGAGTCACCATCCAGCTCGTAGCTGAGCCCCTCACGCGGGAAGCGTTTGCTCCGTTCGGAGAAGTTGTTGATAACCCTCGCCCCAATTTGCTGCCCGCCACCTACGCAGCCCAAGGCGGCGAGCTGCCCTTCAACGGCATCTCGGCGAACCAAGGCACGGCAATTCGATACGCCAACGTCAGCCGCCCTCGGAGCTACTATGCGCAGTCGCCCAGCGGCAAAGGCGAGCTTATCATGAGCCAATTCGTGTGCGCCACGAGGCAGCTCGCTCCCACCGGCGACCCTCTGGTGGGCGAGTTCACCGTTGACGTCCTCGAGCGACACCCCTACACCAGCCAGACGTTTGCTCCGCTCAATTCCACGGCGTCAAAGTACCTCGTCATTGCGGCGCCCAGCCTGCCCCCGGCGCCGGCTGACGAGAGCCTGCCCGTCCCCAGCGGCGACGCCTTGCCTGGCAGAGGCCTTCCCGACCTCCGCGGCCTCAAGGCGTTCGTGGCTACGAACAAGCAGGCCGTAACTTATGCAGCCTGCACGTGGCACGCGCCAATGGCATCGCTGGGCCAGGCCGACACGACGCTCGACTTTTTGGTTGTGCAGTATGCTAGCGGTGTGGCGGTGGAGGATTGCCAGTATGCCACTTTTGAGACCAAGGCCTCGGGAGGACCGAATATCAAAGTCAAGATTCCTATTACCAGGGACAAACTCGAGAAGCTGTAAACTATCATATGTATATAAACGCTCTGTCGCTTAGATCGGCCGCCAAAGACAGAGTTGCAAATTTTGCAAGCTCCAATCAATATCTCTCAACTTGACGCTCGTTTCGAATTGTAAATGCCAAGAAATTGCGGCTGACCCTGAATAAGAGAAACTCGTAACCGTCCTTCACCGTCTTCGGTATGACTCTTTGATACGGGGGGAATACGAATCATTAGTAGTTTATCGCTTAGTCATCTGAGTTCAGCTCGGCTGCGTGCCCTGCATGTGGTTGATCATTCCGGGCATTGCTGTCTGGGCCACGCAATCACTATGTATTTATTTAAAGCCAATTGAACCTTTCCATCTCAGAACCAAGACAAGACAAGATCGGCACGAGGCCCTCAACTCTAAAAACTTTAGGTCTGGCCCAGTCATCATGGTTGGGCAACTCCCCTTGACCGACGCTCAGAATAAGCTCGAGGACCTCTCGGGCATTGTCCTGCAGCCAGGAGAGAACCCCTACGGTGCTCTCCTCAGAGCTTGTGAAGATAAACCTGTAAGTGTGCACATGCGGCCATGTCTTTATTTTCTGGCCTGACTTATGTGTGGAATAGGCCCAGATCCAGGCTCTCTACTCGGCTCACCGCACCAAGCGGAATGCCCAGCAGAAGGAAAAGTTTCTCGCATCAGACTTTAAAGAGCTGATCATTGACCAATACCTTTTGAGGCTGGAAGTCCCTACTGTTCAGCCCGGGTTTCGTGATGAGCGCAACTGCTTCGTCTTTTGGTCCAGGCCACCTGATCACATTATCCGGTTGTCTGCCAAGTTGCAGGAGTTGCTAAAGGATGCTGCCCCCAGTACGTAGATTCTTCGAACCGCCATGGGGGGGACCAAAAAAAGAAAAACAAGCTAATTTATCGTAGACGTTTGGCTTATGCCGACACATAGAATGCACATGACTGTGCTTGAGGTGGCCTTTTCCAAGACACCAGAGGAGATTGCCGCTCTGGTCAGCAAAGCGCGGCCTGCGGTGCCTGGCATTGTGAACCACACATTTTCACACAGATCACGCCTCGTCAAGCCCATGATTTCTTACGACCTGTCGGCGTTTGCCGTCTCGTTCCTGCCAGCCGCAGGAGAGGCCGGGCTCTCGCCGGACCCGGTTGGCCCGCCTGTCAAGGAGGGCATCACGGAGGGCGACACATACTCGTACCACCACCTCCGCCGCGACGTCTTCGACCAGGTCAAGGACTCGGGCATCGAGATCGGCTCGAGGTACCAGGTCCCCAGCGCCCACATCACCCTCGGCCGCTACCTCAACGCCGGCGACCACGACACGCCCGAGAAGAGGGAGGCGTGGGTCAAGGCCATAGACGGCATCAACAAGTGGCTGGAGGCGGAGGTTTGGGACAAGCCAGGTGCCGAGTTCATCGGGGAGTGGGTTGTGGGCCAGGAGAGAGGGCTGGACTCTCGCAACGGCGCCCTATGGTACGGCGGTGGCCGAACCATCATGCTGGGAGAGGGATTCTAGAAATGCCATAGCGTAGAGTTGAGATTAGACAATAGAAGAGCCATGCCATTTGCATACAACTAAGTTGATACTTGTAGTGGTTTGTGTGCGAATAATATGCCTCTAACATCAGTGACTCCGAGAACGAGCCACCTCAATCCTGGCTGGGGAACTCAATGGTGTGAATCACTGCTCACAATACCCAAGTTCAATGTTGGGCCCAGTCCTGCTCTTGATGTTCCTCAATGCATGCTTAAAAGATTCACTAGTGGGGTTCACAGTGACAACTTGGTGAGTCAGACTGTCATGAGGACCCAAAATCCCATGGAGCCAACTTATTCTTGGTCGCCATTTTGGCCTTGCGTCACACATTACACTGTCAAGTGGAAGGCAACATATGAGATGAAAAACTTTTTGTTTCGTTGCTTCGGATATGCTCGTTGAGGGACACTGCCAATGCAGGATCAAAGTAGATCTTGGACAGTCGCCCTCTTAGCGACTAAAATGCATCATGTCCTCAATCTCACATTGATAGCGCCTGTGAGAAATAGGGATGAAGTCACAGAGATGTCATTTTTTATTCGTTCCCTATGAAACATTCCTCAACCGAGGACATGTACCTCCCTTCGCCAGTGTCCATGATGCCCAAATGCCGCCAAAGAGAAGCATGAGAAATGGTGACCCCAAAACACACAAAGCACTTAGAAGACGAGAGCAGCACCCTTGGTCTTCTTGTCACCACTGTAAAGTATTGTTAGCACCCACTCTGCCGTCCAGAGGTCACGGTTCACATACCCAAGCTCGAAGTGCTTGCAGCGCTTCAGAGCGAGCTGCATCTTGGTCTTGCACTTAACGCACTCCAGTCGCAACACAACCTTCTTGGTGGTCTTAGCCTTCTTGTGGAACACAGGCTTGGTCTGACCACCGTAACCGGACTGCTTGCGGTCGTAACGTCTCTTTCCCTGGGCGAACAGCGAGGCCTTACCAGCCTTGTACTGGGTGACCTTGTGCTGGGTGTGCTTGCGGCACTCCTTGCCCTTGCAGTAGGTGTTGCGGGTTTTGGGAATGTTGACCTGAGGGATCGAGAGAGTCAGCGACTTGCCAAACCAAGTTGTGCACCCAGGCAGGACGTATTTCCACCATATTCGAGAACATAGGTTGGCCACACGCGCAATACAGTCATGAGAGGGCCGGCTGGGGAATGATTATGGCTTCATCGACGGCGATAGCGCCTGTGGTGATGTTTGTGTTCGTTGCTCGTAGGAAACAGGATCGGTGATTGCGCAATATCGATTTGTGCCGTCGCCTCGAAATTTCATTCCCCTCCGTCGTCACTCTCAAGACTGTCATCGTGCGGGCGGCTGGCTGTCGCATTGCTCTGAATAAAGGTAGGGTACGTGCAAGCATCATGGGGGAGTAAGGGCATTGGATTGCTGCTTCGACATACCATTTTGACGACGTGGTGCGGTGCCGTTCTTTTTTGGGTGTTTGGTGATGCAAAGTTCCGAATTCAAAGAGGAATTGGGAGGTTTTGGTGATTTCTCGTTTGTGGGAAAGTAGGGTGGCGCTAACCTAATCGGGAGAGCGAGGTTCGCTGAGGGTTCCAGCCACAGCTTCGGCCTGATTTATGGGGCGTCCACGGCCACCGCCTCACCGAGGGGAGGCTTGTGAGTCTGCGGAGCTCGGGCCCCACGAAAGGAGGACCCCACCATTGAAGCAGCATCACCAAGGTGTTCTTTAAGAGACCAGGGCGGTACCGCATTCTCACCTGTACAGCGAACGTCACAACCACCGCCAAGATGGATCCATACTCGGCCGAGGGCGAATTGATCAACATTCACAACCACTTCCACCAGGGTCAGTTTCAGGAAGTCGTCGATTTCGATACCTCGTCCTTTTCCCCTGACAACGCTCTGCCGGCCCGCGTCCTCGCCCTCCGAGCTAGACTTGCTCTTGGCCAGTCTGAAGATGTCCTCGCCGATGTGAAAGGGGAGCAGGAGCCCGATCTTCAGGCCCTGGGCGCCTTTGCCGAATTCAAGTTGGGCAAGACCGACTCTGCCCTCAAGACGATTGAGAAGCTCGCTTCATCATCGGCCGACAATGCGACAGTCCAGATCGTTGGTGGAGCCCTTCTCCAGTCCGCTGGCAAGCCCGAGGAAGCTCTTGCGCTTCTGT
The DNA here is from genome assembly GCA_013403855.1 of Calonectria honghensis. Classification (NCBI taxonomy): domain Eukaryota; kingdom Fungi; phylum Ascomycota; class Sordariomycetes; order Hypocreales; family Nectriaceae; genus Calonectria; species Calonectria honghensis. Next base: position 307,360 of record VTGB01000039.1, on the reverse strand, counting down.
CGCAACACCAAGGAAGCCGTATGTTCATCAATAACAATGCGATTGTGCCCCTTTTATTTTAGGTTCATGCTGATCAGCCTCTCAGTTGATGCCGTTGCCCTCATTGTCCAGATCCACCTTCACCAGAACCGAACCGATCTCGCTGTAAAGGAAGTCACCGCTGCCCGACGATGGGCTCAGGATAGCCTCCTGGTGAACTTGGCAGAGTCGTGGGTTGGCTTGAGAGTGGTAAGGAAACTTGTGCCGTGAAATACTCGGCGGCTTTACTAAGAATCCTCTTAGGGCGGCGAGAAGTACCAGCAGGCGTTCTACGTGTTCGAAGAGCTTGCGCAGGCTCCCTCTACATCATCAGTCCGCAGCCTCGTCTCCCAGGCTGTGTGTGAGATCCACCTTGCTCGATTGGAGGAGGCTCAAGCTGCTCTGGACCAGGCTCTCCAAAAGGAACCTGAGAATGCCGATGCGATTGCCAACTTGTTGGTATTGAACGTCATTTCCGGAAACGACGCGTCCGAACAGACCCAGTATGTCACAGCCGAAATTATTGACAAACTTGCGCTCACAAGTGATAGGACCCTCACCAAGGTTAACCCCAAGCACCAGCTCCTGGCTGATTTTGAGGAGAAGAGTGCCCTATTCGACAAGGCGGCGACAAAGTACAGCCCCAAGGTGTCGGCATAATTTAGAGAAACGGTACACGAAATGACTACTTTATGATGGGCGCAAGGCTGTTAGACGTTTGGAACCCTTAGCGAGAAATGTTGAACTTTCAAAAACGACATGGCTACCTTGTAACCTGGACCATGCCGACATGCACTCAGTCTCATACCACGTGTCCCGAGACTTTATGAGCTATACATAGCTAGTCGAGTAAAGGGGCTTGATGTGTGGCAATGACTCGTGAATCAGGGCACGAGTAGCTAGCCAGATATTTGTATTGTCAACCATTGTGGATACATGATGCTTATTGTTGAGGCATGAGAAATACTGCTATTTATTTATAAAAACTGGAAAATCAATTACAAGAGCTATCTATTATATATAGCGCCGCCATATTACAGTCCCACGTATTGTTAAAACCATGACACCTTTAACACCATGTTTCCCACTGAATACCACTCTCCACAGTACTGTTCCCTTGTGGGAAACGACCGGGCCCTCTGCCTAAACTAAAAGATTAAAACCATCTCGGCCGTCGAATCAATAGCCTGTGCGCATCCTTTTTGGTGAGCGAATGTCGGCACTCGGCTTCGCACATACCTCAGAATCTGAGGAGTCGGAGGGGAAGTAATCATCAAACGTGCGGTTGGGCCTTGGAACCGCAGATCTAATTGGACATGGGCTGCCGGCGTAGTAGAATGCAGGGCTGAGAGCCTGCGGCGGCGCCCGCTGCCACTGAAGGCTTCGCGGAATCCTTGACCGCAGCACGGCCATGGGCACCGAAGGATGGGCTGCCCGCGTCATGAACAAGTTGATGCAGTCGATTTTGAGGTTCACGCTGTCCTGGGTTATATATGCTCCACCAAACTCATCTCCTGATCCGAGGTGTATGTTTCGCTCGAGCTGGAGATGGATGAGCTCCATCATTCGCTTGCGAGCCTGCTGCTTTCGCAAAGAGCTGAAGGCGGGCGTGGAAAACTGCGGCGCCATTTTATTCTTAGTGACGAATTCTCGGACAAGCGCGCTCAACCCATCCTCCGGGCGGCCAAAGTCTGCCCGGCACAGCATCATGTCCAGCGCATCGAGGTATGCCTGCGATTGGCTTTCGAGACCCGGCAGGGCGTGCAGCCCCAGGAGGAGGAATATGGCCCAGACAGGCAAGGCAGGGGAGTTCCCGTTGCTGATCCTGGCGTTTGGGTTTGCGTCGTGATCTAGTAGGCAGCGGAAGACTCCCCTCTCAAGGCATTCCAGGAATTCGTCCAAGCATGAGCTCGTGGCGTTGAAGCCCTCCACGGCAGAGGCTCCTCTTTCCCCTACTGTTTTGAAGTGTAGCATTGGGACGACTCTGCGCACGAGCTGAGTCCACGGCGTTTCGGGAGGGCTATCTTCTTTGCCAGTCACGCACTGCATGGGCGCGTTGGGATCGTGCCCGTGAGAGAGCAGGCAGCGGAGAAGAGCCAGCCGTTGATGGGGCCAGACCCCCGAACCTGCTCGATTCTTCTCAACTTCTCTGTGAAGGGTGTAGTGAAGAGGCTGCGAAGAGAAGCGAACAAAAAGGTCTCTGTTCTTGCCGATTTTCCTTTGGATGCGTTCGTCGAAAGACCATGGCTGCGCCGAGTTGTTTGCTTGCTGCGTGGCATGGTTGAGAGGGTTCGTCCTCAGGGTAAGGAGGACTCTTGAGCTGGCCCATTCCAAGTCGTCTAGGAGTTTCTCTGCGCAGCAATAAGGTGGGTGCCGCCTCATTGGCGGCTCCGGCGTCAAGATGGTTGAATGCCGCGGCATGGTTCTCAGGAATAGTGGCTTTTTGAAGAGGTTGTTGACATTGCCTTCTTCGCAATGCTGAGGAAGTTTGGCCCATACTTGAATCCGGGGCACGGAGCCATAAGTGTCAATTTCTTCGCGGTCATGCCGAAACAAACTTCTAATGTGCTTGGTTCATCGGAAGTCACATATCGTGTAGTGGAGCCCGAGTATCGCCTCAGTTCAGGTGCAGTGGTCCGCTCGAGCGCATTTTTGGGCAGAAGAAAATTCGGATACTGAGTTTTTCTTTACTTAGAAAACTATATTTCTGATTGTGGATGAGGTAGATGCGAAGTGGCGATGACTATTGGCCTGCAACGTCAAGCCACGCTGTATTTTGATGGAGGCGTTTTTGCAAAGCGAATGGAGTGCACCAGACATTGCTGCTGCATCACACGGTATAGCTTCCCAGCCTCCCTCGGAGGTTGCCGAGTACATCTTTTTTTGCAGTCTTCTTCGGGGTGGCCTGTTATGTAACTGGAAAGAGTTCTGCCTCGATCGAATTGGCTTTAAGTCGTATCCCATCCCGGATGTTTGAGCGACGGAGCGTTAGCACAAGGCTTGACTAGGTCAGCGCCACGGTGGTCTTCAATGGCATTCCAAGAGCCGGCTGAAACGAGCAGCAACAGTCGGTATTTGCAGATTTGTAGATATAAGCAATGCAAAGAGAAATGATGGCTGGGGCGTGGCCGGGAATATGCGCAAAGAAAGATCGGCGAATATATCCTACTGACTTTTTGCGCTGGCAAGTGGGCGTTCCCGAAGTTGGCTGGTTTCACTGCATTAGCTGTCGGCATTGCCTATGATCCCCGCCATGGTACCATGATGCGCTGGTGTGCAGATAGAGATGCGCAATGTGAGATGGAACAAAATGCAGTATGGCAATTGACAAAAACCTCGACTGAGGAGAGCATCTTTTTGGGCGTCATCAACGACGCTCGCGCTCTTTTGTCGGGATAGCTTGGTTGGGGCTCTTCAGGTGATATCTCGAGCTTGTTATAAATGAATGATTGGATGCTAAAGGAATGAGAGAATATGATTTGCTTACCTGCTCACTCTTGTCATTTCGCGGCATTCTGGAAGCGTAATGACTGTCTGTTGGGATTGAGTGCAGCCAAGCTTGGAAATCACTCATGGGTTGGTACCTAATCACTTTCACAAGGTGTGATGAGTTCGAGAAAAATGCTGTAAATGGCTACATGCAGATGCTATCAGGTGTTCTCAACGAGATAGACCATCTGCTTTGAGCTACTCGACTCTTGATTCTATCGCCGTCTAACCTGGTCCGTCTTGTTTAAAAGGTCCCATGTCATCCCCGTGCCATAATCAATTGTGGCAACCCGCATAAAACTCCCCAATTTCCGACAGGGCTGCCAAAACGCTTCACTCGACTCGGCCCTGATGCATTCTCTTACAATTTGTATACCGTTGAATTTTCGCTCGCTCATTTCTTCTTGTTGGGGAACTTGGGAGCGCCAATGTCGCTGCCACGAAGCTTGACATTGAGCACTCGCTCCATCGAGGAGAGCACTTTCTGGTCAGGAGCACCACTGCCTCGTTCTAGGTCGGCGACGATGGACTGAGTGGTGTTGCAGCGGGTGGCGAGGTCCTTCTGTGTCATCTTGGGCTCCATCTTTTGACGAGCCTGGGAGATGGCATCGCCAACCTGCTTGCCAACGGTGTTGGGCTTGATGATCTCGTCAGAGCGGTCGACCTTGGTCAGGCGCTGACCCTCCTGGCCGCTAGAGGCCTACAGAAACACTGTTAACAATATCCTTTTGATGTAGGTAGTGGCTATAGCGAAGAAAGCTTCGAGCGAGCCTTGGTGGGGCAAGGTGCAACGGCGGCACAACGAGCCCACGTGAGAATCTTGGCGGTGTCGAAGACTTACAGCATTGGCAGTGGCATACTTCTTCTCGGTACCGATGATACCACCGGCACGCTGAGCAGCATTGAGAGCGCCCTTGCCACGGACGACAGTCTCGCGCTGAGCAGCACCAGAGCCACGAGTGCGGCTGCCGATCTTGGTAACGGAATCCCACTCCTCAGACATCGTTGCGGTTGGCGGGGTTGGTGAAAACGGGTGGGGTAGGTTGTTGGATTGAGTCGGAGGACTAGTCGAGAGAGGCAGCTAGACCGAGTTTAACGGGTTGAGGTTGTTGTGAGTGTGGTTGTTTGTTTCTTTGGAAAGGGCGAGGGCGAAGATAAAGGACGAGAGGATAGAATTTATGGAGAAGCTGATGGAATGCGTCGCGGGGGCCTGAGTCAATCGGCGGGACAGCACGGCCTGAAAGGGTATTTGGCGGGGGGCAGGCGGTGGCCTCTCTGCTTGGGCTGCAGGTCAAGGCTGTGCATGGGCGCAACGCCACCGAGTGGCTGGCACTGGGAGGCACACACACTGGCTGGATTGTGCAAAGCCCCCCTTTGGAAGGTGCCAGACCGTTGGCCCCAGCGCCCCCAGCGTCGGCCACAGCGCTTCGCATTCATGTACGTATGACTTTGGGTTGTCTCATCCCTTCATCCCTCCCTCCCTCTTTTCTCGGAGAGTCGGAGATCGGGCACGGTAATGCCGGCACCTTGCTGGTTCTTGTTGCATCTGTGGCCTTTCCGGCTGACATAATGCCCAGGCCGGATTTTTTTTTTCTCGGCGTGACACACACGACCATTTTGCTGCAACCAGAAGCCTTATTAAACCCGATGACGACAATGCGGGACCTGATCAAAGTGGGAAGAGGGCTTTTGGCGGGTTGGTCCGTACCGTATAGTCCAAAAACGGATGACTAAGACGCCATCACTCGCCGTTTCGGTGTCATGGGCCACTGGGGCACTTGCCTCCAATTGTACCATGGCACCTTGATGGACACAAGCCCCAGTTCGCGCCATTGTGAGCATGTCTACGTAGTGAACCTCTGGATCCAGTCTTGTATTTCCCCTCCTTCCCACCCAAGGCTCTCCCCATACAGAGAGTCTTTTCCTCACCCACCTCCCTGACAATGCGAATATCCTGAACGACGCTGTCGGCGGCCTCATGGACGGTCTGTCCGAGGACTCGCCTCTCTTGCAGGCGGTTCTCGTTGCAGACTACGTCCAGCGTACCCTCGGAGAACACAAGTTTCTTCTGCTGTTTGCCTCTTTCCTGTTTGGATTTTATCTCCATTGCGGCTGCTGGGCGGACCTCTCGATCCTTATTGGATTGTTGTGTTGGCTCTGCGGCTTCAAGCCAACAATACCCTTGATCCCTGAGGCAAATAGCCAGCGTGTCGGGGTTCTCACCGTTATTACTTTGGTGACGTTCGCTATAAGGCGTCGGATCCAAAGACCAGCAGTTGTGAAGGAAGAGGCTATCGGCAATATATTAGGTGGTCCTCACTTGATCCCTGCTCGCACCACACATACTCGACTATTTCCTCAGAAACATTCTTTTTCGTACCACTATCTTCTTGTTGGAACACCTGTGGGTTGCTCTGGAAATGTCAATGGAATGGTCTCTGTTGATGTGTCCGGAATGTCACATTCCCGCATCTTTGGCAATAGGGCTTGGTTCGACATAGATCCCGTTGACCACCTTCAGCGAGCACAATCCGGTGTTGGTTTGCGGGGAAAGTTGGATTGCTACCTTCAATTTCAAGTCAGTTTCCGTTCTGATTTTATATGATAGAGACAAGTGCTGACTCCGATAGAACATTGACCCATCCCGATATCCTCATGCGTACCTAGTGACTGCGGCTGGATGTTTGGGCCATCGCTTCAGCCCGGCTTCTTTCTGGTTTCTCTATACCCCAGAAAAGATCTTGTCAGCTATGCTTGTAGAGATGCACAGCATCTTTGGCGAGAGGCATTCATATTTGGTCGAGAGAGACTTTGAAGCAGAAGCTAAGCTGATCAAGGACTCTGTCAACAATTCTCAAGCAGCGGGATTGCGTTTTGAATTCAAAGCCACTTGGCAGAAGGATTTCCATGTATCACCCTTCAATTCTCGCAAAGGATCTTATTCCATACGTGCACTAGACCCTCTCGGGCCGAACATGGAAGGGTTTCTGGGGATTGACATCACCATGAACTTGGTGTCTTCCAAGGGACGTCCAAAGTTGGCGACAAAACTCTTTTCTGTCGGGGACTCAATTGACCCAGGGTCCATGAGCTACGTACAGAAACTCAAGTTCTTGATCTGCTGGTTTTGGGGTGGTCTTTTGACATTCCCTCGGTTCGTCAAAGAAGCTGCCGTTTTATTTGGAAAGCCCAAATTTCACTTTTGGTACCGGCCTGAACCGCTCAAGGAAAGTGTTGGCCGTCTAGCTAATGAAGCTGAAAGAAGACTCGAAAAGGTTTTTCGTGAATATCTTCGCCATCTCGTTGAGCAATCTTCTAGTGCTCTTGCTGTGAGGTATATTCCGAGTGGGATTGAAAACCCTGCAGAGGAAGTCTTCCGCTCGCGTTTCCCCCTCGATACGCCCGGGGCGACTGGATACACAACGATAAAAATACTGACACCAGTGTTTTATTCGAGGTTTGTTTATTACGCTCACGATTCGGAGGCAATCTTTTGCGAGCTAGCCGAAAGCCACACCGTGTGGATGGACCGACCAGAGTTATTGCCCAAGATTTTCCTCAAAAAGGCCTCCCCTCCATTGCATGCACCAAGTATTTTCGATTACCTGTCATTTCAGCTGATCAGACGACTTCGACGACGACCAGAAAAGATTGAACGGCCAATGACATCAGCCTCAATTCAATTGCCCCCGAAGCATCGCTTAGTGGACATTCGAGGTTTCCGTATGTCCTCTCTGGATGCGTTTGTGCTCAGCCATTGCGATGATAAAACGAAAACTTCCTATATACTGGCCGTGACTAAATTGTTCGTTGCGGATCGGGTTGCCTTTGGAAAACTGGAACTTGTCGACTTGATGATGCTCGTTGGACGAGTTGGTGCCTCCTGGGCGTTGGCATCTCTGATCAACTGAGCTATTTTTGTAGCAAGGCAGACAATACTTGCCGGCTACCGGCAGAGAGCTCAATAATCATGCACAATATTCAATTCAAAAGATCACAAGTTGAGATGCTCATTAACAGCCACGGCCAAATGAGGCAGTTGGGTGCGCCCCCCGCCTTGATCAACCGACCCGCTTAAGGTAGCCAATCCTGGCGATGACGAACCGCCCCGCCAACGTTGTCAGCCAAGATGGCTGCTTACAGAGGGCTTCCATCATCATCAGCAATCAAGAGGAGGGACGGACATTTCAATTCAGTGGCTTTCGGCATGGATATCTTTGAGACATGACTGCCCTCAAATCTGTATTGGGGGGGAAGCCAGACAATGAAGCGCGACAAAAGGAGTGAGAGACCATGAGCGGCATGATCCGAAACTAAAAGAGAGGGGCGTATCCCATGCTGGCTCGACAATTCCAAATACTCACCCCGCCCCGCCCTCGAGACGGAGGATGCATCCATGTGGTTGGCCATAACTTCCAGACATGGCTGGCCTCGCCTCGGTGCCTTTTTCAGCGACGTCACTTCTCATGATAGCTGAATACCCATGCGTGGTCCTTTGATGCGTACATGGCTGGGTTATGTGGGTAGGTGATACAACGAATCTCTCCAAGAGCCCGTCCTGCACTAACACGGCAGCTCTAGCTCAGACGCAGGATTGCAACGCCTCTCCAATCCCAACTAAACTCAAGTCTAGATCATTGCCGGGGTCGTGTGGGCGAAATGAGCCAACACTGACGAAACAGACAAGGCCCAACACAATGACAATGACAAATGATTCCTCCCGATGATCCGAGCCGAGCTTCAAAGTGAATTGCTGCGTGGAGTGGAGCTTGGTGTTGTTCATGCTTCTCTCAAGACTTGAGAATAATGCAAATATGATAATGCTATATAAAAACCAAGTTCTATGCCCCCAGCATTCATCTGCTCATCCTTTCCCATCTTGAATTGAGACCCGCAGCCCTGCAAGTACCGACATTGTCGCTCTCGTGCTCTCCCACATCCCCTCGCCCAATCGCCGACATCTCAATTTCCGGCTTGCTCGCTTCCGTTACCATTCTTTAACGTCATCCAATCGCTGCCCCACCATTCGGGCTTCCAATCGCTCGAGTCTCACCAGGTACTGAGATGCACGACCATTGCCCTTACCCCGCTACGGCCCCTCAAAAGCCTTAGCTGGAGCTCTCCCCGAGCTCTCATCTTTCTTCTTGTTCTGTCAAACTTGTCTTTTTTGCACTCGAGTCGGCATAATAATTGACGACTTCTTTCTCTACAGCTTTCCCATCATTCTATAATCGAAACTAATCAACATGCCTCTCACTGGACACTGCCTCTGCAAGGCCGTCACCTACACGGTTGACGTTGATGCGCCTCTCCTGACCGGCTACGACCACTGCGATGACTGCCAGCGCCAGAGTGGCTCGACCTACTGTACGTGGTACCCGGGTGTATTGCCAATGGCTGGGTTTTGAACGAATCCCGGCTGCTGGATGCTTCCCGATGAAGAAGGCTGACCAAATTTCATCTAGCCCTCGTTGCTGTTGTCCCCAAGGATAAGCTCACCTTCAAGGGTCCCGTCAAGACCTACTCCGGTACCAAGGGCAGCTCCGGAAACATCGTTCACCGTCTCTTCTGCTCCGAGTGTGGATCTCCCCTTGCCCACGACCCTGATGCCGCCCCCGAAATCATTGCTCTCAAGGCCGGCACCCTGTCCACTGAGATCAAGCAGACCCTCAAGCCTGTATGCTACCTGCCCCCTCCCCCTAACCTCTTCCAAGATTTATGCTAGTACCTAACAATGACATTTAGGACACTGAGATCTGGACCGTCAGCAAGCTTCCCTTCTGCCAGGAGAAGCTTGCCAAGCCCTTTACTCACATGCCCGAGTAAAGCAGTGTCGAATAGAAATATGTAAAAATCTGATTCGTATTTGACGCTTGACAATGATACCGATGGCCTAATATGACAACAGTAAAAGTTGTCAAAGTTTGAGACCCACCTCTGGAAGGAGAATGGTTTATAGCAGCAGGTAGTTCTGCAATGGAATAAGACTTGTCATCGGCCTTCACACATTCGTGACAATTGAGTATACTTCATGGAATCATTGACATTGTTAAAACTGTCTATATCTCCCAAAGTCCCACTGCATCTTAGAATGCCCGTCTTCCCCCAGTTGCAGCTGTGTTGAGCAGCCTCCGACGCAACTCATCTATTAGGGTGGCACGCGGGTCCCCATGCCGTGTTATTAAAAAAGCGTAATTCATCTCAACGTTACCCAGGAAATTCCAATTTTTGAAGGCCCATATTTACCTTGCTTCGGGTGCAAGCGCGGGTATTATCCCAACTCCATTCCATGCTTTATGTAGTATTCCCCCCCTCCCTTCTTACATTGCAATCAATAGACACATCGCCGCAGCCACACCGCCCAAGGCCATCTTCCATGGAGCATCCCGAGCGGCAGACGAATCCACAGCCTCTGGGAACTCCTTCTGGACTTTGCCTGTCTGGCTGGCCGTGACGGTGAAGCAACTCGCCGTCCCGCAGTCGTAGCCCGTCGGGCAGCACCCGGCCACCGAGCCAGCGTCCTCACCACACAGGAACCACCCGGTGGCGCAGGTCGATGTGGCAGCGGCGGCAACCGGCGGAGCGTCGGTCGCCAGGACCACAATGGTGGCGCCATCAGTGATGATGGTGGTTGAGGGGGCCGGGCAGTCGTATGTGTTGCAGTCGCGGTCGGTGCGGCAGCAGCCTCCCCCGTGTGTTGCCAGACAGCCGTAGTAGCCTGTTGGGCAGCCGGTCTGCGTCGAGGCGGCGGATGTGATTGTTCCTGACGAGGTGGGCCTGAGCGGTGCCTCGCCAGTGGCGGAACCGGTGGTTGTCTCAGCGGCGGTTGTCTCGGCAGACGTTGCTGCAGCCTCAGTGGTTTTCTTCGAGCTTGTCGAAGTCTTCGTCGAGCTTGTAGCTGATGCGCTTGTAGGTGTGGCCGAAGCGCTTGGAACGCCTGCTTTTGTTAGCAACCATGTTACCAGAAAGATAGTCTGTGGGATCACTTACAACCCTGGCCCTGGCATACATAGCCCGAAATACAGCATCCACCACCAAGTTCCGCAGAGCAGCTTGTCGACCCGGAAGGACATTCGCCTACGCCTCCCCCACATGATGCCTCGCTGGGGCAGCAAGCAACGCCTCCCACGTTCGAGTCGTCGACGGCCACACAGTATGTGCCAGACTGACAGCACTTGTTCGGTTGGTCTACGTCCGCGCAGCTGTTGGTGCCGCTGGGGCATGATGCCCTGCGCTCCAAGAAGGCCAGCGCCTCAGCGGCGCGGCGGAGCATGTTGTGGTCTGCGTCGTAGTAGTGGCGGCCGTATGCCGGCAGGAAGCGCACAGTTCCGTCGATGGTCTCCTCTCGCTCCTGGAACAGGGAAATATCGACGTCGACCCGCGGGATGAGGGCGCGGACGGGGGCGAAGGCGAGGTGCTCGGCGAGGATCTTCTCGTTGGCGTTGGGCGGGAGCTTTCGGATTGCGACTGGGCTAGCGTCGTCGGCCGCAGCCCCGGACACGAGGGCGAGGAGAGGGATGGGAAGCGCGAGGAGGTTCGAGAAGGACTTCATGGCTGCTGTCTACCTTCTTGGCCCTAAGGGGTGAAGCGCAGGCGAGACGGCCTTCTTAAAGAGCGAGTGCGCTGGGGAGTAATCTAATAAACCAGGCTCGCTTCAAGTCACGGCTAGCCGCCTAGTGCTGCGCCGATGAATCAAAGCCCTGTCACAGTCACTCGCTTGGGCCAACGGAGAAGTTGTTAGAAGAAGTAAGAAAAAATAAACAAGCACCAGCTTCTTCTGTTTCAAAATGCACGATATTTATTTTCAACTTGGTAGCGGTGGGGGAAATCGCCTGACGGCAAGCACGGAAGCAAGGCGCTGGCGGTTGTGATGTGGCATGGCCGCAGCAGCTCGTATGCGCTGGGTAAACAATTGGGTGGCTGGGCGATGAGGAGGCCGAAACCCGGAACCTGGGAGGGCTGCTGCTTGGCGATGATGATTCGGTGAGGCCCTTCCCGCCTAGCACAGCGGCCCAAGTGGCGACGATGATTGGGGATCAGAGAGCTCCGGAGCAGATTTTTGTAAATAAATGCCTATTTACTTGCGAAGCGCTGAGACCCATTTCCTGCGCTCGTGCTGCTGCAACCTAATGTGCCAAGGCCAGCCCGGATCTCATGTCAGGTCGATTGCCCCGACGTCATTGAGCAGCGGCTGTGCCTGAACGGGAAAATGCAGGGGTTGCTTCTAGTAGCCTTCCCGTTCGTGCTTGACCAAACACGGTGCTAGCCATGCAATGATGTACGTCTGTACAGGACTAAATATTATCTGCAGAGGGTAGATGAATGCATTCGTCTCCATTATCTCGGGTCGTTATACATGGGTGTTTTTACACGGAGCAAGGAGCTCCTTAGCGGATATTCTAGTGTACATGATGTGTGGGCGGTGTCATGACAAGTAATGTTACACGTGGGTCTAGAAGCCCAACTCCGTCTCTACCGCCTTTTTCTCTTCCTGCCCTTGTTCATTTGATTCGTCAATCGTGCTTTCCGTATTCCTCAATCCCATTTTCGCCACCAAATTGATGATTTCCTTGGTGCGAACTGCAGCATTATCCTCAATTACGGGAGCCACTTCGGGAGCCTCCTGCACAAACGAGTGGCACAAAAGTCCAGCTGCGACACTGACGTTTAGGCTGTCCACGCAGCTGCGGTGTACGAATTTCGGTACCGAAAGCTCATAATCGGCAGCCACCTTGAGCTGTTTGGGCAACCCATATCCCTCGTTACCGAGAACAAGGACGCATGGGTGTTCGTTGAGCGGTGTCTTGGATTGGATTTGCTCCGTGGAGATGAACTTTTCGCTGTGCTTTCGAACAAGTTTCTTGTCCGGGGGAGCGACAGCGGCAAATGTCTTCCACCCAGCCTTGCTAGAGTCCTCCAGGAATTGAACTGGGTCATCCACTGTGAACAAGGTAATTTCCTCAACCGCACCGGCAGCCGATTTGAGCACCACAGGTGTCAAGGTGGAGGAACCGCGATTTGTAATTCCCACAGCGTCAATACCTAGATAACTGGCTGTTCGCAAAATTCCACCCAAATTTCCGGGATCAAGAATCTCGTTGAGCAAAAGAACAAAGGGCTTCGGCATGACGTCATTCGCCCGGCGGACGAACGTTTCCGTACCGTTGATTGCCAGCTCTTCCTTCGTCTGATAGTCCAATTCAACATGGAATCCCAGCCTGGTTGTCGTTTCCTCCAATTTCCCAAGCGATTTAATGGGTCGCTGTGGGAGGGGGGAAGCTTCCAAAACATATCCGTTGTGTGGTCGGCCCATGCTCATTTTGTCCATGAGGCGCTGTTCGTCGGTCGGAACGATGGTGACTGGTATTCCATGCTTTTTGGCCAAATGTGTCATGATACCATCATCTCTTGAATCCCTGCGGTTCTCTCCGCCGTAGATGTAGAGGTTGTAGAGCTGTCGTCGTCCTTGCTCAAGAGCCGCCCTCACAACGGACCTTCCGTACAAAAATTGCGATGCGGCGGTGGTGTATGTGACCGTCATGGGCATCATGCCCTTCTTGCGCATTCTAGCCTGGGTGGTTGGATCATCAAGCTCATCATAGTGGTCTCGCTGCTCTGGTTGCTTCGCTTCTCGGCTTGACTGGTGCTTTTCATCCTCGTACAGTTGTCTCCGAATGTGCCTATTATCTCGCTTGGCATCCTGGAATGAGCGAGGTCTAACAGGCTCCTGTATCTTGAGATTGGAGGCCGTCTCCTTCAGGTCGCCGTATTTCAGCCTATACACGAGGCTCTTCTTCCCGAAATCGAATTCAGGATCGGTGAAGCGCTTTCTGCGTGTTCGGCGATATTCGTCATCATCTTCCTCTTCCTTTTTCTTGGCAAGCTTCTTCCTCAGCTTTTGTTGTTGGCGATAACTCGAGGCACCATCCATTGCCCTGGCTGTGAACTTTGCGGCAAATTCATCCTTTTTCTCGTCGTCGAAAGAGGACCTTCTCTTGAAATTTCTGTCTGGTGTTTCGCGCCGACGTCCACCGGAGGCATCTCTGGGTTGACGTGCGATGCCGTACTGAGCTCGCTCAGAGTGGCGCAATCCTCGGTGGATTGCAGACAGGCTTGAGGCGCGAATCAAGACCCTGGAAGTGTGTTGGTTGCTATGGATGATGCCAGCAAGTGGCCGGCGCAGGGCAATTGCCCTCAATTGCTCCGGGTGTAGCATCGCATAACGTGGCCGTGGGGTTATCCAGCAGCAAATGTGAAGATTGTGCTTGTGCTGCAAAATGTCATTCATGTGAATTCTCAACTTGGTGGTGCCCCAACTTTTTCTGCCGCTTAGTGCAAGGACCCCTGTTGGGCGGTGAGACCAAGTACGGGGTTTTGATTGGCCGCTGCTTCAAGATTCGCTAGGACAACCATGCTCTAAGAATGGTGTTAATGGGCACAACGCGTGGGCTATCCGAAATCGCGTTCCCAGCATCAACCTAAAGTGAATCTTACGAACCACCGAAAAACGGCCTTGTCCACTGACGCCTACCCCTCTTGCGATCAGCCCGAGCTCACCACAAGAACAAATAACGATTTCGATACTCCCTTTCCGCATCAATCTCCCGTTCCGAGCGCCCGCGCAACTGTATACCCCTCCGACAGCCCTTCATTTCCAACCCATGGGCGCATAGCAATGGAAAGCGATGATGCTCTTTCCGAGCCCCCTAGCAATCGGGAAGACCTCATCGAAATAGCCGATTCGGGGGATGATGACTCAATCAACGAAATAAGCTCAGACATTCCTGTTGGGACGGTGGTTGATGCCCAAGCAGCCGTCGAGAATGGCGCAGGCAATCATGATGATGTCCTTGAATGCGACGTTGTGGACACTGAGACGGGTCGAACCCAGATCGAAGTCGCAATTCCCGAGTTATCTATCGAAAAGCGTCAAGAGCACGAAGAGGTCCATAGTGAGGTGGTTGAATCTGTGTTAGCAGAGTTGTCTCCCGTACAAGCGCAACCCATGTATCGAATCGAGTTTACAGACGGAAGAGAGGAAGTGGTAAGCCATTGTTCTTCTTTTGTTCAAGCACCATATGTCCACATGAGAGATGAGAGGCACCAGTAAATCAGCATTTACTTAATCGCTCGCAGCTCTTCTCACACCTGCCTACCGGTTACACCTCACCCTCCATAGACCAACACCCTCCCCATTTTCAGTTCACATCCTATTCAAGCTCAAACCTGCAGTTTGTGCGCTCGCATTATTCACTGCAATACGGAAACAAATTAGCGCAGCTCAATTAAGGCGTTCTCACTTCCTTTTATTTCCACTTCGCATATTTCTCACTTGCTTTCTACATATTGCACTTTTTGCTCGTTTTATGACCAGCACGCTTTTCTTCCTCGTCACAACTCTTGAATACAGCTGCTAACTACGATAAAGCTTTCTCTTGACGAACTGGTCAAGCTTGAAGACGGAACAACGGCGCTCGCTCAGTTCGGCCAAGGTTTGGTCCCCCAAGAATCGAACATGACTGAACATACTCGCAAGCGGAAGCGAACCCTCGAAGTTGACTGGGGATCCGACGTGGAGTCTGTCGCATCGGACCCAATGGACCTTGACGAGGAAGATAGTGACGATCAGCCGCGTCGCCCTCAGCGGACATCAACTCGTTCACTTCGCTCTCGAGGGTCAACGAGACCAACTTCTCGCAGGACTTCCCCCGCTTCAGATGAAGACGACCTCGACGATTTGGGACCAGAACCACCCGTAGCGCTAGCTCGGACCTTGAGAACGCGAAAATCACAGCAACTCACCTTGACGAGCATGTCCTTTAAGAGTAAGGCTTTTGGTCAGGAGCAGGATGAGTTGGGTCATGATTCCCGCCAAGACTCCTCCGATGAAGACGACGGAGATTTTCTTCTCGTCACTTCAGATCTTGCTCCCAAAAAGGGGCGCAATAGTAAGGTTCGACAAAAATCAAAACGTTTGTCGGCTAGACATGCAAAGCCAAGAGGGAAGCTATTGGGTCCTCGAAGAAAGTCTCCTGATTCAGATATCGAGTTCGAAGCGCCTCGAAGGTCCGTCAGGTCAACTCGAAACAAGGTGAATATGGGTGATGACAGTTTCATGGATGATGATTCATTCTACGTTGTCGACGACAAGAGCCCGGCCGTTGCCAAGGTCATCTCTATTAGAGAAGTTTTTCAGCCTCTTCCGCATGATTCCCAGTTCGCATCGATGCATATGCAATCTTGCCACACCTGTGGCGGTTCCAAAAACCGGGGTCAGCTTGTCCATTGCCAAGGCTGCACGCTCTCCTACCACAAGAATTGCCTAGGTTACAGGAGCGCGCGTGAGCACATGGTCACAAAAGTTGGCGAAGATGACTTTGTTCTGCAGTGCAAGTTTTGCATCGGTTTGTATCAGAAAAAGGATTCAAAGGCCCCAGCGCATAGCATGTGCCAAGACTGTAAAGACGATGGTTGTTCTTGCGCGCCTTTTTCAGAGAAGCAGACAGCCCGGCAGGAAGAAAAGCTACGAGAGGAAAATGACGGCGTTGACCCGATCACGCATGTTTCCGAAAATCTCTTGAACAACTCCGACGCAGTCCTCTTTCGATGTTCTGCGTGCCATCGAGCTTGGCATGTTGAGCATCTACCTAGAAGCGACGATGACTCAGATACTGCGATAAGCACAGATGTCAAGTCAGAGCGCCTTAAGGATTACTCTATTGACTGGAAGTGCAACGATTGCAGCTCTGCTCGGCATAAAATCCACCGCTTGGTTGCTTGGCGACCGCTGGAGAGGACTTCCGCCGAACAGTCTCGCGAACTTGCATACAGCCAAGTCAGCGAGGACGAAAAGGAGTATCTCATCAAATGGGAAAGCCTGTCCTACGTTCATTGCACATGGAAGCCTGGTGCTTGGGTGCACGGTGTGGCAGCGCCTGCGATGAGAACCACTTTTGGGAAACGAGATGAGGAACAGGATTCGCTCAAACTCGATGAAAAAGAGGCCATTCCAATGGAATTTATCACACCAGAAATCATCCTCAATGCAAAAATGCAAAAATCTGCTCCTCGGTTCAATACACGAGTAGCAGAAATGGCAAATATTTCCAAGGTCAGCAAAATCCTTGTCAAATTCCAAGGGCTTGGCTATGACGATGTCGTATGGGACTCACTTCCCGAAGACGATGAAGACGGTGTCTACGGTGCATTCGTGGAAGCCTATCGTGAGTACCTTGAGGGGAAATATTTCCGAAATGAGTCAATCAGTAAAATACGAGATCGAATCAAGGCTTTCAAAGCCGCACGATTCGTTGAAGTTGACGTTCAGCCAGCAGGGCTCAAACGAGGTAAACTCATGGGCTATCAAATTGAAGGACTCAACTGGCTGCTCGAGAATTACCACGCAAACCGAAGCGTTGTGCTGGCAGACGAGATGGGCTTGGGGAAAACTGTCCAGGTTGTCAGTCTTGTTACATCACTCGTGCAAGATTCGCCAAAGGTGAGTACAATTCGTGCCATAAACCCTCTCATACTAACCTGAATTCTAGTGCTGGCCGTTCCTCATTGTTGTGCCCAACGCCACCTGCCCCAACTGGCGGCGTGAGTTCAAGCAGTGGGCTCCAGATTTGCGAGTTGTAACGTACCACGGCGGCAAGGAACCACAAGATCTTGCGTACAAGTACGAATTGTTTCCAAACGACTCGACTGAAATGAGAGCCCATGTGGTTATCATGTCGTACGATTCCGCAGCAGATCCCAAAACAAAAGTTCTTTTCAAGACTGTCAATTGGACTGGACTCGTGGTTGATGAGGGTCAGCGGTTGAAAAACGACCAAAACCTCCTCTATGTAGCGCTGCGAGCGATGAGGATACCTTTCAGGCTCCTCCTCACAGGCACTCCTTTACAAAATAACAAACGGGAGCTCTTCAACTTGATCCAGTTCATTGACGAAACCCAGAATGCAGAACGTCTAGACGAGGAGTTTGCTATCCTTGACAAAGAAACTCTCCCAAAGCTTCATGAAAAGATTCGCCCATACTTTCTCCGACGAACAAAGGCTGGTGTTCTCAAATTTCTCCCCCCCATGACCCAGATCATCCTTCCCGTGACTATGAGCGTCCTTCAGGAGAAGCTATCGAAGAGCATCATGGCCAAGAATCCAGAACTCATCAAATCTATGTTTGCAAATAGCAAAATGAATAAGAAGGAGCGTGGCAGTCTCAACAATATCCTAATGCAGCTCCGGAAATGCCTATGCCACCCCTTCGTGTATTCGGAAGCCATCGAGGAGAAGCATCACGACTCAGCCGTCCTTCAGCGCAATCTTGTCGAAGCATCTTCCAAGCTGCTTTTGCTAGAGCAGATGCTTCCTAGGCTTAAGGAAAGAGGACACCGAGTTCTGATTTTCAGCCAGTTCTTGCAACAACTGGACATTATTGAGGACTTTTTGAGCGGGATGGGCTATGAATTCCGCCGCCTTGATGGACAGATTGGGAGCTTGGAGAAACAGAGGCGTATCGATGCTTTCAATGCACCCGATTCGGAGCTATTTGCATTTCTGCTATCAACGAGAGCTGGCGGTGTCGGTATCAATCTAGCGACAGCCGACACCGTCATCATCCTTGACCCCGACTTCAACCCTCACCAAGACATCCAAGCACTGTCCCGTGCGCACCGTATTGGGCAAAAGAAGAAGGTCCTGTGTTTCCAAATCGTGACCAAAGACTCGGTGGAGGAGAGGATCATGCAGGTTGGCCGCAAGAAGATGGCTCTGGATCACGCCCTGATCGAGAGCATGGATGACGATGAGCTTGCTGGTGATGATTTAGAATCTATTCTCAAGCATGGAGCGCAGGCCTTGTTTGATGAGAACTACGAGAAGAAGGCAATCGTTTACGATTCTGCCGCAATTGACAATCTCCTAGATCGGACCCAGGACGAGGAACCAGAGACGGCGGACGCGGGTGCCAGAGAGAACCAGTTTGGATACGCTCGAGTCTGGGCCAACGAAAAGTCTGGATTTGAGGATTCGCTCGCGCCCGAGGAGATGGATGAGCCAGAACCGATCAACTCGAGTGTGTGGGATCGTATCCTGGCGGAGCGAGAGGAGGAGGCGCGCAGAGAGGCCGAAGCCAACCGCGAAGTTCTGGGACGAGGCAACAGACGCCGGATGGTGAGTGGGATTCATGGGCACCTAGTCACCAGCTAACCACTTGCAGGCTGTAAACTACAGAGCAAACGCCGCGGATACGGTGGCTCTTCTCGGGGAGCCCGAGGCCGAATCCTCAGCCTCCTCTGACGACTTTGCTGGTGCAGAGTCTGCTGAGGAAAGCGATGACGACGATATGCCCTCAGCAAAAGGTAAACGCCAGCAGCTTTCTTCTCAACTCAAGACTCTAGACCCAACTTCAACCCCAACAAAGAAGAATATAAAAAGCAGCAATGTTAACAGTCACACTACGCAGACGCCGAAGAAGACCCCGAAACTGGCGACCAAACCGCCAACTCCTGGAACGCCAAAGCGTGGAAGGCCGCCAAGTACGGCGGCTTCGACCCCCAAAACGAAAACAAAAACCAAAGCAGCGACAACCCCGACGCAGCTGCCAACGCCGGAGCGCAGCAACCGCAAGTCAAACTCTCGAAACCTGGCCGCCCGCCGAAAAATCAGCAAGTCCAGTTCCCAGCCCTAGCCCACAGGGTGGCTGTTGGGAATAACGGGAGCGGGTCTAATCCGGCAGGGGTGGGCAGTGACGCACGTACAGACAAAAGACAAGACTTGGCACGTTTTATAAGACACAACTACCGCCCTAAGAATAACCCTTTACAGGCCCTTCAGTTACAGCAGCAAGAGGCTGCCTCAGAGTTTGTTGACTACAGTTGTTTGGGCACACATGCTGAAGTGCGACTCGCCCTGGACCGTGTGCAACATTCAGACCTGAACCCGAAGGTAAAAACTTTACAAAGAAACATATTGCTCCGCAAGCTAGCGGAATTTGGCGGGCGGAACAAGCCTTGATCAGGACAATGGTTTGCTTTCCCCGACGGAAGTTGTGAATGACAGAAAAACGAAGGGCAGGGCATTTTGAGATTTTCCCAGTTACAGATGAAGGAGGGTGGTGCCATGTATGTAAGTAGACGAGTGGGCGCACACTTTCAGTAGCTACCCACGGGCACCGCAGCGGGCAGGGGAAGGACAGAGCAATGGATGCATGCATAGATGACCAAGCAGACAGCAAGTAGCTCCAGGTATCTCGCCTAGGTCAATCAAACGCCCACAGTCGGGGCCAAAAGGACGCCATTTGTTGTTGTTGTCCGAGCTAGCGAAGCAATTCCGTCACGTGTGGAAGCACAAACGATGCAGGTAACCACTCGACCACACAAACGCATACACACACCACCCACGCAGCCATCCTGGGCGAGTCAAACGCTTGGAGGAGAGCCCCAAACACCAGACCGTCATGTTGATAAAGGACCGCCTCCGGCCGATCCTTAGCACCGATGCCCAAGTCCCCCGCGATCCTTGTCTTGTCCTGCATCTCGCCGTTTGTTTCGCTGAGCCAACTGGCCCCCGTATATGCCACCTCCCGTCCGCGGCCCGTCTCCGTCGACCCAGGGTGACGGCATATGGGATACCTTCCACTCCTAAAAATCGTTTGCACGCAGTTTAGCTCCCGTTGTTCCCACGCAGCCCGCCATTGATTCCGTTTGCAAGAGAATTTCCTATAGAAAGCCAGCTGCTGCCCTTTTCTCCTCTGCTTCTCTTCCTCGTCTTACTTCTCCCCCCAGTTCTCCTTCCTCCCATCCACTCTTCATTCACACCCCATCCACTCTTCTCTTACTACTTCAGCGCTCTCAACATGCAACTCTCGTCCGAGATGGAGCAAGCACAGATGGCTCTGCAAACCCAAGTTCATGGCGACTGTAGTGATGTGGGCTCCCAAGGCCAGCACCTCTACCGCGCAGCTGCCCCCCGTAGCATGGCTTCGCCCAACTGGCGCGGTCCTCAGCCATCCGCGGACCTGAGCAACTGGCTGCCCGCGAACCAATGCAACTTTGCCTTGGCGGCTAACTCTCTGGCCAACCAAACATCCTTGAATACCAACACGCACAGCGGCGGGCTAACAGGCTATGCTTATTGCCTCGATCGCGGCAATGGGCATTATACTCGCCTGATCCCTGCTGATATGCTCCCTCCGCTGAGGGACATCCCCGCCCATCAACCCGGCCCCGCGGGCATGGTAATCCTACCAGAGCTACAGAGGCCCCCGCCACAAGGGGTACCGGAAACGAACAAGCCCGTGGCTATAAAGGTACGTGCAGCTTCGAGCATTTGTGACAATGACCCAAGGATGCTGAGTGCCCAGACGCCCCCGAGGACCACGGGACAAACGTCTGATATGCTCCAGGTAACAAAGTCGTCATTGCTAGCTCTTGATTGTTGACTCATCCCTGTGTTGATCATTCGCTAACATGGCTTAAAAAGAAGAAAATCGACCACATCGTGGCCACCAATCCCATTTCACCAAAAAAGCCCAAGATCTATTGTGACAAATGGATTCACGAGGGTGTTTGCGCCTTTGCACAGCAGGGCTGTAGATTCAAACACGAGATGCCCTATGACAAGGAGCTACAAGTGACATTAGGCCTCTACCAAGGCTTCCCCCCCTGGTGGAGGAAGTACCAGGGCGAGCTTCAACGGCAGCAGGAGCTCAAGAATGCCCTGGAATTCACTACTTCTCGCAGATCCTTCGAGTCCCTAGCTGATCGAGCCGGCCTCGAGCAGCTCGGCCCCGCTAGCCTCTCTCAGCAGGCATGGCGCAAGGGGAGGGGTGCCAGAATCCAACACGCTCATGCTCCACATGCTCCTCAAGAGTATGGCATGAATGATCGATCAGGTAAGCAGCAAGCAGCATTAATTAGACCACCAGCTAATTCACTGCAAAGATGCTCTCAGAGCACTCTCATTCTCAAGCGGGTCCTCTGCCCAGAATGTATGGGGCCCTATCGAGCCGCCAAAGCAAGAGAACTTCTCGGAACCGGCACTCTTTGGCCCCAGACGAAATGCCTGGGCTCCTTGCAGGGGGGGTTCCAACGGCAGCTCTCCAGCAAGTGAAGATTTTTAGATCATAATTGCTGGCTTGGGATTGTCTTACGTGACTGGACATTTATAGCGGGTTTTGGATCAAGTGTGTATCGCTTCTTTTTTGAGAAAAGTTTCAAGCAGATAAAACCGAGCCTAGGGCTTCGTGTATATACTATACGACGCCAGAAAAAATAGTGTGTTATGCTTTTCTGTGCTTTTGATAGATTGACCAGAATAAATCATGTCTGATGTTTCTGCCAACTGGCGTCATATCATCAAATTCGGGCTTGAAATCTTGAAGCTGTGGCTGAAGCCAAGGGGGATACCCCCTCGTTCCTTGCCAGAGACACGACCCTTCAATCTCATTGTCCAGCGCCTACATGCCTACTCGATAGCGGGGACACCAATCTAGAGATATTATGGAGCAGAAGGCTGATAAAAATGACTTGCAGGATTCTCATTTTCCTGTACGATGCTCCCGCCCGTCAGAGACAGCCATCGCCAATAAAATCTCAGGTCGTTTGCCGTCCAAATGGCCTGAGCCCCAACATCCATTGGCGCTTGACCCTGGACAGAC
Source organism: Calonectria honghensis (assembly GCA_013403855.1). NCBI lineage: Eukaryota > Fungi > Ascomycota > Sordariomycetes > Hypocreales > Nectriaceae > Calonectria > Calonectria honghensis. The sequence goes on along the minus strand of VTGB01000039.1, from coordinate 285,193 downwards.
CCTCTCTGGCTCTGCCACATCTCCTTTGAAGCGACAGGTCACTTACCAACCGTCAGTTGTACCTTGACCTCCGACCTCCAGTGCAACGAGTGTGTGACAGGCTTGCAACCATGGTGGGCCTCTGGGGTAACACAAAGCCAGCGGTGCCGAATGAGCAATGCAAACAAAATGAGGCGGTAAAGAAAGCATGTATATTACATCCGCTGCGAGTTTTCGGAGGTGGCCTTTGTATTTGTCTTTTTTGTCTCGGGCGTGCAGGTGCATTAGTGAATGCTACGAAACGTCTTACAAGAAGCCATGGACCGGGTCCGCTCACCTTGGAGCGCCGAGAAGACCCCGCGGCATGGCGGGGCAAGCAATCGGTCGTGCCCAGCGGCACCCAGTCAGCTACGATAAGCCTGTTATCTACGGCTAAATGTCGGCCTTCTGAACGTCCCCCAACTCACCACCCCACCTCGACCGAGCTTCACGCCTGCGGTTGCCTTGGCTTAGGTTGTTGACTGCGTTGACAAAGCAAGCCACTTAGTCCCCTTATGCTCGTGCTCGGAGCTTTGGCCGATTCCACCCAAATACAAGCCTCGCCGCCTTCCCGCCCTTGTACTCGAGCTTCGTGACTGGAGCATGAAGGCAAGGTGATTTATCCTGCCCATTAGACCTCCACCTCCCCCCCCCCCCCCCCCCCCCGCCTCCCGATTCCCGACTCCCGACTCTCGCCAAGCTACCGCCTTCTCGACTCTCGCGTGGATCCTCCGGTGCGGAGAGGGCCGTTTGAAGATGGATTCCGTCTGGGCCACTCTGATCGCCTTCTCGGCAGCTCCAGACGTCTCATATTCCCAAAAGCAGTACGATGTAAACCTCCGGGACCATGTTCAAGCTGTCAAGCAGCTCCTGACGAACCAACGACAAGTCATTGCTGCCAATGTTTCCCAGATTCTCGAAGTATGCTCCCTCCCGAGACCTACTCGGCTCTTCTTGTTCCCAGGTTGTTAACGATTTCTCAGAAAATCGACCCTGCCAAAGATTCGATTGCCTTCCTCGCCGTCATTCGAGCTTCCTTGGAACAGCCTCCCGCCGGTATTGAGCGACGAGCACTTCTCGACGAGACACTGCGCTTCCTTCTCAACTTCAACCCAATCCAGATCAGATATGTCGGTGTGCAGTTCCGAAAGCTTCTCGAAACCATCGCGACAGGTCAAGTGTTCACAGTAAGCCGAATCCAAGTCGGAATGTCACAGTTACACCAAAGCGCTAACGTACGATTTCTCTACCTTAGCCCCTTGTATCTGTTGAAGCAATCGCCGCTGCCCTGCTTCGAATCGATCCCACTGGCAGCATGTTTACAACTGTACACCTAGCGCTCGCAAAGTATGCATATGAGTCGTCGTGGGTCGAGCCTGCTCTCAAGGTCCTGGACTGCGATATCACATTCTATCCAGGGATGGCTGGTCAGAAGGACGCAAGGCTACTTTGCGATCCCAACCTGTCCCCAGCGTCCTACATCTCAGTTGACACAGGACTAACCGATTCGGTCAAGAGCACGACAGTGCTAGAGTACAACCTCGTGTCTGCGCTGTGCTACATGTCCCGAAAGGACTGGGCCAAGGCCCATCGGGCGCTGGAGCGTGTCATCGCACACCCTTCTAAGGACAAGGGCGTGTCGAAGATTATGGACGATGCGTACAAGAGATGGCTGCTGGTGGGGCTTCTGAATGGCGGAAAGGAACCCACACTACCCCCCTACACTGCCCTCTCAGCTAAGAGCACCTACGATACCCTGGGAATGCCCTACAAGAACGTGGCCGCGCTATTCCCCACAGCCAATGCCCCGCAGTTGAAGAGCGAGGTGGAGAGCAACCGTCAGGTTTGGGAAGATGACGGAAACTTGGCCCTCATGGTTGAAGTGGTGGCGGCCTACCAAAAGTGGCAAATTATCAATCTCCGAACAGTTTACACCCAAATATCCATATCTCAGATTCGCCGATCCACTCTGACAGCAGAGACTGGAGAAGCCCTGAAGGATGACGCGGAAACGGAGACCCTTGTTCGACAAATGATTGAGTCGAACCTGCTCAAGGGGGAGCTGATCCAAGGCCAGAGTGGTGAAGACAGCTACCTCAAGTTCCAGGACGAGAGTGAGATTCTGACGGAAACCGAGTTCGCCCGAGAAATCGCACAACGTCACCACAATATTGAAGATTTAGGAAAGCAATACCAAGCAGCAAACGAACGTCTTAGCAACAGCAAGGAATATGTTAAACACCTAGTCAGAGAGCAAAAGAGAGCTGAAAAAGACGGTAACGACCCAGGACTTGGTTTTGATGCGCAGATAGAAGACGAGGATTTGATGACGGGCATCCTGGCGCATGGTTAAGCTTTCACGAATGGAGCGGGATTTGAAACATGAGCGCATTTACACAATTCTAATGGGCGCTGGGTGTATCAAGTAAAACGAATGACGGCGCGGGCCGACGGGGATATCAGTCCGCCTTATTTATGGGAAATGAATATATGTTGTATCATTCCATCTTGTTATTTTGGCCGTTAAAGCTTGAGACGTAGCGGTGCTGTGACATGTACAAGTTCCTTTGGAAGACGTACCAAGATTACTCAAAGGAACCAGAAACCCGATGAGATTGATTGTGATTAGGTTTTCAAGAACATGGATGCATGCATCTCCGACGCCAAATATTGCGACGATGAAGCAGAGAGTCAAGGTCTCTACACTCACACAGAGCAGCAGTTTACTTGCACAACCAAACACGCTGCTACATGACAATATCACATACCATCAACATGGCCGTCGTCTTACTGAGACTCGTCATTCTCTTATCCGTTCTTTGGGCGGGCATAGTCCGCGGACTGCCCGATCCCATCAAATATGTCAACCGTGTAAGTACCTTTTGCTCGAACGCGAGCGGCTTGCGCTCGTCGCAAAGTCAGCTGGACGATATTCTGACGGGTTTGCGACAGCCTACGCCCAACTCCATCAAGCCAGGGTCGCAACATGAAGGCATGATTTCGAACGAGACAGTCCCGGGCAACCACCTATATACTCGGTTCATGTCAGAAACGCCCGCGCAGCTCAACACTTCTATAGACGTATACGATGAGGCCATCAGCCAAGGGGCCGTGAGTAGGATGCGAAAGAAAATGGTTAAAGACAACCCCATATTCGTTTCCAATAGGGGCACGAGCAGGTACCCCAACGATTGGACCACCGTCATCACCGTCATCAACGCCACCCCGTATCGTTGGCGCAGAGGGTACATCCACTCGTACCAGATCGACGACTGGGACGCGGACTGGCCCAAGTACATTGAGCCAGGAGAGTCGTTCCAGACCACCAGCTTCCGGCTGCACAACGGCTACTACAAGGAAGACTCGGCGGCCGAGGTCGTCTACCAGCTCGAGGGCACCTGGCGGCCCGTCTCCTTCATGCTCCAGCGGCGGAACGGGAGGCGGCACCACGTCTGGGTCAAGTTCCTGGAGAACCTCGAGACGGACAACCTCAAGAAGGGCGCCGAGATCGACCTGGGCTTCCACCCCTACCCCGCCGGCTCGCAGTTCCTCCTGGCCGGGTGGGAGGGCGAGTTCATCACTGTGGAGCCCCCGAAGGGCTGGATGCGGGACTCCCTCAACGACATTGGCAACTACAGCCTCTCCGAGATTGTCCTCCCGCGCTCGCACCACGTCGCCATGTCGACCGACAATGTGAAGTTTGGCTTCGCAGTGCCCAAGAACACGCTTACCCAGACGAAGAAGGCAGCGGAGCAGATTGAAAGGTACGGCGTCCGCGTCTTGGATCTCCGTGTCATCTTGAGCAACCGGAAATTCTACGCAGCTCACGGCACCATGGTAATGGGGTCCTACAACGGCATGCTCGGTGAGAAGGTCGAGGATGTCGCCAAGGCCATTGGCAAGTTCCACAAAAAGTACCCGGGCGAGCTCATCATCATCGACATTCCATCAGCGGAGAGCGCCAGGATCGACTTGGGGTGGATGAAGTTCCACGGCCTCCACCTCGACGAGCTCTACAGCTTCTTCATAGACTACGCCAGACCCATGAAGCTGCCCAAGAACCAAGACATCACCAGAATTCCACTTAATCAGCTCATCGGCAAGAAGAGCAAGAATCGGAAAGGAGGCACCATTATCCGCGTCGACCGGGACTGGGCCCTTATTCCTGGGTTCCCCGGGCCTGAGAAGGGTTTTGTCTCGTCCGACCAGTTTCCTCTCAATCATCGATGGTCAGACAAGGACAGGGCCGACAAGGTGGCAGCCGATCAGATCAAAGCATTGCAGAGGAGCCGGCCTCGACGAAATTCGCAGCTGTTCTTCTCGGATTGGATCGCCACGCAGACAACCTCGGGGGCTCTCCTGCCAGAAATTTCCATTACCAAGCTGGCGCTTCCCATGTACAATGTTCTCTACAGCGACCTTTGGAATGCTACGACAGACCTTATATACCCCAATTGGATAGCCATGGACCATATCCACGCACCAGAGCTGGTCAGCTTTGTCAGGACCTTGAACCGATGCTTGGTCGCCAGAAGGTGCGGCACTCTTGGAGGGAAAGTTCCCATCCCAGCCAATCCTATACCAAAGGGCAGAAATGCCAAATATGACCGGATAATGAAGGACAGAGAGGAGGAAGAGAAGAAAAAGGCGCAGGAAGAGGCCGAAAGAAAGGCGCTGGAGAGGTTGGCAGCGGAGTTAAAAGAGGAGCGGAGGCAAGAGGAGATGAAGAAGCAAAAGGAGCAAGAGAAGAAGGAAGAGAAGCAGCGAAAAGAGCAGGAAAAGAGAAAAGAAAAGGAGAAGAAAAAGAAGGAGCAGGAACTGGAAAGAAAGGCAAAGAAGAAAAATAAAAAGGGGGAGAAGGTGGAGGAGAGAAGAAAAGAAGAGAAGAGGAAGAAAGAAGAAGAGGAGAGGAAAGAAAAGGAAGAGCAAAAAAGAAAGGAAAAGGAAGAAAAAGAGGAGAGAAGAGAATGGGAAAAGAAAGAAAAGGAGGAAAGGGGAAAGGAAAAGAAACATGGAAAAGAAAAGCAGAGGAAAGAAAAAGAGGAGGCGGAAATAAAGAAGAAGCAGCAAAGTGAAAAGCAAAAGGTGGAAATGAAGGAAGAGGAGGAGATACAAGAGAGAAAAAAGGAAAGATTGGCATTCAAGAAAGTGGAGCAGCTCGAAAAGGTCAAAGAGATGGAGTTGGAAAAGGAAAGGCAAGAGACGGAAAGATTGGAAAGGATCAAAAATTTCGACGACGAGGAAAAACGAAAGCTGGAGGAGGCCATCAAGAAGGAAGAAGAGGAGGAGTTTGAGAGAATAAAGACGGAAATGGAGAGTAGGTAGATTGCTTTGATGGGACTGGAGTTTGCAAGGGCACATTATTATCAATACTTAATACTGTTGGCAAAACCGAGAACAGGGCCTGGGTAATGAAGAATGAGAATGTTTAAAGATGCCTGTCTAGCTTAATCCTTCCCGTCCAGGGGCTTTAGAAGGTGTAGCGTACGCCATGTTGTGGTGAAAGAGAGACAAGCTGTGCAGCCGACAAAGTTAATTTGGACGTCGTTCTACTACAACTAACACTATTGTATGATGATGAGCCTATCCACCTCTATAAGTAATCTAGATGCCCTCTTTCGTCTAGATGCTCTAAGCGCTTTCGCTTCCAAGGCCAATGTCTGAAAATAACACGACATGTACGAACCAGTAAATACCTAGGTGTAAGTCTCGGAGCCAGGTTGTCTCTTCCGGCCACGGCATTAAAACAAGAACAAAAAAAAAGAGATTACATGCTTCTACCCCGTGGTTTTCGTATCCGAGATACCTTTCCTAACCAGTTCCCCAAGCCAAAAATTGCGCCAGCTTCATTCATGAATAGGGTAAAATGCAAATGTTGGATTAAAATAAAAGGACGGTGAATTAGGAAGTGGTGGCCTGGCCCCTCCGCCGGCGCACAAAGGTGGGCAGGGCGATGCGGCTCTTCTTCTCCGACTCGACGGGGGTGCCAGAGGAGTCGACGACGCCGCGGGGCGCGGGCCTGCAGCAGCAGCCCATGGCGGCGTGTAGGAAGAAGGCGACGTCGGTGAAGATGGCGGCGAGCCACATGAAGGCGAACATCTTGGTGCCGATGTAGGCCTTGATGTTGAGCTGGTCCTGGGCGGTCAGGGCAATCTTTGCGGCAAAGCTTATGACGGTGGCAATGATGGCGGCGATGGTGACGACGATGCCCGCGAGCGCGCCCAGCAGCGACAGGGCCAGGCTCCACCAGCGGGTCCTGATGACGAGGGGACTCAGCAGCACCAGCACCGTGTTGACGCAGATGCTGGCCATGAAGCACCCGTACATGATCTGGGAGCCGATGCGGAGAATCGTCAAGACGGTGATGGCCTGCGAGGGCAGCGCGATCTGCGCGCCCGCGAGAAGCTCGCTGACGAGCACCTCGACGGGGTTGAACCAGTACCACTGCTTGGGGTGCGAGCAGTACGTGACGCCCCTGCAAGAAAGTCAGTATACAGCTCCATCAATCAATCAACGTTCAAGAGGCCCCACGGAGGGGGAGCGAGGGGGAGGGGAACGCACTCATCGTTGTAGCCCTCGCAAAAGTTCCAGATGCCGATCTGGTAAAAGTCGTGCAGACCCAAGCTTCGCGCGACCGAGTTGAGCAGGTTGGAGTTCTCGACGGATATAGGAATGACCTGGGAGACGTCGAGCTTGAAGAAGAAGATGTCGTTTAGGGTCGTGTTCTTGTATGTGTTGCCAATGATGACGAGGATGAGAAAGGGAATCGAGAGGAAGTAGAAGATGCTGGCAGCAACCGCTGTGTTGCGTCGCGCATGGGGAGGAGCCATGATGTCGGCCGTGTGTGTGTGAGTGGCTTCAGAAGCTTGGCGGTGCTACTTTGCTCGATATGGGTTTGGTGGCCAAGGACGATAGGAAACAAAAATGAACCAATTCTATGCGAATTTTCGTAACGATTGGAGGCCGTCGAGAAGAATGACGCTCCGGGCGCTATTCTGGGAGCTCGTTTGGCGTTGCCGTTTAAACCGACTTTCAACGTGTTGACGTGCCGCCGGAGAGCAGCTTGCAGAAAAATCGGGAGGGAGGCTGATGATTCTGAGCGGGTTGGTTGCGTAAGGATTCGTTGCCCCCCCTCGGCGCAAAACACGAAACAGAATTACACGCAAGGAAAAAAAGGATGTACCACTCGTGGACCTGCGTGCGTGAGTCGTCGGCACGTATCTGTACTCGAAAGGAAAATGCAGCTCCAAAAGAAAACAAGCAGATGATTTCGTCATAAGATGGGAAATCCCAATTCCAAGGATTTTCATTTTCAGTGCTGCCGCCAAGGGTCGCGGCGGAGGGTTCCACCCGGACGGCTCTGGAGGGTCGCCATCGACTGCCAGTGGACGGTCAGGACGGTCACTGGGGCGGATCACTGGGCCCACCCACTGGACACCGCTGGAGGCGGAGTGCATTCTTTCCCAACCCCTGCAGTGCCGAGAAACAGTGGAGTGGGCCTGGGCCCCGGGCAGCGTCGACGGACAGCTGTTGGCCCTGTACGACAAACGACGGCGCCGAGAACAACGCACACCTCCCAGCCAACCCTTCCCTTTGGGTAGCAGCATGCGCAAGCCACAGCGGGCACGCGCTGGAAAGGTGCCTGGGGCGGCTCTTCGGCTCGCCCAGCGGGCCTTGGCCCTAGGGAGATGCAGGCGCCGAAAGCTCAGGCGCCGGAGCAAGGGTCAGCTCCAGTGCCGGGCGCTTCACGTCCAATGTCGAGGCCCGTTCGTCGTCCCATCTCACTCAAACAGAAGCCGCCATTGTCATGTTTTTTTTTTTTGTTGGAGGTCCTAGCGAGCCGCCAAGACCCCCCCTCCAGGAACAACAGACAGGCCACCCCAAGCACCGAACCCGCCAAGAGTGATTCTCAGGATGGTCCCTGAAGCTCTAGGCGGTTCGTCCCTTGGCCTCTCATCTCTCAGCCCCTTTGCGCCAGGATGAGTTCCCTCAGCTTCGACCTTTTCCCCTCCCACCCTCCCTGCACTAGCCCTCGTAAAGCAAAAAAGGAAGACAACTGCCTGGCTGCCTCGTAATGAACAGATGCCACATCCGTACAGGCAATGCCCATCCTCGATCCTTGCCGGCCAGCCGGCTCGGCTTTTAGCTGCCGTCGCGCTGCGGCCAATGTGATGACGCGTTGACCTTTGATCTGGTCGTATCTGCTCCCACGCAACCCTCCCCCGGCGAACACAGCCAGATCGATGCATCCACACGAGCCCACAAGGACCCCCAAATCGGCTTTATCTGAGCGGCTACTGTAACTAGGCGTGGCATGATGCTCATCCAAGTTTCTTTGGATTTGGCTCCAGGACGAGCCACTTCGCTTGCCAAGCGGGTGGGTAAGCATCCACATCCAGCCAGCCCAAATGTCTTAGCCAAAGAGCTCCAATGTCTGCCATATTGCCCTCCCCCGTCAACTAGACTGCTAATTATGTCATGGCGGCTGCTGTTTAATCACAGGAGTCACAGCACATTCGCTGCTGTCCATCCAAACTGTCAAAAAATCCTCCTTTCTTTTTTCTTGCTTTGCTCCCCCTGCCAGCTCTGTCCCCCTTCTCATCACTAGCCGCTCTCTTCCTTTGGTGGCGGACCTGGGACCCCTTCTTTTCTTCGCCTCATCCTGAGGGATAGCCGCCGGTCTATTTTATTCCTTAGCGGTTCATTCCTTCAGCTCCACCTCACCGGTGGTTTTTATTTGGATTTTCATCCATCATAACTCACTGGCCCAGACTCCTGATTCTCATCCCGGCTTCTCTCCGCAGGGATCGAGGCGCCAGCCCTACTCACATCGAACATCGTTATTTTTCGCATTGGCCGAGCGTTTCACCTGGATCCAGTTCTCCAGTTTTGGACCCTCTGTTGTTTTTTGTTGGCGTCTCACTTCTCGGGGATATCCTTTCAACCTTTGCCGATTAAGCCCCCCGATCAGAGCCCATTCCAATTCATCCTTCGTGTCTAACGTCTCACTAATCTTGACGTTCCCGCGGGTTCGAGTGCCTGCATCATCACCTTCCGTCCCTGCGTCAGCACTCTCTCACATAACGTATCCTTTAGATTGGTTTAGCAGAAGGCAGAACCAGTCCAGACGATTGTGCAAGATGAGATTTTACCACACAGCCTTCGCCGCCGTGGCGGCGTTGTGCTGCCGGCAGGCCGCTGCCCAATCCGTCGAACTCTCAGAAACCACAGGCGTAACATTTGTCAAGGGTTCAAGAACAGCCGGTGGACAGACGGCAACAGGCACATACGTCACATACACGTCCAAAATCACACTAAAGGCCTTCACCGAGACCGATACGGCCACAGATCTTGCCACCAGCACCTTCACCGGCTCATTCACAACCGGATCTTTAACAACAGCCGGCAATCTGACTGAGACGGGAACAACCACCGCAAAACCTACAAACACTCAGCCGTGCAACAACTATGTCGAGCTCTGCACGCGTAGGTACAGCAACGTTACCGTTGTCGGATGCCACAACTCGCCTTTTGTGCGACCAGGTAATTCGGGCTCCAACCAGGAGCTCGACGTCACCACGCAGCTCAACGACGGTATCCGCTTCCTCCAGGCTCAGATCCAGTGGCCATCCAACTCATCAGTGCCTCACTTCTGCCACACTTCGTGCGATCTCCTTGACGCCGGCCCTATCACTAACTGGCTCACCACTGTGAGGGAGTGGGTGGACAACCATCCCTATGACGTCGTTACCATCCTGCTTGGCAACGGCAACTACTCCAAGCCGGCCCTCTACGCACCGTACATTGAGCAGACAGGAATCCTCAAGTATGCCTATCACCCTCCTTACTTGCCCATGTCGCTCAACGACTGGCCCACTTTGGAAGAGCTCATCGTCCGCGGCAAGCGAGTCATCATGTTCCTCGACTACCAGGCCAACCAGACTGCCTACCCCTGGTTGCTTGACCAGTTCTCTCAGGTGTGGGAGACTCCCTTTGACCCCGTGGACCGCACCTTTCCCTGCACTGTGCAGCGCCCTCCGGACCTGAGCACCAAGTCGGCCAAGAACCGACTGTACCTGATGAACCACAACCTGAACGCTGAGTTCAACGTGTTTGGTACCGAGCTGCTTGTCCCTGCCGTCTCGCTGCTCAACGAGACCAACAACTACACCGGCTACGGCAGTCTTGGTTTGGCTGCCAACAACTGCCGATCTGACTGGGGCCGGGCGCCCAACTTCCTCAACGTTGACTACTACAACTACGGCGGGTTCCCGGGTTCCGTCTTCGAGGCTGCCGCGCGCATCAACAATGTCACTTACAACCGTAGCTCCTGCTGCGGCACCGTCAGCGCCGCCTTCCAGCTGCAGCCTGGGCACTCAGTATCATTGATTGCTTTGATGACAACCATGCTTTCAGCATTCCTTCTGCTCTAGAGGGGGTTGTCGTATATTTTGGGATGTTGCGGTTTGAATATTTATTGCGCAGAAGCGAGTTGTTTCTTCATCTTGGGATACAAGTAGATGGACATGGGCAGTGCATGGAAAAGGGTACAGGTAGACTCTGCCCTACATGGAACATGGAGTTTATCGGATCACTTCGTCAATAGGGTATAATAATGAATGGGCCTCTTTGGTATATACCATGGCTTCAACAAATAAAGCATTAATTATATCGTGAACAAAGTTTCCCAGGCATTCCTGTCTCAGAGAGGTGTTGTGCGGTCTAATGAAGAGCGAGTGCATGAAAAGCGCATTTGATTATCCTGGAAAACTGATGTCCTGCCTTGTCATGTATAATAATGATGATGAAGATGCCAGCAAAAGGCACATGGAAAGAGACTCAACATCTATGGCGTAAATGAGGATTTTTATGAGCACCAAGCCCTTGTCAGTTCGATAGATGGAAGTTTAGAGAGCGGCTGAAACAAAAAAGTGCATTGTGCGTGGCTGCTCCCTTGACTACCCCACGTGGTATGGTATGAAACAGGAATGCTATAGCTCGCACTTTATAAAGCCACCTACCTCTGGGATAATATGTGGTTATCATTTGTTGATTACCTATTCCGATGTTGCAGAGCAACAGTGAGGCCTTATTCCCGTTGTGTTCACCAATCCGGCATCATACTCCATCTGACCAACGTTCAACAGAGATGCCGCCTTGTCGGGATCTTACCAGGTGTGACGATGATGCAAACTCGATTCAACCCGTTTTCTATTGCTAAACCTCATATGTGTGCCACTCTATCCTGGTTGTTGCAAGCGATTCGTGGTGGTTGTATCTGTTGTCATAGGAAGAAGTCGGGTGACCTCGAGAATGGAGCGGTGACAGGAACCAGAGCCACCATTGATACTAGACCGGCAATCCGTCTAGGCCATGTTGGCCACTAATGTACACTCGAACACGCACGTCCCAGTAGTTTACACCACCAGCATACACCACCGGCAAGCCTGGAAAGCGTCCAGCCAGTTGGCCGCGGCTCGAAGGCCGGGTAAATCGAACGCATGATATAGGGTAGCCGAATCTGGAAGCCACCATTTCTCCCTGCACCAATCCGCGGCCCTTCACTGCACCAAACCAGGAATCAGGGCAGGCATTGAGCGGTCAGCAGGCCCAGAGTGGTGGAATGGTAACACCCACTCTCCTCTCTTTTGCCACAGAAACTATCGATTCTGCAAGCCAGGTTCATGTGCGGGCGAGCAACCCACCACGGCCGAATGGTTTTATACCATTTATGTATGGCGGCCTTTTTTGTGTGTGTCCTGGCGCGCCGCATGGCTTGTTCACAGCTCTCCTTTGGGTTTGTATTGCGAGCCATGCACATACCGAGCGCGAGAGTTTGAGCATGAATTATTTTTGTTTTTGCACCAGTTGAGGTCAAAAGGTACTAAGTGCTCTGTCTCGTCTCAAGCCATCTGGCGGTGTCAAAACAATTAATAGCCACCGTGAAAATGAGAAGAAGAATAAGAATAGAAATAAATTACTTTATTCATAATCATGATCTTAATTGAGCTGCTGCATTCTTTTTGTTCCTAATTCGATGTCAGATGCCATCTTTCTTATCTTATGCGGTGCATTCTCACACACGAAAACTTTGCGCCCCTACATGCGTGTGCTCCTGGCTATATTTATTCCGTACTACTGCATGAATACTCGTGAATGCAATACGGCCCTTCGGGTTTTGTCACCCTGCCAGTGATCCAGAGAGTGGTCAGCAACACATTCTCAGGCGACAGGGGGGGCCATGGCAGTACCCTGACCCTGCAACTCTAAATCCATTCAGCTGTGCGACGCTAGCTTGCCATTGGCTCTCCAGAATCGATGGTTTCGGAATCGGGATAGGGCTGTCCCGGAACGGCCATCTCCCGCTGTCTTGTGGGTTCGTGCGTAGCTTCCCTCGAGTGAGCGGGCTTTTGGGTCAGTCTCACCAAACCAACAAAAACATACATCGCAGGGAAACACGCAAGGTGCCGTAATTACTGCTTACATGTGCCCACTTTGCGTGTCTCGTCCTGCGTTGAATATTACCCACCCAGAGGCAGGCGTAGGCGCGCTGGGCGGCTGCTCGGCGTCGTTGGGGGCCAGCCCATCCCCACGTCAAGGTAACATTGGACCATCAGCCCTACTAGTGCGACTAAATCGCCCGCCAACAACACGGCGACGACCCCCCTTTTTTTTCACGTCGGGCGAGGCAGACCAGGCGCCCCCCATCGCGCCGGGTTAGGCAAACGGTTGTCGCAACTTTGCCGCCGCACGCTGCGTTGCTTGGGAGGCCGCTGGCACACACTCAAGCGCCACGGTTGTAGTGGTGCGGCTGCCCCTCCCAGGTACGCGGAAACACAGTTAGCGATTCCTCGGAGCGGATGTCTTGCACATCAACCTCTCACAGCGTTTCACGGTGGGTGCAACGCGTGGCCCACGTAGCAATTCACCCGTGTACACAATTTAGTCAGCCCTAACGGTCACTGGATGAATCAGATACAGTAGAGTCAAACATCCATCGGCGTTAACCGCTGTAAGGGCCCAGAACCCATCCTACCTGGCAGGAGGACTCTGTTGGGGGGGAAGCAGCGTGTGCTGTCTGCCAGCCCCCAAGCAAGGAAGCGTCTGGGGGAGGAGCCCAGATCCCGCTCATCTGGGTCCTCCCAGGTCTGGACAGGCCCTGTGCGCTCGGGAGAATGCTGGGGGTGCAAACAAAACACACTTTGCCAGCCCATTGCCCGGGCTTGGCAGCCTGAATCTTGAGAAGCCTCAGGACGGGCAGTGAGTTGCGAGATCGCTAACCGTGCAGCGCTGTGCAGCGCCCTCTTAGTCTACATTAGCGATTGCTTGCTGGGCTCCCAGCAGTCTGGAGAACGGGCGGGCGGGAGCCTAATCGCCAGGTCGACCATTCCTAGGCTAGAGTGGGAAAAAAGGCTCCCACCCCGGGCTAACAGGGCTGAAAGGTGGAAGGGGAATTCAGCTCCATCCCATCCCAATCACCGTCGGCCCCGACCTCCACCACTTTTAGTCCTTTTCGTCCTTCATCACCCGTCCTTCGTTCTGCACGACGTTCGTTCTTTTGCTCCTCCCTCCAATCTTTGCCTTCCTGAACGCTTTTGCGCCGCGCGCCATTCCTTGCTTGCGCTTGCTCCGTCGTTCATTCGCCTTGAATATATACCAATACGCGCTTCCGCCCGCGCCTGGATCCGCTTCGCCCCGCCCTCCAACGACGATCTTGCCTGGGATTGATTTCATACCTCGACCATCGGCTCGCCAAAGTCTGGCCTGCAATCATTGGAACAACCAAGTGCCCGGTGTACTCGCCATGATCGCTGGTTGCAAACATGGCCTATCGTGATAATGCGGGCGGCCAGCCCTACGACCAATACGCCTATGATCCTTCTCGATCGAATTACAACCAAAGCTATTTGAGACCACAGGTTCCGCCCCAGCCCTTGAACCACCGCGTATCGGCTCTTACCGACCTCGGTGATGCGTACAACCAGTCTGGCGGCCAGCAGACTTTGCGCGGCCGCGAATCCATGGTTTCGCTTGACTCGCACGTCGGCCACGGAAGTCCCCAGCCCGAATATGGAGGTCATGATTATTCTTCTGGGAGTTCATGGTCTGGTTCGTTTGGCTATTCCAACGGTGCTGGTGCTGGCTATGCCCCGGTTTCGGTATCTGGAGGCCAACCTCCAAAGTACACTGCTCAAAGTCGCCTACCCAGCTATTCCTCTCTGAAGCAGCAGCCGGCAACAATTGACGAGGAGGAGTACGACCTTTCACTCCTCCAAAATGCTGTGCCCATGGGAAAGTCGTCGCATTATACGCCCATTGCAGAAGAGGAGGATGACGACGACTATGCCTCGGGGTTTGACGTGTCGGCGGCATTGGGTCCCACAACTACTCACGACGATGACTTTTTGAAAAAGCTGCAGCAGCAGGAAGCCAGTGGAATGTTGACTGGTGGTCTTGGAATCGGGTTTCACCCCCAGGCAACTGTTCGGGATGCCGACCTCCTCGCTTCTCCAACACGTACGGTAGGCGGGTTGTCAAGGTCATTTACGCAAAGAATGACTTCGCGCGTGAGTCGCCAAAAGACTATCCGCAATATGGGGCAGGACGAAGCCAATAGAAGGGGCGAGGTCATTGAAGTGATTGTTGAGGAAGAGCCTGCCGGGACCGACTTGAGCAGTATCGAAGGCCCCAGCATGATTGGAGTTGATGAAGCGCGGCGTTCCACTTTTCTGGCCAAGGAGAAGAAGACTGAAATCTTCTACCCGCAGCCCAATTGGAAACCGCTGTCTATGAGGTGGCCCTATCTGCTGTGGCTTGTTTTGCTTTCAGTGATGCTGGGTGTTGTTCAAGAGCTCTTCTACCAAAAGTACAAGCACAGTGCTGTACTCGAGTTTAAGACGCCCGATGACATTTCACCAGGCGCATACTTCAGCGTCAAGTTCTTGCCGACACTCTGTGCTGTCGCTTATGGTGTTTTCTGGCAGTTCACCGACTTTGAAGTCCGACGATTGGAAGCTTACTACCAGTTGTCCAAACAAGAGGGCGCCCTTGCATCCAACTCGATCAATACCGATTACATCACCAGCATTAGTTTCTTTCGACCGCTCAACGCCATCAGGCACGGGCACTATGCAGTGTGTCTTTCATCGATTGCTTCGACATTGGCTATTTCGCTGGTTCCCACTTTCGCTGCTGCAACCATTATCCTAACACCTGATCGCCAGGAACGAATGCATAAACCTGACCATGTGAAGCAGTTCTGGGTTGGTGCAGTTTGGTCCCGCTTACTGACGTCAACGCTATTTGTTTGCGCCATTCTCGCAGGCTGTCTCTTCTGGATACTGCAGAGGAGACGATCTGGTCTCCAGGGTGATGTGCGAGGCATTGCTGGCCTTGCTTCCATGGCTGTTGTGGCTCATATCCTGATGGACTTCAAAGATATGGATACGGCTAAACATAAGGATATCCACTATAAACTGAAGAATCGCCGTTACATGCTTCGAAACTCGTCCCTTGCTCCTTTTGATGGGCAAGGACCCAAGCTTGCTGAACGCGAACGGGGCGATGGATCTCATCTCTCTGAAAACCCTCACCCCCTTATGCTTCGATCTCTGGGGAGCGTTCCTTTCATCATTGGACTTGTCTGCTTCGCAGGCTTCATTCCGGCGTTCCTCTTTACTCCCGCGAGTGTCATTGCGGACAAAGCCCCCTGGGCTATAACAGCAATGGCTGTCTCCCTTAAAATGAGCTGGGGTGCCATGGAGACGGCAGTTCGGGTGATGGAACCCTATTATATTCTTTCCAGGAGACATGCGCCATCCAAGACGCTCACTCTCGATTACACTGCGCTGCCTTTCGGATACATGCCGATCCGTGCCTTGTTTAACGGCCACTTTCTTGTCTTCCTGGTTGGCTTCGGAACCGTCATGGCTGAATTCCTGACCATCATGGTGACGAGTTTGGCGACTGTTGAAGGACAAAATTTCACCATGAATGTGGGGAAGTTCTTTGGTCATGATGGCGACGACGATGAAGATGACCAAAGGCAACGCCTCATTGATTCCGGCCAGGAAACAGTGGCTTCCTTCTACGTGTCGCTTATCCTCACCCTCTTCATCTTGTTTTACATGACGGTTGTGGCCAGCGTCGTCTTCTTCCGGCGTCGTCACGCCTTTCTGCCCCGGCAACCCAACACCATCTCGTCGGTTTTGGCCTTTATCCACCAGAGCAAAATGCTGTACAACTTTGTTGGAACTGCCAAACTTACCCGCGCCGAGATGGTAAAGAAGCTGGACGACGGCAAGACCTATGGTCTGGGTTGGTTCAAGGGTCGCGATGGACAGACGCATTGCGGCGTGGATGAAGAGGAGCTCACGAGCTCTTATAAGCATGGGTCTCAGATGCACACTGATCCATGGTCTACTCAGTGGGACACTCTATGAAAGATGATTTGTTTATCCTGTCGTCTTTTCTTCTTCTTTTTATTTTCTTTTTCCTTTATTGGCTGTTATTGGTGCATTGTGCGGCAACGGTTGGACAGGACTGTAATGACAGGGTAAATCGGTTTGGGCAAACATATGGAACTTATTTTGAAGGCGCACATGCGTGATGCATCTAGATGGTATTCAATCATGATTCACGGTTGAAGGGAATGCATTTTTTAGCTAGACGCTTTGGAATTAAAACCTATTAAATTGACCGAGAGCGAAGACAAAAACAAACAATGGCGTGATGCAAAAAAGAGGGCTCGAGCGGCACCGCGATGATGTAATGCGAGTTCACAGTGAAAAAAAAACAAGGCCCTGGGGGTTGAGGGAGGGGGGGGGCTTCACCCTCTGCCGGCTGCGTCTAAAAATGAAGCGAAGGAGTCAAACCTTTTTCTTAAATCCTGAAACGATTCCGAAATCCGGCTGGATCCCTTCAATGGTTATTTTTACGCAAGCAGGGGAACCGAGTGATGCGATCGGCGTCCAATGACGAGCCCGGTTGGGCACGAAAGAACAAGTTGAAACAGGCGGGCGATGGGGGCCAGCGGATCGCGCTGGGGCCGAAATTCAAGGGGAACAGCGCATGGCGGTGATCGGTGTGGGTTGAACTAGTCAAGGAGGGGGAGGGGGCATAGATGGGCGAGGACGGCTCTCTGGTACCGATCGATTAGGAGGAATAAGGTGATGTGGGTTAGGGTGTTACGCGTCGGCAAGAGGGAACGGATGGATCGCGGCGATGAGGTGCCTTGCGGTGACGTTTTGTGGTGGAGAGATCAACCATCTATTTACGGAGTCGGGGGAACCGGCGCACATAAGCACAGTGAAAGTCGTGCGCTGTTGGCGCGGAGCATCGGCACGAAAGCATCTCTTTTTTGCCTCGAACAGAATCAGGGAGCCCCTGAGACCCAATTTCCTTCTGCCGGCATTCCATCTTTTTTTTTTTTTTTTTTTTTTTGGGTCACACCCCTGGTGGAAGCCCATGAGATGGGAGGGAGGCTCAACGGGAATGAATGCTATGCGCTGGTGTTGACGCCCGTCGACGCTCGAGGCCCCTGCTCTGATAGGGAATGCTAAAGCGGGGTGGGGACGGTGATATTCGGGAATGGAGCAGAACTCTCTGTGTGCGACGGGGGGAGTCTGAACCGTTGTCTGCAGAGTGTGCGAGGTGTTGGTTGCGTCGCTGAGGCTGCCGCAGAACGGGTAACACTATTGGTCGGATCTGCTTCATGCGACCTGGTGCCGAAACCCGAGCAACGAGTGTTGGCAAGTTTGACATGCCCGGTAAGCAGCAAGAATGATCCTGTAAAATCGCAAATTTGAGGCTGCTATTTTTTGCCTTTTTCTTCTCCACACAAAGTTCTGACAAACAGCAGCCAGTGTGAGTAGCCACAGCCACAGTCAGGAACAGAGCCATTCCCAGTGGACAGAAAGCTCCTTTGTAGCCACACGAGCTGCGCCGGTTGGGCTCGTGCATGCATGGATGAACCCTGTGTGTCAGATATAGGCTGGGGCCGTTTTGTGTAGTATTGAGATGGAGATTGTGCATGTTGGAACTTGTGTTAATTACCTACTGTTGCCAATTGATTGATGCATCAATCGGATTGACCCGCTTGATTGCCGATGTGTGATTGTATCGCCAAGGCGATGTGCATGGTTGGGATGAAAACTGGTCGGGTTGCCGCCCTTGGTTTGACATGGAACTTGATGGCTGGCATTCCTTCTTTTTTCTCCCGCACGTTTCTAGTTTACGAAGTGCAGGCCATGTGCGGACATGCCGATGGGTGAGCGGGAACCAATTACCAATACGGGGACCTAGTGGCGGGCGCCGTGGCGGCCAAATTGTCACCAGACGGTGGACGGTATACGATAAGGCCACGAGGGAGGAGTAAGCAGTGTTTTCAACGTCAAAAAACCGAAAGCGACCTAGTTTGTGGGATAAATAAGGTCGTGCCGAGGGTCCATGAAGCCCCATCGCGATTTTCTTGGCTTTTTCCGCCGTGCCTGAATGCTGGGGTTTGGGTGATTTGCGACCGAAATGGGGGGCCAAGAAAGCGAGCGCGACGTCTCGGCCACCGGAAGCGCTACCAAGGGGGGCTGTGCAAGCCAAGCCGGGGGGTTTTTGCGGGTGAGCCTTCTAGGGTGGTTGGTGCCGTGTGGAGTGGCGGTTGCAGTGCCTCTGTGTTCGGTCGCTCGTAAATTAAACATCTTGGCCATGTCTTGATGCCGTGGATTGCTGACAGCGATGCGCATTCGTCAAGGACGCACGTCAGAGAGAGCCTTGGGTGGCAGGTTTGCGAGGTTACGCTGCGGGCCGAGTGACGAGTGACGAAATAGGGCGATTATTCGTTCAAACAAAAATGGGATGGGTGATCAAGGCGAGAAGGAAGGAACGTGCGTCAACCGAGCCAAGCGAAGCTTACCTCGATGTGGGATGTGAGAGACATGAGTCGCTCTGCTTTGGTGTGGACGGGAAACAAAACAGGATTGAGACAACAAAATTTGGACCAGGCCAGACAGGGCTGGATTCGACAGGCTTCTCCCTGTGACGTGTATGAGGAGGTGTCTCGTGCAGGGGAAACCGGTCAGAGGATCTTGGAAAAATAGAGCAGCCAAAACCGTCATGTCACACACAATGCGCACACGACCGCGCGCATTGTCTCTGGGCCAGGGCGGATGGGTCGGGTAGCGTCAATCGCAGCCCTGCCCTCCCCTGGCTGGTTGGTGGTGGCCGACTCGCTTGCCCGCCGGCTGTCTCGTACAGTAAAGTCATCATCGTATCGTCCGTCATGTCGTGTTGTGCGGTGTTATGCTGTGCTGCCCGTATAGCCTGCATCCGCATCTGCATCCGTCCACCAGCGACGTAACCATTTCCTGACATGCATGCCCGGAGAGGAAGATCGAGCCTTTTTCAGCATCTCGCCATCATCACAACGCAGAGGAACAAAATTACCATCGTCAGACGCACGTTACATACGCTGGTGTGTGTACAAACATTAACGTATTAGGCGCTTTGTCCATGCCGTCCAATCCAAATCCAATCCCGCCCCAATCGCAGAGGCCAGATCCAGGGGGTAACCCAGAGTTCTGGCAGGTATCTATCAGGTATATTTGTTAGTGCGGATACGAGATCGCGACCCCTGCCACCCCCTGCGGCAGACATTCTGGACTTGCTGCAAGCCAAGTTTTGGCCCGCATTCCAGGTACTGCACAGCCTGCGGATCTTGACGCTACTGGATGCAGCCCTGGCTCCCTCCAAGACACGCTACCAGGCTCTACTTCTTACTGCGCTGGCCGTCTGCTTGGACTGCCCTGCCCAATGCCAGACCTGCTCCGTAATTTGCGAAGCCATGCCCATTCCGCTCAGTGGCTCGCTCGTTCAGTACCGACCACCCACACGACCCTCCATCCCTCCCCCATGATCCCCCCCTTCCCACTGCAGACCCAGCTTTGCCAACCCGAACGGGCCCAAGTCCAAGCTGAGCCAAGCCAATCCAATCGACGCCTTCGATGCTTGGCTGCCCTCCTCTCAGTACGAAGTTCAGCATAGCACACGGAGCCACCAACTTTACTGGGTGCTTGGCTTTTTCGGCGCGCTTCCTCGTACCAGCTAGGTTCCCTGGCTCTTTGTTCCGCCACTCGCATTCTGTCCCATCCCATCCCGCTCTTTCCTCTCCCTGACCTGCATCTACTACTCTCTCCTTCCCTCATACCTATACCTCACCACCCCCACAGAAAGTCGTCCGCCTTGTCCGCGACCGTCAATCAACACCATTGACGACGACATCACCGCCCGAAGCCACGCCTCGTCGCGGAGAGGATAATAGCCCTCGGCCATTCGCTAAACCCACCTCTTCGTTCTTCGTCTGTTTTTAATTCTGCCCGCCCTGTCGCTTCCCGCGAACCCCCTCGTTTATCCGCCTGAGTACCGCCCATTCACACCACGACTACTGAAAACTCAAGTCTCCGACCGCTTCACACGATTTTACCTGTCACGTCCTCGCTCTCGACTTGCAGCCAGCACCAGCCCGAAGCCCTTGGATTGCCCCCGCGTTTGAGACGAGAGGAGGAAGAATACCCATTACCTGGATCCCGGACGACCCGTTGACTTTGCCGTTGTAATCGAATCCAGGACCGCCTCTAGGACCACCGCTGGAACCAGCCGCTCGCTGTGCGCTGAAATCGTTTCGGAAAATCACAGAACCCATCCGCCAAGATGTGGTCCGTAATAAAGAAGCCATTATTGGCGCTGGCGACCATTACGGCGCTTATGACGACACCGGTTTCGGCTGAGAAGATGCTCATGTCGACATCGCTCAACTCATGCCAGGCTGACTCCGGTTTCACTGCCAGTTTGTTCAATGTCGTCTTCACGCCAAACAACGGATCCGCCCACGTTGATGTTGTCGTTACTTCTTCCATTCAAGGCAAGGTCGTTTTTGATGTCAGCATTTCTGCTTATGGGTACCGCTTCCTGCGACAAAAGGTCAACCCTTGCGATATGGGACTTGCTGGTCTTTGTCCCATGGTTGCCGGAAAAATTCCCTTCCAGTTTAATCTTCCCGTCGATAAGGATTCTTTGAAGAAAATCCCCGGAATCGCCTACAGTGTTCCTGATCTCGATGCCAAGGTCCGCGTCTACGTCAATTTGACCAGCACCGGCGAGAGTGTTGCTTGTCTTGAGGCCGACGTTTCCAACTCCAAGACTGTTGACCTGCTCGGAGTCAAGTGGGCCACTGCCATCATTGCTGGCCTTGGTCTCGTCTCCTCTGCTATTGTGTCTGGTCTCGGCCACTCCAACACTGCCGCTCACGTTGCTTCCAATGCTCTCTCTCTCTTCGGCTACTTTCAGGCTCAGGCTATCGTCGGTCTTACCAGTGTCCGCCTTCCCCCGATTGTCTCTGCCTGGACCCAGAACTTCCAGTGGTCTATGGGCATCATTCGAGTCAGTTTCATGCAGAACATCTTCACTTGGTATCAGCGAGCCACTGGCGGTACGCCCTCGACGCTTTTCGACAATATTTCCAACATCTCTGTGCAGGTTCAGAAGCGAGGCCTTGAGTTGGTCGAAACCGGTGTTAGTCTGTTCAGGCGCGGCGCTGCCATGATGCCCCGGCAGGTACAGAACCTCATTAAGCGTGGCAACATTCAGACCGAAACTGGAGGTTATCTTGTCTACGGTATCCAGCGTGTTGCATTCAAGGCCAAGATTGAGTCGACCAATCTCTTCATGACTGGCCTGACCTTCTTCTGCGTCTTCGTCGTTGTCACTATTTTGGCAATTGCGGCATTCAAGGGCATTTGCGAGGTTCTCGCCAAGCGCAAGATGATGGCCGGCGACAAGTTCCTCGAATTCCGCAACGGATGGCTCACCGTCCTGAAGGGTATCTTGTTCCGCCTTACCCTTATTGGTTTCCCGCAGATGGCTATCCTCTGTCTCTGGGAGTTCACCCAGAACGATTCGCCTGCCGAGATTGTGCTTGCGGTGTTCTTCTTCTTTGGCATGGCCATCACTCTCGGATGGGGTGCTTTCAAGGTCATCCGCATCGCTCGCCGTTCGGTCGTGATGCACCGCAACCCTGCTTACATTCTCTTCTCCGACCCCCAGGCGCTCAACAAGTGGGGTTTCCTCTACGTTCAGTTCCGTGCCTCAGCCTACTACTTTATTGTCCCCGTTCTCGTCTACACCTTTATTAAGGCATGTTTCGTTGCGTTTGCTCAAGGACAATCTACCGCTCAAGCCGTCGGTTTCATCATTATCGAAGCTGCGGCTCTAATTGGAGCCTCCGTTCTCCGTCCCTGGATGGACAAGAGCACCAACTCGTTCAACATTGCCATCTGTGCTGTCAACTTCATCAACGCTATTTTCCTTCTAGTCTTCACCAACGTCTTTGGTGCCCCTCAGCTCGTTGTCGGTGTCGTTGGTGTCGTTCTTTTCATTCTTAACGCCGCCTTTGCTCTGATTCTCCTGATCATGGTTATCGTGTCGACGACTTTTGTGTTCTTCCGAAAGAACCCCGATGCGCGATACCAGTTCATGGCTGATGACCGTGCTTCATTCATGAAGTCTCAGACTCAGCTCAACACCACCACCGAACTGGATGCCCTGGCTGCAACTGCCCGCGGCGACAAGGCTGGATACAAGTCACAGCTTGACCTCGAGGATGATCAGTCCTTGTCATCGGATGGCATGCGACGACATGCTGAGATGACCAACGCGTCTCTGACCAACCAGTCACAGACATCGTTCCAGCGCAGTGAGAGCAACAACCCGCCGCGATCGCCAGTCAACCCATCCATGCCTCTCTTCCCTGCCGATGGGCAACGACCGCACAGCCCATTCCGAAACGCTTCCCCAAGCCCATACCAAGCCTCGGGTTCGCCCTTGACCCAGAGCCAGAGTCGACAGCAGCACAATTCAAGCCCCGCCAGGTCGCATCGATCCCAGAATAATGCCAGGTACGTTATTAATGAAACTCGCCCAACTTTTTGATTGCGCAAGCTAACAAGCTTTTAGCCCATGGCAACGTGGAGCTGGCTATGAGCATTAAATGAATCGATTTAAGGACGTGATGTCCTGATCTTATTTCTTAATGATGAATATTTATCTACTTGAGCCCATTGGGAAGCCGGATTTTGCGTCAAATCTGGTTTCTATTTGGGACTGATGTGGCCCTGGGTGTGTCGACGCTCACTTGGGCAATATAAATGACAAGTCAATATCTTGATCATATAGTGGCCCTTGGTTGGCAATATCACAGAGGCTACCCTTTCCTTATTGTTGGTTGGGTTTTACATCGAAAGCATGACGACGGCGTCTGCAATGAGATTTGGCGTTGGCGAACATCGAACCCCCTATGCTCTGTCGTGAGCGTTTTGCTTTGTATATATAAACCTTTGAGGGAAATAAAGGGGATCAGGTGACATTTTCATACGGCTGGACTGGATATGGCTTGGGATACTGGCCGAGAGATCGATAGGAAGACATGCCCTTGAAAGGGCTGTAGATGAAAGAAAGAAGTAGCCGAAAAGATCGCCTTACCCGAATCAAAACTTATCAGTTATTTCTATACATGAATATAGCACGAGGCTTGCGAGCCTAATCAAACGTCATGGTTGCAACATTGTTTCGTCCATAGATAGCCAGCCTGCTGTGGTGAATATTTTACTTTGGATGTGGGCAGAGAGGCGTCAACTTTACTTCACGTCAAAGATGTAATTTGTCGTCAGATTTTGCACAACCACTCTATCTAATAAGAAGCCTGGTATTTCCTATACCTTGAATGCCGTCTGCCACCATTCATTATCTTACAGCCGACACTGCCGCCTCGCTCCTGATCGAACCGCAGTCGGGGTCAGAGAGCTTTTGCAGTAGCCGACACATGCCGCCTTTCCTCCAACCTGTCCAAACCCAACCCTTTTCACCCTTCTAATAATTTCCTACCGCAAACCCATGCCTCCATCTTACATGTAATAATAGGGGTGAAATAACGTATTAGTCGGAATCATTTGCCCCCTTTCCGGACGAAACCACGACCAGCAAACGAAAACTGAAATAGAAGAAAAACGACAGTTGAATGACGCAGAACTATGGATACAATGAAGGTATTAGAAGTAAGAAGAAAGATAGAGAAAACGAGCCGAAAAGATGAGAGTTTCGATATGAGCTTCTGTGAGCCGAATCCAATGCTGACAAAGTAGAGATAGGAAAAGAATGCTAGTCGAAGAGACAGCTCAATCGGGAGAGGAAAGAAGGAAGGGGGCCGAAAAGGAAATGAACAAAAAGCAACGCCCGTAACTAATGATTTGTCATTCAACTTGACTCCTCCAGCGCCTCCGCACACAACGCAGAACGGGAAAGAAATGTCGCCTGAGCGACGGATGGGTTTTCTTACTTGTTGCCCAAGTGATGGATGAACCAGAGTGTTGGAGCCTCGACAGGGCTCGTCAGAGGGCAAAGCCTTGCTCCATCAGTTTGTCAACATCACCGCCGGCGGCCTGCACAGCCTTCAGCGCGGCCTCGCTCAGCCTTCGCCGGCGCTCCATGGCCTCGCGTTCCCGCCGAGCTTTGGTCTTGGAGCTTCCGCTCGGCGCCACTCCGGTCATGAGCAGGCTGCCGTCGCTAGGGGTGAAGTTGACGAAGCCGATCTCGCCCCCGAGGCTACCTCCGCTGGGCTCCCGCGACCGGCGCTGCTTACGCATCGTCGTCGGCGTGCCAGGTACCATTCCCCTGCCCGATGCGCTCCGCACTGATCCAATAGAGCCGCCCGAGCTGTGGCGCGAGTGTGCGGGCTGGGGCGAGGCCGAGGGAGGACGGGTCTTGCGAATAGGAGAGCAGGAGAGGTGTCGTGCGCCGGAAGAGGGTGCTCGCGGGGGCCGGTGCTGTCTTTCCGAGGGCGGGCCGGCCTGAGGCATCGGAGGCGGAGGTGGGAGGTATGTCTGAGCGTTGACGGTCAAATCGTTCACCATGGACGGAGGTGCGGCTCGTGGCTGGGGCATATGTATCATGAGGCCGGCAGCGCTTGCGTCTGGCATGTGCTTATATTCGTACGGAAGCTCGGCGTGCTGTGCGTGCATGGCCATGTTCATGCTTGCGTGCTTCTGCTGCTGTTGGTGCTGGTGCCGGGGGTCGATGATGTATTCGCCGTTCTGGTTCAGGAGGTTGAGATCCCACCACCCAGCGCTCTGCGGATGAGGCATGTATTCGGATCCAGGCCACGATTCGGGTGCTGTGCCAGGCGTGGCGAGAGGCTGCTGCTGTGGCTGTTGGGGCTGCTGCATCTGCTGCGGCGGCTGAGTTTGCTGATGGACCTGCTGCTGCGAGTGGAGGGCCCAGCTGCTCAGGTCACCTTGGGCAGAGAGATCGGTTTGGTAATTGACCTGCTCAGTTGCCATGACGGGGGACTCGGCTGGAGTGTCAAGACGATTAGTGCTGAAGTCACTACGGGGGGGCGCTGGGAGCTCACTGAAGGGATCGTCACAAAACCCGTGGACGAAACCTGCGCTGTCCGGGTTTGCTAAAGGTGAGGGCGGGAAGCCCTCGTTTCCATTGCCGTTGCCGTATTCGAAATTGTGCATCCTCAGAGCTCGGGGAGGGTTGTCCATGGTCGGGGAGATTGGGTGGTCCTCCATGGCGGAAACCTTCCGGCTCTTGCGAAACTTGCTTGCTTTGCGAATGGTTGACGAAAGTGCTTCGACAAACTTGTTGGCTTTACGGGGAACGACTGTGCTTGGAGGCGTGGGAGACGATGGTTGAGAAATCGGCATGCGCTTGCTGGGGGACTGCAACGTGATGCCCTCGAGTCGAGGCAGCTCGGGGTCAGACACGGAGGCTCGGGGCACGCCTCCGTTTTTCGGATCCGTTTCCAAATCGGCCATGGCCAGCTGTCGAGGGTCAACTTCGTGAATGGCAGACCCCACGACCGGGGCAGACATGGAGGGTGCAATCTGGGAGCTGCTGGAAAGGAAGTCAAACTCGTCGCCAATGGTGGAAACTCCTGAGGAGGCGGTTGACTCGGAAGGCTGCTCGTGTATCAAGGCATCCTGCACGGCGGGAAGAGAAGGGTCCTGGGCATGGTGAGAGTTTGTCATGGATGCGTTCATGTCACTGTCGAAGTTGATAAACTGGCGAAAGAAGTCGCCGGAGCCATCGTTGGGAGCGTCGTCGAGATCCTGCCAGAAGTAGCCGGGATCTCGCTCCACGGCCTCGACCCGGTACGGCAACGTCCAAGAGGCCATGGCGAGATTGGGTCAACTTGGAGGGCTTGTCGTCAGGCTGAAGGGATTCACGCGGTCGCCAGGATTGAGCGTGGAGGGAGCTTCTGGAGAGCTGGAAAGGTGGCTACGAAGCTGGCATGAGGCGAGAAGAGAAGAGGCAAAGAGGAAACAAGGTTCAGGGCGAACAACAACAGGAACTGGACCGGGTCCGAGAAGCACGAAGATAGATGGACCGAGAGTTTGGCGGAGTGGGCGATGGGCAGACGAAGTAAACGGTCTGGCAGCCAAACATCAACAAAACACCAGCAACCGGCGAGACGCGAAACACCAGGCGGGCTGAAAATAAGAGCTACGTATGTGGCCCATCTCAGCAACGGTTGCCGTGTTGTGAGTTTAGAGATGTGCGAGGGCATGGCAGAGCTGGGTTGCAGCCGCGTGAGGAATGCACCGGGCTATTGAGAAGCATTCCAAGCAAGCTCGCCGGCGGGACTCGAGAGGTGAGTTAGTACAGGCACAAGCGCGGCCAGCCATTGGCTTGGCTACATCACGTCACACTCTCTGGCCTCTTTTTTGCCTTTATGCCGGGGAGGCGAGCGGGAGAGCCAGCAGGAGCCCCGGCCCAACGATTGCGAAAGAGCTGAAAGAGAGTCGAGGCGGCGCCTCCACCTGTTCGCATGGTCGAGGCCGCCGTGGCAAAAATAAAAAAAAACCGGGACGAGACTCTCCCGATGGCAATGCACGGGAAAGCAAACGACGGTAAGCCCCCCCGCCCCCCTCCAGTGCAAAGATGGCAATACGGGCGTGGGAGGGGGAGGAGGAGGCCTGGACCGAGGGCCTAGGAACTTCAATGGCTGTGGCCGAGGTGCTGAAACGGAGGTGACAAAATGTTTCATTCTCCCCAACTCGCCTGTCTCGCCCAGTCCACGACAAAACAGTCCCTTCTCCTCCTCCATCTCCCCCCCCATGCCCCGTGGTTGGACCCTGCGAGCTGCAGAGCCCATTTCCCAAAATGCCAATACACACTGACTGCCATGGTTTCTGCGGGATGTTCCTTGCATCACCATCTGAACCGTTGCCCCCGCCCTCACTTCCATTATTCGCTTTGCCTGATCGTGATCGTGATCGTGATATCGTGGGGGGGCGTGCGTCTTGGTGCGTGTCTAGCGAGCACCCATCAGGTATTGCGGATCCCTCTCCCCCGGGTGGCCGGGTCCGAAAGGTCGTATGCCAAATGGAGACGACGGCCCGACATGGAGACGATCGATCTCACTCGCTCGCTAGGCTTTTTTTTTTTTTAATTCCCATTATGAAAACTTCCTTTCTTTTCATTTCCTTGTTTCCTTGCTACAATTTCTGGCGATCGCCTAAATTTAAATGGCGGTCGGTGCCTTTGGCATGTTTCAGGCCCAAGAATGGGCATTGCCGAGTCAACAATGGGCCGGGGGGGTGGGTGTGTGGGATCACCATCGATCTTCATGAGCAGCAAGTTCAATAGGCTCAAGTTTTTTTTTTCGATTTCCAAAAAGAGAAGAAACGCACGGAAATGGGAGAGCGGGTCGAGCAAATCCCATGTATTTTCTGACCCTCTTTTTTTCGATTTGCTTTTTTTTTTCCTCTTTCTCTTATATTTTTTTTTCTTTTTTTCCCTTGTTTCTGTCGCTGCCAGCACCGGGTTTCCGGTCGGTCAGCTGCGGCAAGCAGGAGGGGAGGCTTTTCTACAGCTCCGATGGCGCACATGATTGATTGAAGGGTCAGACACACACACACAGCTGCTACATGCTGCTACATGTGCGCATGCAGGTCTTTCCAACACGAAGAAAAAAGAAGGGGGTTAAAAAAAGAATACCAAAAAAAAAATTACACAACCAGCCCAATGTCGCATGCGGTAGGGCTCCCGTCCCCAATTCAGGAACCTTCTCGCTGCCACTCTGGAAGGCCGGGAACGCCCTCATTTCGACGGGCGGTTGGGGTAATCCCAGGCAGCGCGTCGTCGTCGTCGTATTCGTGGGCTGATTATGGTTTCTTTTTCTTTTTGTTCTTTTTTTTTTTGGGAACCCTCCTACTCCTCTTCACCGTAGTCGGACGTTGCATCCCCATTCCTCCAGTCGAGGTCGTGCTGTCAGATGCAATTTGCCTTTCCACTGGCGCAGTGCCATGTGCGGCCGCTCGAGCCCAGAACATGCATAAGCAGCGTAGCATCCAACTTCACCAATATTCGCATCTGGACGGGGTCAAAGAGGTGTTTTGCGGCGTCGCCACTCGATTCGTTCGTTGCATTTATCCTTGCTTACGACTGAGCTGCCGTCGTGCGGCACCAGACCGGTGCACACGTGGTTCCAATATACAATACACGCACATTCTACTTCCACCCAACTCTCAATCCCTGATCCATCCATCCATCCAGCGCCTGGCCAGGCCATGTTCCCACCAGCCGGGATCCCTGTACCCAAAACCAAACCCACCCAAGTACGCCTATAGCCCAAGAGAAAGAGAAAAAAAAAACCTCCGATCCCAAATTATCGTATCAAGACCCAGATAAACGCCTTGCCAACCATTTGAGAAAAAGAAAAAAAAGAAAAAAAAAAGACAACCGATAAAAAAACAAGTTGAACCCAAACCATAAAGCCTAGCGTTTTGGTGGCGGTATAACAAGGACAAGAAAGAAGCAAAAAAAGGAAGTGCCAATTGCAACCCCCCAGAAAAAACAACGCCGTCGATTGTCTGCTCCAGACAGCCCCCATATTCCTCATTGACCAGGTGGCGTGTGCCTCATTCGTATAAAAGCATGCTCTAATAACTCCCATTCCGTGAAAGACGCCGTCCAAGCCTGTTGATTCTCTCGTCATGCCGTGTGTGTATGTGTGCGCCGAAAACCAGTCCCGTGTAGTGTTGAAATGTACACATCAAGCAATTATCTTGATGATTAAAAATATTAAAAGGCGATTTGCCTCGCCAGAAATCATTGAAGGTTGGCCAGTGGTGCTGCAGATGCACAGCTGGAAGCATCCGATTCGAGTCTCTGGCGACGCTTCTTGTTCTTGTCACGGCGACGCATCCGCGGCACGCTGTGCACGGCATTCTGGCATCTGCTCGCAGCTTCAGTCGATGACCTGTACTTGAGACCATATCGCTTCCTGATGCCCCCAGGTCCACCGGCTTGCCGAAGGGACATGACGGATTCGAGCCACGCGCGGTCGTCACCCTCTTCACAGTAGCCTTCATCCGCTTCGATTTCTGGGCATTCAATTACCAACGCGGGTCCATACAGGGTCTGGCCCGTAGTTGATGATCCAGATTCAGTGGTTGGGAAGCTGTCGTTGGCGGCTGGCGAAGGTTGAATGATGTCCGAGGGCCCCGAGTGCGATGGAGGGGCTGTGATGCCGGCCAGGCCGCGGCGATATGACCGACGCTGAAACCGACTTGGGATTGACATGATACAATCCTCTTCGGCATCATCAACTTGCATTGGCACGGCGTGGATGTCGTCCGGCACCATGCTTGGTGCGACATAATCGTCATCCGGAAGGGAGGTGGGCGACAGTGCTGCGGAGGGGTTTGGTTCATGCGAGTCCGAGTGGATGGGTGGAATCAGTGACTGGTTTCGGAGTCGGAAGGCGAGTATATCCACGGGGTGGTTTGGAGGAGTTTGGGATGTGAGGCATGATGTCAGAGCAGGTGAGGTTGGAGGCGACATGGGCGGCGTTGCTGTAAACGGAAAAGGTCTTGGTCGGCGGGTGGTGTTGGTGGCCGCATCTGAGGAAATGGCGGCAAGCGTCGTGACTGTATGCGTTGCGGTCGGTAGTGTGCTGTGTTGATGGTGGTGGTGGTGGTGATGATTGTTCGCGCAGGCCTCGGAAGACGAGGACTCACCCCGTCTCCCATCTGAGTGAGGCTCGCTCATTGCCGGGCGCTAAATGGCCCATGGAACAGGAAGTGCGCGACGATGTGATTGATGCGGGCGGGTGGCAGGTCAGCAAGGCGTCGTGAGAAGTTGATGGCAGTGCGAGACGACGACACTGGGCGAACGCGATAGATATGAAGGAGTGGACGAGTGCGTGTTGAGGGTGAAGATGAGGAGGACTGGAGAGCGGAGCAGGGGGGGGGAACAGGTCGGGTAATATGAAGGCATCCACGGCGTTGCGCTAGGCGAGTCGGCGTTGACGGCGCCTGGTCTATGGGTGGAGCGGCGTGGGCTGGAGAAGCTAAGTCTGATCCAGACGGAACCAGCGAGGCGGTCGAGGAGCCAAGTGAGCCAAGTGAGCCACGGGTGTCAATCGGGGCCCTTAAACGCCATTAGGACCTGAGCCGTCTGCCGGTCAATCCAGCGGCCCCTCAGCACGCACACTGGCGAACCCAGGCACGCCCACACACCTCGAATAGCATCTCTAATAGCGTGCGGTGGACGGCGTCGGAAGCATCGCGGGCGAAATTGTTTGCGACCTTGATCCCTTGGGTTCGTACGCCCTGCCCTGCCCCGGGGGTTTTTTGGGGATGGTACCGACAGCTGGGTACCCGATAGCTGCGCCCAGGGTGGTCCCAGTTGCAGTCCCAGTGGACCGTCTCAGCCTCTTGCGAGCAGCAAGGACCAGGGACTGATGGGTTTCCAGCGCTTCTCCGGAGACGAATCGTGGCCGCAGCTGCCCCGGGCGCCCGTAGAGTGCGTGGTCAGTAGGGTCAGTCAGGACCCCCAGTAGGGGCCGGTAGGGGGTGGGGTGGCTCTGCAGCGCTGCATCCAAACACACACCTCTTGACTTCAGGCGATCTAGATTGCCCTTGCAGACACGCACCCAGGGCGCTTTGTCGTCATGCTCTGTCTGTCTTTTCCGACTGTCTGGTTCGAGCCCACGAGCGTGTTCCCGGGCGCAGACTGCGTGTGTGGCTTCAATCAGCAATCGGCACGTATCGATCGCGATGCATCCAGCAATAAAATCCCGTGCCAATTTCTGCCCGCACCCTGTTCGCCGGGCAGCTTGGCAGATCATGACGGGCTGCCGCCGGTCGCCAGCGTGCCGGCCACCGTACCCGGGACAGATCTCCGGCAGCCTCGTACATCGTTCAATCAATCACCCCAGACCAGACTGTCGCGCCCGCTCCGGTGCGGTACACACAGCGGAACAGATGCTGCGTGCGCTACGCTGCGCTGCAGTCTGTCTGATGGGGCCATGTCGTACCTTTGCTTAGCTGCGTACAGGACAAGCTCAATATGCAAATCCTGCGCCCGCGCGCCGACGGCAGTGCAACATCAGCACGAGCACCAGCGTGCAGCCCAGCATATCCATCGCAACTGCGGGGCAGAAAGCCATCGCCACGCGCGGTGCGAGTTGAATGCCGCCGTGGTAATGCCATGCCACACAGCCAAGAGCAGAAAGCCAGAAGAGGGTGTCGTGAGCTACACTCTCCGGCACTCTGAGAGGCCAAATGCTGCCACCGCCTTGGTCGAGCCGGAATGCTGCCAAGACGATCCTGACTGCCTTCGCAAACGGAGCTAGCCCGCTTACGGAACATGGGTGGGTTCCAGCGCATATTGAAGGTACCCTTCCACCGGTATCTGCCCGCAACGTGGATGAGTGTGGTCACTGGTGGGCGTGTAGTGGGCTCGTGCTGGGCGTGTGGTGTGGGTGCGCGCAGAGTTGGTGGAGGGGAACAGAGAGTCGGTAAGATCTCAGGCACTTTTGCCCTACCAATTTGCCTTTGAATAACAAACCTGTTCCCTGATCCTTCCAATGAGCATGCGCAGTCAGCCAACGCACATCCCGACGCGCAAAGCAGCTCCCACGCCGTCGGTACCAGCATTCCATCATCCCTCCATCCCTCCCCATCCGCTCCTACGTTTGCCTACCCAGGCGCCTGGGACGCGATCCTGCAGTACGCTGTCGAAACCTGAAACCAAAGCCCACCATGATGCGCCCGCGCTACCCTAATCGCCCTGATATGTAATATTGTTTCTTTTGACTCATCGCTGCTGCTGCCTTTGCCTGTCAGAGCCGGCCTCGTGGGCCATCGTCAATTTGTCCCAATCCATCATCGACTAGGAAAGTGGCTTGCCCGATTTCGCTGCAACATGACCAGGTTTGGCGTCGAGGATTGACAAGTCAGGCCCTCCCTGCAGCTTTCCCCCCTAATCGTTACAAGCTAATCCACAGATAGGGCCTGCTAGTCCGCGCAGTTTTTTTGGTACAGGCAGTGTAGCGAACGCCATCGTCACACGGTCACGTCATATATCCTCTGCGAAACTCCCCAGCAGTGCTTCTCGGCAGCTTCACTGGTTGGGGGAGGCCCAACGCGCGTTTCCAGCTGAGGCAGCCATCTAGAATATTCATTTCCAGCGCTGGCCATTCCCGTCCCTGCATCGATCCAGCAAATGTTCACGAGGAACTTGCCTGCTTGGTCTGTGCCCCCGGTGCTGACAATAAACAGGCAAGACTCGACAGGCCATCGGTGCTTATTTCCTGTCCTCGTGCGACGTCCGAGCGGAAGGGTAACGGTCATTGTCATGGATTCTTCGCTTGCGCCAAGTGGAACTTGGGCTCGCAACTGTCGACAGTATTCAGTTAGCCGCTCAGAATACACGTGCGCCGGGCTTCAATTCGAGACACAGCCATGTTTGCTGCTAGGTTTCGATGTCCAGGCGCCTTTGGAGGGTGTAACCGGTGGCCTGGCTCCAGAGCATGGAAACGGGGCCAGAACCAACACATTGGGGGCCGCAACACCGTGGCAGCCCGCATTCCTGCGCGTCAACATGTCAAAAGGTCCTGTCAGAATAAAAAATGCCCTGACCATGCTGGCCGTAAACCGAACGATTCGTCATCAAATATGAAATATGCACAAGCACCGCAAGTGCTCCTGCAATGCCCATATGGCGCTGCACAGGGTCGATGTTTCTCAGCCCATTTCCCCTCCCGCCTTTGGTCTGGACCCCGATCTTCTCACACCCGCCGTTCGTGATCCTGCTCTGTGGCCATGCACTGAAGAGCCTGCGGGGCGCCGCAAATCCGATCTTGGAATATTTTAGCGAGTGCTCCTTCTGCCAAATGCCCCGTGGCTTCTTTGAGTTGTCACCGCTGGAAGGTCGGAGACGCCTTGAGCCAGTTGCATGTGGCCTGGCGGCGCCAACTTTCCCATGTGCTTCAGCTGTTGCCCGCTTCATTGGGCATCATAAGCAGCCACTCGATCCAACTGTCAAAGCTCCCGAATACAATGCTAACCAGGGCTGCTGCGGGACGTTCCAGGCACAAAATCAAACGTGCCCCGGATCTACATGCATCCACCACGAGGGCACCGCTCAAAAAAGGTTGATGCAGTGCAACATCTCAAGCATGCTCTTCGTTGAACAGATCTGGTCGCGTCCCAGCTCCCGGTTTTCCCATCCCAGCGTGGAGGAATGGCATTTCTTTTGGTAAATGGCACTCGTTCCGGCTCAGGGCTACCCAGATCCCCATCAGCCCCTAGCCCTACGCTCTCCCATTGGATTATTGACGAGCCGTCTCATTAAGCCAAGCGAGTCCGGTGGTGCAGGGGGTTCGGAGTTGGCTGAATTGTGGGTATAATTGAACGGAGCTGTCCACTGATAACCGGAGGAGATCTGAGTTAACCTCCATAGGTCCCACCAAGGTCCTAGTAAACCTTGACCATCCCCGTTCGGCCCACGATAGTCCGTCCACAGACTTTCGGGTAGCTCTTGGCATACTAGCTCCCCAGCAGGTCCTGCACGTTTTGCTTCAACTCAAAGACATTGTAGCCGACTCAACAGCATAACTGAGTCAAGATGACATCTTAGGCTTCGCCAAAGATCAGTGGAAATTCACAGTGCTGCGTCTCACACTAGGCCATCACGATTCGCGTTTGATCCAACTCATATCCAAAGCCGGCCCTCTAGCCGCTATGGCAGTAAGTGCTCTTTGGCACTTCCTGGCGTCTTCAGCTCGTCATAGTGCATGCAGGCGTTAATATAGGCATATTAAAACTTCGACTCGCCATCCCGCTCTGGGAAAAGGCTGCAGTATAGACATTTCCAGAAAGATGCACTCTTTATGAATGATCGGCGTCTCACACCCTTGCCCCTAGAAACCGTTCATGCGGCTCACGCCAAAAAGACGTTCCATTTCGACTTCGATGCCGAGCCAGACCGCCACAACTGGTAGCCTGCCCCGCTTGACGATAAATCACACAGCCAGTGGCACGATGCATCAAATGATTTGCTGCAAGGTTTACTGCAGAATACTTGTGCTGCGGATCTGATTAGCGAGGAATACGACGAGCTTTGCAGTTGAGACTGGGGTTGTGGCTCGAGCGAGCTTCACGGCCCCAATACTTCAATTAGACACGAAGTGACGAGCCGCTCACTGCCGAGACACTTTTAGCAGCGCCATCGGCTCAGAATTTATCAGCCAAGAATTTATCGGCCAATACCGCCCGCGGGCTCGCGTCCCCGCGTGATCAGTGCCAGCGACGACATGGTTCTTCTCCATAGTCTCAGTTGAAGCAGACCAGGCTAGCCTCAAATCTCGTCTGGTCCAACCGGCCCTTTGTGGGGTTCTTACCTACGCTTCTGTGGATGCAAAAGTGTGCTAAATCAAATTCCAGCATGGGCTTTCTGCCGTATTACCGTGCCGCCCTCATAGCATTTCCCTTGAGAAACTGCCGGTTGACGTGGCGCCTGGCCTTCGGTTAACAAGTCGCCAACTGGATTGTCACTTCCGCCCCCAAACTCAATCCATCTGCTCGGGTTTGCGTCCCAATCCAGCGATGTGGCTTCTAGCACTCCCGCACCCTTGATGAGCCAAGTGATCGACGGCAACTCCGGTCAGGCCAAGAGGCGTCATAGCCAAACGCCTGAATGAGGGCCTGGCGATGACCAAAAATGGGTCAGCCAGCTTCCGGAATGAAGGCATGGATAAACCAAAGCAATTTAACCTCCAGCCCGTTATTGTATTATAGCCTCATGATGTCATGATGAGCTGATGCCGATAGCGATGTTTGAAGCCCGAAATCTGCAACTTTGGTTTGGTCCCGACCATGGTCGTGAAGGTTTGGCTTGCAGAGCCTCTTCCGCGTTTACCGCATCATAGATCAACGGGCGGACCAAATCGCTGGTTTAGATCCAGCGATCTGCTAAACGTTTATGCCTTTGAACGGTGTCGCGGGCTTGGGGGCTAAATCCACGAGCGTGGCGTCATACTTGGGATAAATATTTTTTCCTTTCGCATAATTGACCCAGAACAGTATCATCCATCATCTAGAACACCAACTTGGCGTCGGGGAATTTATTCGCCCTCACGTGTGCAGGATGGCGAAATTGCTAACGCCAATGTATCGATTAGAGGCAACTTTGATGCCTGGCCTTTTTGGTCGACGAACTATCCCAGCAAAGAATAGGCAAAATTATCAGCCAGTAGTTAAACTTCTGTAGGTTGATCATGGATGGCCATCAATGGTCTCGCAAATTTGGTAGGCTACCCTATACACGCGATCACCTCTTGATAAGGGAAAGGAAATGCGAATTGCTAGGCGGTGTTTGAGTTCCTCTGGTGTCTAATTATATTCAGTTGCAGTTGAAATATAGTTATTTCTTTTTAACCCCCCCCCCTAGTTGTTCCGGTGTTCTTTTACGTGAATACCCAAACTGGTAATATTGTGTACAATATTGTTTGCAATTGGACGACTCATTCGGGCGGTTAGATGACACAGGGGCAGAGACAAAAAGAAAAAAAAAGCCGGACTAGACTGCAGGCAGAGGATAGGACACGTAGAGAAACAAGAAAAAAGGAGATAAAATGCAAATATGAGGTAGTCATGGTGTCAAGAACATAGAGAGACGGCCGATTAGTTCGTCATGGCCATCTCCCAACGGGCCAATGGGATGAGCGGGGGTGTTGTAGACGGCCCCGCGGCGGCGGCTACAACCTGGCTCATCTTGACCAGCAGCCAACCTGATTGGTCGAGGCAGGTGAAATAGCGACCTGAAAATAGAAAGGCAGCGTTTCTGGAGATGGGGAGACTGGATGCAGGCTGGCGGGAACCTGGGCCGCGTCGCATGCGGCCGTGGCTTGATCCCTCAGGTACCGCCCGTGTATATGAAGATGAGTGCCGTCATCTCGTCCTCAGCGTCTCTCGTGCTCTCGTGGATCGCAGCAGCGTTTTTAATTCTCCAAGTCGCAGGATCCGTCCGGCTTGTGACTCTGACCACCCGAGGCCTCTCAATTGGCGTCAGGTCTACTAAGCTGCACATTTTGTTGCACTCTGACGTGGGCCGATCTCCCGGTGCAAGGCAACGGCGTGCGGGGCTGGTCTCGTCGTAGCTTGGCACCACAGCTCGACTTGGGCGGCTACAGCTGCAGCAGGGTGGTGTCGCGAGCCTCCCGCCTCGTCATTTTCTTTTTCGTCTTTTTTTCCCTCTTCCTCTCCTTCTCCAGAAGACTCTTCTGCAGCATTGCCTAGCCCCTCTACTCCCGTCGGACCCGTCGCTTGAGCAGCAGATCGCCATGTCTGGTCAGCATCACTACTATCCTCGTGAGTGCCCCTCCCCCGCCCCGCGCCAACTACAACGCGCCCGGGAACCTGACTGACGATGCCTTCGCAGCTCCGCCGGGATCGGCTCCCTCGCCCTCAGCAGGTTTGTCATGACGGCCTTCTATGAATCGGATCGGCTTGAAAACTGACCACTGTCGCGCCTCCAGCTCCCATCCAGCAGCCCACGCCTCAGCAGTACCAGCACCAGTATGCGCCGCCTCCAACGTCACCCCCGGCAAACCAGACTCAGTTCTACCCTCCTCCGCCCCAGGCGCAACCTGCGGGCCAAATGAACTATCCGCCGCCGCCTCAGCAACAGGCGACCCCTTCCCCTCAACACTACCCGCCTCCTCCCCAGCAGGCGACCTCGCCGCAGCAGTTTGCGCCGCCGCCACAGCAGCAGACGCCCTCACCTCAGCACCCTCCTCCTCCCCAGCAGCCTACTCCGATGCACTATCCGGCTCCCCCAACGTCTGCGCCGGCTCAGAACTACCCGCCGGCTCCTCAACAGCAGCTGCATCAGCAGCCGACTCCGACTCCCCCTCAGCCGCAAGCTCACTACCCTCCTCCTCCAGGTCAGCAGTCACCACTGGCAGTGAGGCCAGCACCTACTCCAGACCTTCAGCAACCTCCTACTCCGCAGCAGAACTTTACTCCTCCACCACCGTTCCAGGATGACGGCAGTCCTTACCCAACCGAGAAGCCGAAGCAGGAACAGCAGCTGCCGCCGCAGCCACAATCGCAGCCGCAGCCACAGGCCGGCCCATCCATGACAATGTCCGGAGCTCCTGCAGCTGGCCAGTTCGTAGGTGCTACTGCGGTCATGGATGATGTTGGAACCTTCAATGGAGGTAGTTATAGAATCAGCCACCGGGATTGCAACACCATCTTGACCATCCAGCTTGCCATGGGTTGCCCAATTGCTGGAAAGGCGGGTGCCATGATTGCCATGTCCCCTTCCGTCACGCTCAAGGGACACGTCAAGTTCAGTATGAAAAAGGTCATTTCAGGAAGCGAAATCGCTAGCTCGACCTATATCGGCCCCGGTGAAGTTCTCCTCGGCCCCCCTATGCTTGGTGACATCACCAGCCTGCGGCTTTCGGGCAAGGAGATGTGGTCCGTTGGCCACGATGCCTATCTGGCATCGACGCAGGGCGTCATCAAGGACTCCAAACGACAGGGACTTAGCAAGGCCATGTTCAGTGGCGAAGGATTGTGGGTACACAAACTCAGCGGCACAGGTTTGGTGTGGATTGCGAGTTTCGGTGCCATTATCCGCAAGGATGTAAGTTGACTGTGAATGTTTGACCAGGCCCAGATGCTGACAAGTGCTCAGCTCGTCGACGGCGAAAAGTACATAGTTGACAACGGCCACCTGGTTGCCTGGAACACAAAGTACGTCATGGAGCGTGTGGCTTCGGGTGGTATTATCTCAGGCATGGCCTCGGGTGAGGGTCTCGTGTGCAAGTTTACCGGACCCGGAACTGTCTACATGCAGACTCGCAACGCGGTAAGTAATTCTGTGATCGGGACAGTGGCGTGTACTTGCTAACTTTTGGCTGCAGAGGGCATTCACTGCCTACATGGGCGGACAGCAATACCAGGGTTAAAAAGACTTGTGGGGATGGGGCATGTATAGTTTCATGAATGACGAAATTTGGAAAGCGAGGGCTTTGTCTATCATCTCACATTGTCAAGTCGAATAGGTTAGCATGAGCAACGGTGTGATATTTCAGCCTGGAGTACTTTAGTTTGATACCTAGAATGCATTCATTATTGTTCCGGCGCCTTTGTCCTTTCCCCCGCTATCTATCTGCAAGACTTGTCATGATGACGCTCTATGCCTTTCGCCCCATCATGCCACTGGATAAAGGATGCTACCGTCAGCAGCTTATACATGCGATCAACAGCCGAGTCATGTTATTATACGCTGCAACCGGTGGGCCGTATACGAGTTTCTGTCGACGCCGGCCAGTCGGAGTCCTTGGCTATTACACAAGGATCAAGGGTATCTCAGTACCCATGCATTCGGGTGTGTATACATCCAAGGCTCGAAATGAAAAATAGGGACAATGTTGCTCTGCGGTGATTAACGTGCATGATAGAGCTGCTTGTATGAGGAGATGACGAATCGTGGCCGAGCTATGGTTGCACGCGGCAATTCATCTGGCAGTTTTCCGCTTGGAAGGTTGCATGGAGCCTAGCAGCCTAGTTTCCGCTCGGCCAAGTTGATTTCCCATTTCATCTGCCATACAGCTGGCAGCAGGTAGGTGCACCTCTTTTTTTTTTTTTTCGTATCTCTGGGCCAAGTGCCCCCTTCCCCCCTCCCCCTCCTGCTTTTTTTCACTCCGCAAACTCACGATCCCATCCTTTTCCTTTCGCCCAAACTCCAACCCCGATTCATCTTGGATTTTTGGC
Source organism: Calonectria honghensis (assembly GCA_013403855.1). NCBI lineage: Eukaryota > Fungi > Ascomycota > Sordariomycetes > Hypocreales > Nectriaceae > Calonectria > Calonectria honghensis. The sequence goes on along the minus strand of VTGB01000039.1, from coordinate 246,047 downwards.
AAGGAGTCGTCCAGTTCTGCTCGTTTTTCTTTTTCTTTTTGGACTTTCATTGCGTATACGCAGCGTTAAGCAGCTTTCCCAAACACTTTCGGTCAGCCCGCGAGGGGGGGGGGAGCCGGCTCTAAATGACGGCTGGCTCGAGAAACCCTGCCGTTAGTCCTTGGTCGGCAACTCGCGCGTCTTCGCTCTCCTACTACGCGGGTAGAACATACAATCTGCTGAATCGTCGCAACTAGCTTGGCTCATTCGATATATCAGGTCTGTGCGTGGTGTTGACAAAATCCCAATCACGATCTTCGCCATCTGCCGCGTTACCAATACTAGCTCAACACCCACTCAGGAATTTCGGCATAAGCAAGAACAGGTTCAAGGGTTGGGTTTAAGTCTGAACTGCGTTACAATCCGTTTTGAAATAAACATTTCCGAAAGGGGATCATTTGGAAATAAAAAACCATCCATCGGAGAGGGAATTTCCACTTGTCAGTGGTGGTAATTTTCTTGTAAGTCAAAATCACAAAAGAGCCAGCCATGAGGGCTTCACTCATCACTTTGTGTTTCTTTTTTCTTTGGGTTATTCGAAGCTGATAATTCATGGAGTTCAGGATGGCTGTCTTTAATAACAAGGCCCGACAGAGGCCAACAGCCCAGTTAGAAAAGCCTAGTTATTCTACTTCTGAAATCGGAAACTCAATCGAAGATATGAATGATACCCTCGTCCCTCCAAAGAAAGACCTATTGGCAGACTATAACGCTACCTCCAAGTTCGCTGAGGCCATGAAGAATCCCGATTGGCGCAGACGACGTGAGAACAACGAATTAACCTCATCCGCCCGCCCGAAGTTTGGGAACCCTGCACTCCAAAAGTCCAGAATTGGCGTGATACTTGAAGAGACCCACTCGAATTCCATGCCGACTGGCTGTGAACCCCAAGGAAAACCAGCATTGGAACATCCTACTACTCACGGGCACCTAGGGTTCAACCGTGATGGCTTTGAGGCCCATGGGGATTTCAAAGAAAATATAGAACCATATGTGGCCACCGGTCTTAAAAGTCTAGAAGGCGGAGCTTTGTGTGCCGTCCTCAACCAGAAAGAAGTGCCCAGCTCCCAGACCGGCGAGAGACAAGTGAGGATTATTGAAATTATGCCCCTTGATGCTGGTGGTGACTTGGGAGACTGGAAAGATGGGATATCTTCACAATTCTCGGGGCTCGCTCATATACAAAGTATAGGAGATGAAGACCGACCATGGTTTGACGTTCCTCGCAAGGCGTCTCCAAGTAAAGAGAGAAAAATATTGTCAGCTATTTTGGCGGTGGCCGAAGAAACCCCCCCGAGACTAAGGCTACCTCCATCTACCTGTCTTCATCATGATCCACCCTTTGGCAAAGATGCATCGGCGGTGGAAACTAGGAGAAATACGAAAAGGATGCAGATGAAAGGCACCGCCATGTCAGGGGCTAGAACTTCCTTACCCTACACTCAACACCAGAACGTTCACGATACTAAATCTGCAGCATCAACAGGATCACGTCTAAATGACACCGAGCTGCAGAAAAAGAATACAGCATTTAAAAAGTTTCTTCAGAAACTCCACAAGAAGACGAACCATGCACACTTGTGCCCATAGGGAGGGTCTAGTGGTGATGCCAAAGAGCTGTCTTGGAACTCTGAACCCAGGGCATGGAGGGTTTCAACAAACGAAGCCTCCTCCGATTCAGGGATCGAAGTACCAAGCACCGAGACAAAAACTTACAGGGAGAGCTCCCATGATTCCGGACATTCTACCAGCAGTACGAAACGATTAAATCCCAGAGCAAGAGAATTTCTCTCCTTCGGAGCGACCATCAAAACCCCCCCAAAAGCCAATGACACTGTAAACATGACATTGGGCGCTGCCGGAAGTGTTTTTCGGAAGTACGGCGAAGGATCTTGCGTTTCGATGGCAGAAGAAGCCATGGACCCTCTGCCACCGCCGTATCAACTTCTTCCCATTGGGAGTGCCAAACCAACAAGTCAAGGGAACGGTTCCGGGCCGAAAACATTCGCCGGGTCCTTGGCAGCTTCAAATGTGTCCCCTTCAGCTTTTGGGCCTCTTTTTGGATTTACAGCACCGCCTTCAGGGTTTACAGCCCCTCTCAATACACAAGCCCTACCGGTGCCCGCCGAACCCCCCAGCGGCATGCAACCTGACCACGGGCTCAATATGGGGGCTTTTGCGAGCCTCCAGAGTTCGATCGGACTACAGAACCTTGCAGTGACGAGACCCATGACACAGCCTCTGGACCCAACCACGACTGGCCAAATCCCTTCGATGGGCGGCTTGCAAGGCCCATTTGGAACACAGCCACCAGTTTCTTGGCGAAGTGTGGGAGCAGCCAACTCACTGCCGTGTCCCGTTCCGAAGCCACGAGTGCCAGACCCCCAAAGCCAGCAAGCATACGAGGCATGGATTGAGTGGCGAAAAGCCACTGAACCAGGATATGCGATAGAGTGCAAGAACAGGCAGCAGCGGCGTGCCCGCAGGAACATGGTGCCTCATTCTGAGGAAAAGATCACCATTGCAACGCGGACGGAGTCGCAGGGTTGATGGGGGTATAGGGCTGGGCCACCAGCTCGGAGAAGAGCCCTATGAAACCATGTACCTTGAAAGTGATGCGAAGGATGATGACCGCATGACTGAGGTGCTTCATATGGGAGAGCCTTGGCGATTCGACACATCAATGTGGGAGCAGCAGGGAGGTGAAGTGCGTACCTATTTTCAGACACGCCATATAATGGACCGGTGAAGAAAGATAAGATTGAGCGCTGATTGGTTGGAGGGCATTTCTGAGGTACCGACCGAATGTGCCCACGTCTTGTCCCAACGGACCGGTGAGCAGGAGATTTCTTGCGCCCCAGCGCTTGTCTCGAGGTTTTGTGACCAACCAGGACGGCAGACGATTTTGTAATTGTTTTTTCTTTGTCACGGTTTTTCGCAAGGGCGGGATGAATTGGTGATTGGAGAAGAGAAGCAGTATCAGGTGGATTTTGTTTCAGAGCACGAGCTAGGGCACAGTATGTATGTATCTAGTCTGTCTAAGGCTGACCTGACGAAAACAAGGGCAAAGTAGCGGTGGGATTAGTTTTTTATGACTGAGGAGAGGCCTTTGTCTCGTTGTATGTTACAGTTGAAAGGATTAGCATGAACCATTCGCAAATGATATTTGGTACCAAGAGGCACAGCTCGTTGGCACTCAAGCCCAAGCCTAGAACTACGCCTTACTCGGTGCGGCTACAGTGCAGAGGCCGACCAGACGCCTGCACGCGTGTTCTAGCGTGGAGGGTTACCTGACGGCGCTGTCAAGCCCATTCAACGGGGATTGGGTCGAGATTTGTGAATAACCTTGTCCGGATGGCAGCAGCGTGGCAGCGTGCGCCGAACTATTGACACCAGATAAGGGGGGGCGCCCAGGAAAATGCCCACTACCGACTTATACCAGTATAGTACATAGGGCAACGGCCCCACTTTTGGACCGGTGTCGACTCGGGTGGGTAGGGCGACGGGGACGAGGGGGGCGTGGGTGGAGCGAGATGCACGACATGACGGATAAGGAAAACGAAGTAGAGTGAGACATGGGCCTAACAAGGAGATTTTATTTCTCTATTCGCTAGTTAATGGGTCTTTCTTTTGCTCCTTTTTGCTTTTTCTCCCACAGGGGGGCTGGATTTCGGGGCGGGGCGGGGGGAGGGGGGGAGACTGAGACTTTCAGACCGAGAGGCGCTTTTATTCTCTTCCATCGTTTCCTTTCTGGCCCCGCCCCTCTGCACCTTGGTTCGCCCTTGCGGATTTTTGGATCGCATTTGTGCAGTTGGCTTGTAGACAATGACGCCAAAGTGACGCGATGGTGACATATCTTTTTGTGGAGGGCCTCTTGGGTGTTGAGGAGCGACGCCTCTCCCCGTCGCTTTGCGCTACTGAGGGTAAGTGTGGGTTTTCCACTTTCGTCCCGTCTTTAGACCCCCCCGCTAGGCGGCTATCCTCGAAATATGATGGGGCCTGCACAAATCTGAGACGCGGAGACACCGATGTGAGGACCTGCAGGCACGCAGATGATGGAGGGGCAGAGACAGAGAGGGTGGGAAGGGGAAGCCTAAGGAAAGGGGGAGGAGAAGATGAAGGAGATGGAGAGAGCGATGGGGGAAATGGAGGAAAGACTTGACAAGATGAATGTAGGCCGTTAATCATGAACATCTAGATTCGGGCCGCTCCAATGAGCCGGCCTTAGTATGTAACCCAATATATAACCATAAAATGACACAAAGCATAAAAATATTGGATATAATAAGGAAAAGAAGAAAGAAAAACCCAAAGCATAGCTGTACTATCCGTACATGGCCATATCAATCATAGGCGATGGTATCATGGAATAACAAGATCTTCCCCCCCAAACGCCTCCCATTAGCGGCCGCACCCAACCCAAATCCATCCCAAACACTTGACTTGAAAAAAAAAGGATAAGAAAGGAGAAGCAGAAAAAAACACGACAAGAGTAAAGTACCAATCTGCCCATTGCCCTCATCAAAGGTATGTATAGTCTGGTCCTAGTAGGAGTCCTCCATGTAAGGCTCTTCATCAGAATCACTTGGGTGGCGGGATAGCTTCATCACGTTGCTCTTGGTGTTCTTCAACGGCTGGCAGCATTCCCAAGAGTCCGAGTTCCACAAAATGACCTGGACCTCTTTACTTGAAGCCCAATTGGTCAGGGTCTCGTCATGAGGCCCCCCGAACTCCACCCGGGGCTCAGCTCCAGCAGCGGCCGCCTCGAGGTGGCGGGCGACATGCTCCATACGTTCGTCCCATGCCTTTGCGCCGCGGAAATCCTGAGAGCAGCCTTTCGCGGGACACCTCATGTATTGCGGCATCTCACATCGCTGTTTGAACGCCTTCTCTTGCATATCCCTGACTTGGGAATCCAAGTGTTCTGGGCTGCTCTTGCGGTTCTTTCCATTGTCTGTAGAGCCATCGTCCAGGTGCATGCGACGAATGTGCTGGGTGTACAGGTCCTTGCGTCTAAAAGGTCGACCAAAAGCGCCGGCCTTAGAACCCCTGCTAGATGACTCGCCACAGTTGCCGGTTGTGCACAGCCAGAAATTGAGGTTCAAATGCTGCGCTGCAACATGGCGTTTCCATTCATTCTTGCTGGCAAAAGCATCGGAGCAGCCAGCGAAATTGAACACACAAACGAAAGGGCGCTTGTGCTGGGTCTTGGTGTGCTTCCGGAGGCTAGCATCGTCTTTGAACCCCTCATTGCATTCGCCGCAGATGAGGGGATTGGACGAAGTCGAAGGAAGTCTTCGGCTACTCAGAGAAGTAGACTTGGTCACCTTGGATGGTCGGGCAAGGGCGGTTTCATGTACACGTCTCGGGCGACCGCGACGGCGATGTCGGGGGATAGTAGTTTCAAGTGTCTGGAGGTCTTCAGCCTTTGGCTCGACAATGATGGTATCGCCGTTGTTTTCGAGATCAGGATACTCAGGACTCGGCGAAGTTCGAACGTGAATTTCTTCCTGGGGGCTGGGAGGTGACAAAAAAGACGAGTGGGATGCAGTTACTGCTCCGCAATATACCGGGTCGAGGATGGAAGTTTTGGGTCCGCTCAGTTCCTCAGACATGGCGACGTAGGAAGGATTGATATCGAAAAGATTAACGTATGGTTCAGCTGTCAGGCAGGGAGATATTCCTGTTAAAGCCATAGGGTCACCACCCCATGGAGAGAGAAAAGGTGACCCTATGGTGTTGGGGGGGGTGGGAGGCCCATGAACACTCTCGTAGGGTGGGTCGCTCTCGGTCCGGGGGCTAAGAGCGCTGCTGGTGTTTGAGGACTGATTTTGAGAGAATGGAGAGCCGCCTCGGCCCTGTGACTGAAGACCAAAGGGTTGGGTTGTGTTGTAACAGATGCCGTGATACTGGTAGGCCTGAGGTACCATACCTAGGATTGGTCGGTGAGAAGAATCATGGAGAAACCGCTGCATGGAATCGGTATCGGAACTGAGGTTGGGATCAATGAGATCATGGCGAACATGGCCCACAGAAGATTGGTCCAGGTAGGCACTGTAGCAGCCGAGTGTACTCCCGTCCGTGTGGTAGTGGTGGTAGCTCTCTGACATAATGTCAAGATGGTAGAGACAGAGGGAGATATGGGAAAGAGCAGGTGGAGCGCAGAATTGAAACGCAGAATCCTGTGTTTATGGTGTCGTATCAGGTGCGGTATTGCACGCGTGGACGTCTGGAGGAGTGAAGGAGGCGTGCCGAGGGGGATGAAGATTCAACACACAAAGAGAGACAAGACGGGGCAACGGTAATATAAATAAACAGCCTGGGTTATATGAAAATGTTGTTGTAAGGTAGAGACCGGGGGTATGAGATTGAGAGGCTTGGAAGAGAAAGATGGGAGCGGGTTGGATATTCATGGTGGATAAGGGACGGGTCTTTTGGTCTTTAATGTGTGTGGAGGCTTTGGTTGAAAAACGAGCGTGTAAGTGTTCTGCACCTTCTACACCCCCCCCAGTCAATGGGCTGAAGCCAGCTGCGACCACCCCTACTCTCTTGCGATTGGGGAGGGGAATCGCGGGATACCGGAGCAAAGGCGAAATGGTCCACTTTCGCTCGCGCAGAGCCTCAGCTACAGCCTTTGGCGCCGTCCCCAAGGTGGCAGGGGGGGTGAGGTCGAATATGTGGCGTAGTAGTAGCTGGCAAGTACTGGCAAGTAGTCCCCAGATAGTAGACAGGGGCATGGTGGTGAACAGAGCGATGCGGGAGCAGCACATTGCCCAAGCCTCTCCGCGCCCGTGTCCGTGGTAAAGCCCCCATGCACGCAGACACGATAGACCCGGGCATGCGGTCGTGCTTGATTGAGTCCATGTACGTTCGTGGCCTACCCTGGGACCTGCTGTCTTGAGCTGTAACACGGCCATTGTCAATTAAGCCAGCGGACGGGACGTATGCAGCTATCTCTGGTGGCCCAGCTAGAGCCGGGGCCATCGACCCCTGGAGACTCGACATCGTTTACCCAGTTTAGATGCCGTCAACTCAAATCTCAGACGAGCGCTCTGACTAACGGTAGCAGCAGTACAATCTGGTTTTGTTTTTTTGTATTTTTATCCAGACATACCTTGACCCATGTCTGTACAATGTAGTGACTCGAGCAGCCAGGAGTCCCAGTTTCGGCAGTTAATGTTGGAGGAAGAGAAAAGCAAGGAATGCGATACTCACACGGCTCCGCGCCGTACAACGTCGACGCCACCAGTGCAGGTGAGCAAGCCTCCTACAGTTAACAGTCTGGGGTGTCCATGCCAGACGAAAGCACCGGCCATGCCAGATGTGAGCCAAGAGCAGAGCGAAGAGATGAGGGACTTGAAGCATCAATCCCTTTGCCTCGTCCAGGATGACACAGACATCTGGAGCACTTATTTGGTCAAGTTAGCCGCCCAACGACAAAGAGGGGGTGCGGATGCGAGGCGAGATAGCGAAACACGGACATGTGAGGCCTGCCCAAGGTTGGCACAGGATACTCCCAAGTCGAGTTCAAGCTAGACAGGTTAGGCGACCGAAGAGGGAGAGACACACACACCAGATGGACAGACATGCATCAGACGAATCTTGGGCAGTCGCGCCGTCATTGGAGTCGCATCTTGTATTCGCTCCGACGCGGATTGCCGCCCGAGACCAAGATGTGATCATTGCGTACGTACATGGTTTAATAATTTCGCCTGCCATCTGCAGCGGCCAAAACGCCAACCCCGCCTCGTTCCTGGTCGCATCGATAGATGGCGACACGGTAGTGGCAGGAGCACCAGGTACCACTTGCACTGTTTGGTGGATATGGCCCTGTCCTGCCCGCCCTTCAAGTGTTGACGGCAGAAGTGAGCAACCGCCACATCCACTCTCCCGAAGCCCTCAATAACGTCCACTGCTCATCATCGATGGCTCACTTCTCATGGCCGTTTCCCCCCCTTCTCTTTCCGCATCCAAGGGAAAGAATTCCGCGCGCAACGCACCCCAAGGCGCAGCATGTTAGCCTCTATTCGCAATACCCATCCATCTAAAATCCAAATACATTTGGGTGCACGCTGCACCGTAGATAGAATGCCGTTCTGCTGCTGCAGAGCCAAGGACGGCTGGACCCTAACACTAGTGGCGATCCGCCGATCGCCATTGGCCGTTCCGCTACCCCCTTGACCTCTTTAGCGCTAGATGCACAGGGCTCAGTTCGACAGAAGACGGGCGCTACCCCTTAGTTCGAGCCAGCAAAGACGGCCGCCCGGCGGATGACGGCAGCCCCCAAAACGAAGCAGCACTGAGCAGGGAGAGGTCCGGGAATAGCGGCGGCGCGACCACTCCCAAGGCCCTTTGAAATGGGGTTTCTTTCCAAATGTGTTTAAGCGTAAGGCGACTAAAGCTACCACCCACCAAAGTCAAGCCAGCCAACCTACCAGTCTTCCTGGGGGATGCACATGTACATGCGCCTGCGCGCGGTTGCCGTACACTTAGCACTGGCTGCCTTGCCAATCTCTGTCTCACTTGCAACAACCAACAAGCCCCCCAACTCCATCCGCATCCCATCCCATTTCCACTCTTTCGACTCTGTCAAGCCAGGGCCCCCCTTGCTGGCTTTTGTCGAGTCTCCCACACATCTGTCTTGGTGGATCTGGCCTACGGTTTTCAGCGAGCTAGCTCTTCCGAGTCTTGACTTGCTCGCCAACTCATCACCCTGTCCAGCGCCCTGCAGGAGTCTCCGTTCAGGTCCACGCCGCAGTTCAGCGATTCCACCGAGCCACACATTTCTCTACTAATTTTATTTTCCTTTATTTCCTTTTTCAATGAGTCTAACCCGAAACTTAGAGTTTGCTCTGCTTTCTCGACTCATGTTCTTGGTGGAAGCTACCACCATATCATCATCAAATACAGTTGTGAATGCCACGAGCCCAGACCAGCAACGCCCAGTCCAACTCCTCTTCCCTGGTCGGACCACGGGTTCCGACCGTTCACAATGAAAGGGAAGGGTCCTGGTTGACACGCAACCATGCGGCATGAGAGTGGATATGATCCCATGCAGTCAAACTTTCAGCTACAATTAAAGGCGACAGTAGACATGACGTCCCTCTGCAGAAGATGCCTCGTCAAACCCGCAAATCGCCAAGCACTGGGCGGACATCAAATAACACAGGAGCAAGCCAACATTAGGCCCACCTGTTTTGGCCAGTCCAAGCGCGAAGATCCTTGGACGGAACCTAGTAAACGCCCTGCTCCTTGTTACACCATGATATCAGCGTTTTAAGGGCTATGTGACCTGTGATTGGCTCATAAACAGGGTTTTCATTGGCCTGTCCAGCACCTCGCCCTTGAGACTGACCAAGCCCGCACGAAAGACGCTGCACAATGGGCACATTCGTCATGCGCGTGTGCACAAATGCGCACGCACACCCATGCACATGCACAATATACATCTAACAGACAGACACTTGCTCCCCAACCCAATGTATCTCCATCCCCTTCCGCGGTCGCCCTCCGGCCCCCATCGTGACATTTTTTACGAGCTACCCCTGAGAGGAATGAAGTCGTGCATAGTCGCGCGTTTGTATTGGCTTGGATGTTGCAGTCTCGGAGTTCGCCATGTCTTGCACAAGTATGAACAGCCACTTGGCGAAGCGCTCCCGCGTCTTGGACCACACACACACACACTCAGACATGCGTACTCACCCACACTCTCTTCTTCCTCTCTGCTTTTACCCCAGGGCTGACTCGAGCTCGGAACCGGTCTGGATGTCTTGTTGTATCCCATGACTGTGCTGTCTCCCATAACTCACACCCTCCCTCCTTCACATGAGCGGCGGCTTGGCTGGTCCATGAATTTAGAGACTAAACCGCCCATGCATTGGAATGGATTGGCACTTATCAGAACACCACTACATCAAGTCGTAACCCACTACACACCAAGCCCCCTTCGCGTCTAGGACCGGAAGCAGGCTGAAGAGCCGATGAACCTTGACTAGATCCGCCGACCTGAGCCAGACCTTAGTGCCCATCTGCCACCCTCGCTCTTTCCTGCACGGCACACAGCGGGCGGTGCTGGATCCGGCGCCGGGAGACTCACCACGCCAATGTCTTGGGGGCCATATCCCCTTTCGTGGCTTAGCTCCCATGACACCCTGCCCTACGGTCCTACAGCCCAATCTTGTAGATGGGGATCGATAAGCTGCCGAGCACTGTCCAGAGTCCGAGTCCCGGGAGACGAACTATTCTCAGCCTGTTGTGCCTGTAAGTGTGCGTGCTTGACATGGGGTCAGATCGTAGACAGCCCCCACCTCAAGTTCCCCGTACCAAAATAAAGAAAAAGCAAAACCACTTGGGCGACAAGCGCCCCCGGCCGACCGCAGTCACCAAACCATTTTGTTCTAGCACGTGCAGTGCTCCCTGCAAGCAAGCCTTGGGGTCGAGTCGTCAGTTTCATGATTTGGCCTTGTCTGCGCTGCCCCAGTCTCTAGCCGTCGGGAAACCGACGCCCGCGCACTTATCGGTGAAGCTTAACCTACCTGGGCAGCACTATTTTTGCTCCGTAGCCCTTGTCGCGCCTCTTGGTTGTTCCCGAGGGTTAGATGGCCAAGGTTTCGCTCAGGCCATTTGTTCGCGCGTGCCCCTCGAGTTCGCTCACTCGAAGCCCGTATACACCTTGTTTCCTTTCGAGTATTTTGTCCTTGGCTGTGATGAGGCGCGGACAAACCAAAGAATGTGTACTCATTCACTATCACGTACATGACTCTCATATCCCCAGCCCCTCTTACAAAAACAAAAGAAGAAAAAAAGCGCCAGGTACCCGGTCACAGTGGTAAAAAGGGAGCCCACGAGGAGGGGAAGAAAGTCAGCTGCCATGTGTTGTGGTGGTGATCGATGGCTGGGTGCCGGGTAGGTTCAGCTGAGTTGACATGGAGCGGCGTACGCGGGTATTCAACAACAAATGGCAATAAGTGGGTCCATGATCAGCGGCTAACGGCTAGAAATCTGGGCGATGGGGCCAGCTCGCAGGTTTCGATCATGGCATGCCCATGGACTCGTTCGGCATCGGTAATCTGTCCCGCCAGTGAAGCGCGCTCGCGCGCTGAGAGCGTCTTCCGGGCGACAGACCTGGGAACTGTTCCGCAGGCGAGCCCAGCTTGGGGGAGAAAAGAGGCGCTTTCCTACGCCACCACCACCACCGAATCCGCCGTCAGTCCGGCCCCCATCACCGGTCCTCCGGTCCATGTCACGGCCCTTCACGGGCCTGATCTGTCTCTGTGCCCGGCTGTGCCGCAATTCAAGGCGCGCGCGCGCGCGAAAAACCCCGGCTTCTCGCCAGAGCCCTAAAAAAAAAAATTATATCATAATCCTGCCATCGTAGATCGACACAGATCTGCGCACATGGCCGGGGGACGTGTGTCTTGGAGTCGCCCGACCCATGACCCGCGGTACCAGCACCAGGCACCCGGCGCTGGTCGACCCCAAAACAGAAACACTTACATGCTGTCTAGACCCGGGGAGGGACGGGGTTGTCACCCAGCCCGACCCAGCGTGACACCCTTCTTCAACCCCCGGCACCCCAGCGCACCCCACTCCTCCATCTCGAGGGGGTCAGGTTGCCCTGCCACCGCGGCATGATACTGCTACTACTGTATGTATGAGTGAATCGGGTACGCAGTCTACTCATGTTCAACACGCATTGAAAGAAGGCAAGATTTTTGTGATTTCACACCCCAAATCCTTCCGACGCCACTATCTCGGGTATCCTAAACAAATTACTGAGCCCATTACCGCATCGCCTCATTCCCGTTTGTGCAAGCCTGTCCCAGGCCCATCATTGCTTTCGTATCCAATCGTTATTATGCCAAAAGAAAAAAAAAAGTAAAGAAAATACAAGAAAACAAAGAGCAGACGGTACTCCCGAAGAAGATCAGCCCACGACACCCCGGCTCATTTATCCACCATTTTGATATGTGCATTCAATGCTCAGTCGTCTGTCACTTTATACTCGTCCCGATGAAGCACCCTTGTCTTGTTGCAATCTTTGCAGTTCTGGTGCTGGCATGAGTGACACGCCGCCGAGACTTTGATGACCATGTCGAGTTCGCCACAGGTACACTAGTAAGCTTGTATGTCAGTTGAGATGCTGAGAGAACCTAATTGACCATCTACTTACACAAGTCCACATGTCGTGAGCGGCTGCGATGTCATTTTGCTTTTGCTTCTTTGGGAGAGGAGCATCGCAGTCGGACCCCGTCTTGCGCTTAACGCTGATTGGCACCTTGACCTTCGCGAGAGATTCGGGGCTTGAGCTTGACTGCTTCGCCACGGCTTGGGTGCTCAGATCGAAATGGCTCTTGTCACCCTTGTCATCTTCGCTCCCTAGGTACTTCCACTGGCTGATGCTCTTTTTGGCGAAGCCTTCTCGACCGCTGAAGTGGTTATCAATGTGGTCGCACCGCTTGGTCCAGGCGTTGACGCCTTCGCTATTAATCTCTATGACCGTTCTGCAGAAGCCACACCAGAAGCGAGGATCGCAATGACGCCCGATCCGGCATCGATCCATCCTCTCGTCGACCTGTTTCTGGTCCGTCAGAGTATGCTCCTTCTGTAGATGGTTTCTGAAGCTTTCTCTGCGAGGACAGATCTTTCCACAGGGCTCCTTGTGATGTGACTTTGGTTCTTCGCACTTCCATATCTCGAGCTGCCAGTGCTGGCTGCTCTCGTGCCTCTTCCAGTCATTTTTGCTGCCAAAGGACTTGGTGCAGTTTTCAAAGGTGCACCCGTATGGCTTTTCATGCCGCTTCAAATGTTTCCTACGAGCGCTGTCAGCAGTGAAGACGGTGAGGGGGTGTGGAATGACTAACTTGAGTTCGCATGGGCGGTTGAAGCTCTTTGAGCACTCTGGGCATTTGTGCAAGTTCCTTTGACCAGCAGAATCCTGGCTTGGAATCGACAATTTCATGGCGTCGGCACCTCCCAGGGCCATCTTGAGGAGATCTTTGGGCACACTCTTAAGAGCGTCCAAGATTTCATTCTCATTTTTGTTTTTGAAAAGAGCCGAAACCTCGATGCTGGATGGAATTTTGACCTCTGCGCTGGTACGCTCGAGCTCTGAACGCGCAATTTTGACATCTGGCTGCTCAGAGATTTCCTTTGTTGGCTCTGAATCCCTGCCCTGAGTGAAGCTGGCCTCAAACGAACTGTTTTCCTCGCTGCCATGATCGAGGGATTCGCTGACATGCTCAAGAAGTCCAGTAGTACCACCCTGTCCCAGTGAGATGTCGGCCTCCTCAACCAAATCTGATTGGCTTGCATCCTGGTAGAAGGTGTCATGGAGGGAGATCATGTCTTCACTGAAGGATCGATTGATTTCCATAGAGCCTTGTCCTGTGCCTTTCAAGATATCTGACTGCATCAACATGTCGTCAGAATCTTGGGTCGCAAGGACTGGAGTATCTTTCTCATCCAATGGAGAGGTAGAGTCCTGAAGCAGCGGGAACTCATCATCCAATATGATGGTATGATCTGTAGCCATCGTCTGACCACCGAGGAGAGATTGTGAGAAGGAAGCATTGGCAGATTTGTGAAAACCGGCGTATAAGAGAGCATTTCCACCAACACCTTCGAGATCTTTGCCGAGCGTGGGTTGGCTGCGTGACATGGAGCCAAGGGCTGGGTGGGTGTCTCCGGGGAGAAGTTGAGCATCTCGATAGATGTACTCCTCAAGGTTGTCATCCGCGCTGTAGTTTTTGTGGTGGATGCGACGAAGGTGAGAACGGAAGTTGTCAGCTCTTGGCCACAGCTTGGGCTTGTTCTGGGAGCCGCATTGGTCGAGGCGGCATATATATAGAGTTCCAGCGACTGATCTGTCTGAGTGGACGCTCTTCTTATGTCTGTCGAGGTCATTCTTCGTGCCAAAGCCGTCCTTCCGAGTGCAGGCTGGCACGTCACAGCGGAAAGGCTTGTTGTGCCTGAGGTTATGTTTGCTATGGAATGTTAGATATAAGTCTTCTTGGGGGGCAGGTTGTGATAACTCACTTCAGCTCCGACCTTGTCTTTAGCCATTGATTGCAATTTGGGCACCAGAATTTGCCGGAGTGACCAGAAATACTCGAAGGCGCGCGTGTCTGGGGCCAGTTTGTAGTTGGAGCGTCGGAGACACTACCTATTTCCAGATGGCAACCGTTTAGGAGCTGTGCAGCGTTGTATGCGTCAGGGCTACTGTCATCCTCGTATACTGAGGTGTTCTCGGTGGTGCTGTAAGGCGGACGGGTGCTGCCGTAGCCAGAGTCATCATTGGCTGTGTCACACTCTGACAGCGCAGGCTTGGTTCTGTACTGCTGGAAAGAGGACCCTGTATGGACGTAAGGCAGGTTGCTCGCCACCTGCGCGAAGCTCTGATTGGAAGCATCAGTAACAATGATGTTTTTCGGCACCCAAGGGCCATCCATGTTATAGAATCGTTTCAAGTTCCATGGATCGGGATCAGGATTGGGGCTTTGCTGAATCGGCGTAGGCATTCCAGAGCCGTAGGCTTGGCTTGAGCCCAGCGGCTCGGAAGCCTGGTGGCGGGTTTGATCAGAGTTGGATGAATCCATGATCAGATGCTAGTTTTGGTGACAAGGAGGTGTTCAGGAAAAGAGGACGGCGGTCCAAACAGCTCGACTCGTCCTGTTAACCGAGAGGAGTGGAGGTCACCAGCATATAAAGAACTGCTGCTAAGTGGCCAAGTGGAGGATGAAGGTATACGAGGGCAGAACACAGCGTGTTTGTTTGGAAAAGGCCGCGCTGGGCTGCTCTGAACATCAGCGACGCCGACCACTACAAGGATAGAATTGTGACCTACACCTGAATCTAATATATCTGACAGGTGTTGATGCAAACAGGAGATGAGCATCAACAAAGACTAGTTCGGATGCGAGCAAGGTTGATCCAAGAAGGAAGAAGCTTGTTGAAGGATGGTTGGTAGGTAGTATACAGGTATAGGGAGCTAGGAGTGTGGCGATGTGGATTGACAGTAGTGGTGATGGAGGCGGATGTCGTTGGCCCACAAGGCGAAACACAAGAGAAGCAAAACTAGTATGAGGCGGATGAAAAGCCGATGCCAGTAGTGGCGAAGAAAACGCCGAAGATGCGGCAAACGGTAGGCGTTCGTGAATTGAGAATGAAGAAGTAGGGATGGGGAAAGGAGGATAGAAATGAATCAGGCAGAAAGGCGAGAAGAGGACCAGATGTGGGGATGGACGGGAAGAAGGGGCAAGCGGATGAGGACGCCTCGGAGAGCCTCAAGCTAGGGATTTGAGCGACCTGGCAGAGAGAGTCGCGGTGCTATCGTGCGAAGGCGGGTTGGAAGGGGGCTCTGGAAGTGGGGAGTTGAAACGGTGCTGGTGGGGTTTGTTTGCCTTGTTGCGGCGGCCGAGTTTTTGGTGCTGCTGAGGTGGTTCGCAAATGCGCAGGGCAGGGTGAATCAAGGACGCTGGTGCTCTCGCAGCAGCGTGGACGCAGCCGGCGCAAGCAATCGAGGGCGAGACGGGCGCATGGAACACGCCACGTCGCGGGAAACAGAGGCACGGGGACGCGATGGCAGTGCAGCGCAGTACAGTACAGCGCAGGTGCAGGTGCAGGTGCAGATGCAAGAACAGGAGAAGGGGGAATGCGAACCGACCATGACGGAATTCCTCGTCGAGGGCGTCGTGTCGTACATGTCATTTACCTTGGCCTTGGGCTGCTCCAGAGTCGTCCCCGTCCGTCCCCGGCCCGCCTCACTTTGTCCACTTTTTCCCCCAGAGACACGCCTCTGGCCAATCACGACCCGGGATCCGCCACCCATGGCGTAGGAAGGTCCAAGGCAGCCGCGAGGCAACCACGAGGCATCCGAGCCAAAAGCACTCACTTGCTCACTAGTCGAGTTGCCTTCAGAAATTGCGAACCACGCACCCTTTGGGCATCGACCAAATTGCGACATGACAGACGCATACGTGCGCCGTTGGCCTCTTTTTTCTCGCTTTGCTCTCCCGACGCTCCCGTCACTCGCCCAAAGGGAGCAAGAGAAATATAAGAGAGGAAAAAAAGAGCACCAATGTAAGAAAAGTACCTACATAGGTAGTGCCCAAGTATGTATGCATGCATGCATGCGCCAGCGCGCACACGCACTTGCATCACCGAAACAGCACTTTCAACACATTTGTGGCTTCCATGCTTTGCTACCTGAACAGCCTCCGCCACCTCCGACGCTGGCTTTTCCAAATGACATGATTTCTTCCATTGCATTCAATCGCAAACACACTCGATACAACCTCCATCTCACCGCCCTCTTCTCCAGCACCTCACATTGCATCTGTCGGCGAGACATGCCCACTTTTCCCTCCTCGACACCGGCCCGTCCAACCCACCTCGACGGAGGCCAAGCCTCAACTCGACGTATGACTTGACGCCCGCAGCACCTCGACCTCGATTGACCAGGGGGGCTGTGTCTGCGCACTTGTGCAGTCAGTCGCATACCAGTCAGTTGCTGGTGCAAAAACCAATGTTGCTGCCCAGCGGCCCTCGAGTGAGCATCGCTGACCTACCCTGATAGCTGGCTAATTACCTGACCCCTTGTTTCCGTTTGTCCTCCATGTTGTGTGGTCCGCAGTAGAGCATCAGATGGCTCTGCTCTGGTCCCGCTAGCTGTATGCTTCTTTCCCCAGCGAATCGCATCACGGGGTTGGGGTACCCTGTACAAAGTACCTGAGCAGGGGGGCTCAAATATTTGCTTATCTGATGCCAATAACTAGTCGTTCGTTTGGTTTGGATGGACTCCACAAGCGGGACGATGATCTCTCGCTCATAGGCCTGTAGTTTCTCGTGAGTGGCGCCCTCATCCAAACAGTTTCGGCGCAAAGGCGATCGATATCATCTTAGACTCTGGCGGTCGGGAGTGTCTTGTGTGTAATCAGTGGAGTCTCTCTGTCCTTGATTTACAAAGCCATCTTACTTCAGATCAAGGCAGGGGGGCTGCCGAGTGGCTGGTCTTTTCGCTACCCCATCTTGTGTGTTGCAACAACTACGGGCCTTTTCTTTTTTTTCGAGCTGCTGGCGGGCTTTGTCTCAGGTTTTCCTTTTTGCGAGTCGGACCTTTGAAGGCTTGATGAAATCAGAGACATGGACAAATCCGGATGGCCGCATGGAGGGGCCGGCCACTTTGTCCCACCGCCGGACGGCCCGTCTTGTCGTTCGTTGTGGAGGGCCCTTGATACATCTCGGCGCCGCTGATGTAGCCCTAAACCATGACTCCGCTCGATCTTATTTTGAGATGTCACTAATGCCGGAAATCGTTCGAAAACCGGGTAGCTGGTGCTATGTTTAGCGTGGTTTCTTGGGGGTCGTGTTTTGACTCTTCTCGCACCCATTAGCCTCAACCGTCGGGTAAGGCTGTAGTTGGAGGCTATTGATACCCTCGCCTTTGATGCTTCTCATGGCGGTGAATATTAACTCATGTCCACGTATTTACCTTGACTGTGAAGAGCTCCGATCGATTGATCTCTGGCACACCCGTATCTAGCCTGCCATTTTAGATCGGGAAGCTATCGTATGCTGTGTAACCCCCAGGGAACCCCCTCCCTCTCGATGGAGCCCTGCTCGTCTACAGGATGATAACTCACATGTTCCTAAATCCAAACACATGCCTGGGAGCTGCACTCGAGGCCACAGGACTACCTGGGGCCCAGACTCGTGAACCCCCACACCACATACACCCCATATTGCTTCCTCCAAGTGCGCTGTGAGACATGAAAACACCAAAGATGCCGGTCAGTTGCGTCGGCTGCAGCAACTTCTCTCCCAGATATATGCTTTTCCCTGCATATGGCCCCTTTGAGAAAGAACTGGATGCACGGAGAGCTAAGCGGCGCAAAAACGAAGCCATCAGTGGGTTGTCGAGCACCCGTGAAGCTTCGGCGTGGGCTTCTGGGGGGGTGGTCATTGTAAACGTGAGCATGGGCATGGACATGGACATGGGGCATGGCTTGCTTGAGTGTTTCCGTCTGGATCGCTCGTTTGCCACTGGGGGATGTGATCATGTTTTCTCGTTTGCTGATGTTGTTGTCGCTTCTCGAGAGAAGCGTTTGCGAGGGTGGGCGTCGCCTATAAAAGAGGAAATGAATCCCGTCGCAGTCTTGACTGATTCAATCCCCATCAACATCAATCATTCCATCTCGCCTGCTTGACACTCCAGCACTGCCCCTCTTCGAGCCTCCATTCACAGCCGTGAAACCCTCAGGTACAGACAATCAACGTCCCATCTTGCCCTATATATATGCTCACATCTTTCTCCAGACGATAGGATATTTGGTCAAGCTCGCCTTCAAAAACCCAAGACCGTCTTGAACCGCTTTCTAAACCCCATTTCAACACACTCAAAGCTCTTTACCTCCACCCCAAGCTTTC
Source organism: Calonectria honghensis (assembly GCA_013403855.1). Classification (NCBI taxonomy): domain Eukaryota; kingdom Fungi; phylum Ascomycota; class Sordariomycetes; order Hypocreales; family Nectriaceae; genus Calonectria; species Calonectria honghensis. The sequence goes on along the minus strand of VTGB01000039.1, from coordinate 227,582 downwards.
AAAATGTGTGATTGGGAAGAGTTCCTCTTCTTGTGTGGGCACTCTGCCCTCAGGCTCAAGTCTTACTGCCACTTTGCTCGCAACGACCCCAACCATCAATGCTTCGGGGTCAAGGTCCTGCGAAACTCGTGGAAGCAGTCGGCCATCTGCGATGACTGTATCAGAGCTCAACAGGAGAATGCCATCAACGACCAGTAGAATGCACTGTGGGTAGTTTGGGAGGGAAGCCATGGTTGATGTGCCAGGTGTGCCATGCGCCACCAGCGCCCCGTGGTGATGACATGGCTTTCCAAGCCACCTATTCAAAGACCCGGGACAAGTTCTGGTGTCTTTTTTGTATACTAGTTTTAGCTAGGCGTCAGGGTGGTAATGTATTCGTGTTGGGTTGCAGTTGGGACTTGGTTGTTGCTTGTGTGTTTTTGCCGACTGATTCAGAATGTGCCTTTTTTTTTATCTGTCATCACAATGAACTTGAATTTCGTCAATAATAAAGTATTATCAATATAGTTTGCCATTGGAATGTGTCTTTTTTGTTCTTGGATGTCACTGTCATTACACACCCTCTCATTCTACATAAGATATTGGTGATGAAACCTCTAAGTCTCTATGACATCGACGGATTCTGGGCTTGTCAATTTTTTGGATCCTGAAAAGAGCACCGTAGTCACACAGCGAGCCATTGTAGTGTGATCTGGGTGTTACCGCACCCATTTTCCTCTGGTAATACGGGGTAATACTGATCCACGTCCTGCGGGGGTCACAGAGCTTGGGTTGTGCTGTGCGACCATTCATTCAGGTAAGGGAACAGCACAATTGGTTGGTGAGGAGAGCGATCGAGAGATTCCTGTGATCTACTGCAACCCCGAGACGAGAATCTGAGCCAATCTATAGTTTGGGCCGATTTCCGGCATGCATGGTGTTGCATATGGGTGGGTGTCAGGGGCAGCCCCCCATGATCAGATCTACATATCCGAGAGGACGGAGAGATTCCATCTCCTTAAGACAATAGCTAAAAAGAGGAAGGATTACAGGACCGCGTGCTACGGGATACGATGCCCAGCATTGGCATAGGTCGGGGGAGGACATAATCGTGGTAGTGAGAGGGCAAAACGGCTTGAGTTCCTCTAGGAGACATGGCAACGCAGCTTCACGACAGCGGAGAATACAAACTCGGAATGGTCAACAGGACACGGAGACAGACGGAGGGGGTCAGAGTAGAAGGGATCGCGGCGCTAGGCTTCGTTTATAATTTGACTTGGTTGGTAGGACATGGCTCGGCTAGTCAATCCATGTTTGTGGCGCCCTCTACGACGCCTACGACGTTGTATCGCTTGGAAAAGAAGGTGACCCAGTCGTTCAGAACACCCTTCTCCTTGTCGCTGAGGTCTTGCCAGTCGGGTCGGACGTCGGGGGCCTTGGTGGATGTCATTCCCAGGGCTCTGGAAGCATCCTTTCCGGCGAAGACTGGTGGGAGGGTTGTTTGGTTAGCAATCAAGCCTGTGTGCGCGTGGCGGCAGGTGGATTGTTGTTACCATTATACGAGCCTCCTGGCTGGTAGGCCTTGTTGCCCGTCACGTCGTAGACCTTGCCCTGCGAGGAGGAACTGTCAGTGAATGATTGTGGCAGTGGCGAGAGGGAGAGACGGGACATACCTTGATGGCGACATAGCACTTTTCACCCTCGGCTCCTGGAGATTGTTAATGCGATCCATGATGGCGGGGTTGCGAGGGGCGCACCGTTGGACCTGGCGAGCACTTCCAACGAGATGGGGTCGTCCTTGGGAGAGTCCAGCTGGACAGGGTTTTTGGGCTCGAACTTTCCTCCGGTCATGGTGAATCAGGTGTTGGGATGGTGTCGGGTTGCTGCTGCTGCTGCTGCGGTTGTGTTTTTATCAAGAGGGAACGCGGGTGCCGTTTCGAGATTCCGTCATGGCTCGCCCGCATCAGCACCCCACTAAGAACTAATAAAACCTCGGCCAGCCTCTAAAATACAGGCGACTTTATTGGCAGGCGCCGCCGGCTGCGCCTGGGCCCTGGGCCGTGGCTCGCATCTCCGAGCCTGGACCCACAATTCCCCGAAACGGCCCGTGCTCCATTGACTGAGAATGGCTGCATCATGGATTGGACCATCACGGCTTTGCGCCTCTTCAACCCCAGCTGCCCGCCATGTCGGTATCGGCCGTCGCCTCGCTGCGGCCCCTCCGCGGCCAATGTCTCCGGCATGCCTCCTCTGGCGTTCTGTCCGTCCACCTCAGGTCGCAATCTGCCTCGGTCCTCATCCGCGCCGTGATACCCCTCCGTCCTGAAGCTGTGCAGCGCCGTTTCCAGTCGACGTCAAGCTCCGGTGCCTCTCCGGGTGACGCCAACAAAGACATCGCAAATAAGCAGAGTCAGCTTCCTAAGAAGCAGCAGCCTGTGCAGCAGCAGATCACCTTCCGAAAGTTTGCGGCTCGTGCCCTCGGCGCCGGTCTCCGGAGTCTCCTGGTTGCTGTCAGCCCGGCGGGTATCAAGACGGCCTTTCGCCAAAGCCCCGGCGCAACCATTCTGGCGCTGGCAGTGTATGTTTGAATGAATCGCACTGTTTCAATTGGTCATCGCTAACCTCATATTAGCCTTGTAGTAATTGGTATTGTTGCCGGTTACACTGTCAAGCTCTACTTTACCTACTTTTACCACTCACAGTTCACGAGATACCCCAAGCCCATCGCAAACTCCCTCCGACGAGCCCTCTACTACACAAACATTGCACCGGATGCTGAGCTGGCCCTGAAATACTACAAGCGCGCCATGGAACAATGCGCCGAGTTTGGTCTGGACCCTTTCTCCGATGAGGTTCTCGGCATTCGAATTCAGACTTCATACTGGCTACAGAAGATCAACAACTACAGTGGCACCCTTCAAGTCCTTGAAGGTATTTTGGGAGACCTCAAGAAGTGGATTGCCGTCATGGAGCAGTCGGTTCGCGAAGGCAAGATTGACAATGCCGGCAGACTTGTGACGCCGGCTTCCGAGAAGCCTGAGCCCACCCAGGCCAAGGAAGAGGGAGCTGACTCTGCGGACAAGACCGATGAGGACTTTGTCCCCGAGAACCTTTGGCACAAGCGCCGCCGTATTCTTGCTAAAGCCATTGGTGTTTCCGCAAAGCTGGGAGAGCTGTATTCGGACGAGCATATTCTCGATCCTGACAAATCCCAAGAGCACCTGATCTGGGCTGTTGAAACCACACTGAACGAGTTTCGCCGACGCAAGAGTGAGGGTGTCAAGGAAGATGAGGGTGACTGGCTTTCCCCCGAGGAGACAGGTAGCACCATGGAATCCCTTGGTCGCGATTACGAGAGAAAGTCCCAGTTCCATCTTGCTATTCCGCTCTTCTTCCAGGCTCTCCGCCTCTGCGAATCTCCTTGCCACCGCGCCATCATCATGAACAACCTTGCCGCCACGTTCGCTCAGCACCCCATCTTCACACCTGCCCTCGCTGATCAGCCCTCTACTGTCATCGAGGGGCTTCGCGACCCAGCCATGCCAACCACCCGCAAGGACTGCCTGGAGGCTGCCCTCAACTGGTCCAAGAATGCCTACCAGCACGCCATGGACGTCAAGGGCGATGACCGCACCCCCGAGTGCGATGAGGCCTGCGCCGTTGCTCTTTGCAACTGGGGCGACGTTGCCGCCATGATGGGCAAGCCCGAGGTCGCCCGTAAGAAGTACAACCAGTGCATTGAGATGAGCAACAAGCTCGACTTCCCCGAGGGCGTCAAGCAGGCCCGTGCCGGTCTCAACAAACTAAAGGCCGCATCCGCCTAATCAATTGGTCCTATTGGTACCAGCCTGTCGCCTCCACCCCTCAAACCGAGCTCTCTGTTCGATTATGGAAGCAAGTCATCAAAGCGACGACCCTTTGTTTTATAAAAATTACTCACTCCAAAGACTCCACTACGCAACTACATGCTTGGCGTCCAATCAACCAGTCATGTTTGCCACCTGCCTGTAATGTGGGCAAGGAGCTTGTACCATCAAGATAGACTCGGATAAAAATGTACGAGAAACAATTGTATTGCGTTTTTAGGATATACCGTGCCAAAGTTCCTCAAGACTTTTTGACCTCCCAAGTAATCAGTTGATATCACACTCCAAATCATGAGTGAGTTGGCCAGTCCCGTATAGCAATGCCTGCCATCTTTAAAACAAATTAATCCCATAACTCAGCTCCCAAGAGAAACCCGCTGACCCGCTTTGCAATCCCTTGCGCCGTGCTCTGCCATCCCATTTCCCATTTGCCTCAAGAAAACCCCAGTTTGTAATCTATGCCATTCTTTGTCTCTTAGCATCCAAGCCGGTGGCTGTCGATGCGCCGGAAGTAGAGCTCTCATTCGCAGGCAGATCTGCCAATGGCGGCCTACCAACGTTGTCACCTGGCGGTGGCCGTTTCATTGTTGGCGGCCGGTACGATCCCCTATTCGCGAGCGGGCTGCCGATCCCGCCAGGAGCGCCTATTCGACGAGTCTGATCCAACGAGGGATTCACAACATTTCCTCGGGCGCTCTGTGAACTGGGAAAAGAGGGGCGGACTGGTGTAAAGCTGCTGGTATTTCCATTTCCATGTGTGGGGGCAGCAGATGACGATTGACTGTTAGTCGGGGCAACGTGCTGTCCGCTTTTGGAAACCGGTTTCGAGGACGTATGATCGATGCCGGGTGTTTTTCGGATTGAGGGGCTTTCTGCTTTGGGGTTGAACGCCTGTTGCGCTTGAGGCATCGATATGCGAGCATTAGAGGCGCCCTGGATGCTCGACTCGGGGAGCTGGTTGACTGCTCGAGCCGAGAAGAAGCCTACGTTCTCAGGCATCTGCCCATTGGGAGGACCAGGGGGTGGACGAGGACCGGCGGCTTGGTTTGGTGTTGTTGTCCTGGGCACAGGGCCGGGTTGGGGTCGATTATAACCCTGGTTGGGGGGACCGGGTCGAGAATGAGGTTGGTTTGGCGTTTGAGGGGCTCTCTGCGGAGGACCTCCAGAGAAGGACCTGGCTGGTTGTTGGGCGTTCTGTTGCTGTACTGGAGGGCGGGAAGCGTTCATCGGGGGTTTCTCACTCGGGGCTTGCCCGTTTATATGCGTAGATAACGTAACTTCGTCAAAGGCATCGTCTTCTGGGACACAGAAGTCGGCCTCGTCAAGCTCTACAAACATTCAGCCTCAATCTCATCAAACCCATCTGAAGATAGCATACCGCCAAGAAAATCCTCAAACGAGTCCGCCACTGCAGCAGGCTCCTTATTAACCAATGACGTCGTGGTGGCTGCGGTCGTTACTGGTCGCGTTACCGGTGCTGTCACCGGCACTGTTACTGGCGGGGGTGGGAGCGCTCTCTCTGCATTTCGCTTGACATAGTCTGAGTGACGATGCAGATTGTCTTGATCAAACTTCTTGACAGGCTCAGCCTTGAGCTTGGTCACCTGCTTGACATAGTCCTTGTCATAGATGCAGTTTCCAAGCACATTGCCAAAATTCCTCAGAGCTCGCTTCATCGCGTCGGTTGTACCCTCCTTTTTGGCTTTTTCGAAGGCCATGGCTTTTCCCTTTGCATTTTCGATCGATCCATATCCGATATCTTCATGATACGTTCCGTCGCGAAGAGTGACACGAACAATAACAGACAAGCCAATGCTCACACGTTGTGTTTGGGGGTTCTCGTCGGCGAAGTCGACCTGGATATTCTGGATTGATGATGACCAGCCGTTGAAACCGAATACTTCGTTTGCCAGCGTGATGCACTTTTCCGCAGTGAGATAATGCACTTTGGAACCGCCCGGACCGGCGCGTGCGGAGATGTACTCGGGGCCAAGCTGCTTGTCGAGTCTTGAAGCAATAGTAGCGATTTCTTTGGCTGTCCATTCGGAGACTCGGGGCTTAGCCTCCTCGAATGGGTTGGCCACCACCGTGTGTTGATCGCCGGGCCTGGAGAATCGTTAATGTCATGACGAGGGAAAGGGTTGCTTGTGCACGGTGGGACGTACGCAGGCATGGTGAAAGCAAGTAATTCACACCGGCTCGATTATCATTCAGACAGGATCTTGACGTGAACAAGTCCCTAGGAATAGCTGCTTCACCAACAGCCCAGCGGTGATACGAAGGCGTTGCTCTGGCGGAGCACACTTTAACTGGGGGTTGTTTGGACGGGACGCGTTCATGAACGACGATCGCGCGTTCTGCCTAACATGACGGGAGAGCACGTGACTTTCCTGTTGCTTTCAAATCGGGCTCCATAATTCGTTCCTGCGGCCCCAACGGGATGCCCCGCCACAGCCCCACTAGCTTTTGTGCGACTGCCTAAGCTAGGGAGCTCTGATTAGAGGCCGTTAATCTTGGGCTGACGAGCCTCGGCCCTTAGTATGTCATGAGCAATTTGTGAATTGCGCCCGACCTGCGAGCTCCCCACAGGAGCAAAAGCGACTAAAGGATATTTTGAGAAGCCACAGCGTCTAACACGTTGCTTTTAGCCGGCCTCGAGATGGCCTGGGCGCGGCAGAGCTTGCATGGTCGTAGTTGGCGTGTAAGGCCTTGATTGATCAGGCACAGGAAATTTGATGAGGTGTACAAACGATTCGAAACAATGCCACAATCCATAGCGTTTTCGCCACGGGCCTCTTGCCATCCTATGAACACTCTACAAAGAAGCAAACCCACTCAGTCGTTGCGCCCATCGCTCGAACCAGATACGAGACAATGACTCTGGTGCGTGTTTTGCTGTCCCGTTCGCAGCTGTTCCAGTGCCTTCGGTGATGAGCAGATCTTCATTTCGATGCATTATCGGGCATACCGTCTTTTCATCGTAGAATTCTTTTTCTTTATCATGTACGTGTGTCTTAAACGCGCATGGTGCATCGCTCACCGCAAGAAGCAGACATCGGTCTGAATTGCTGGTGTCCAATGCATGTGTGAGGACTAATTCTCAGTCACTCTCAAACATGGTTGTTGACTGATGCTTTTCGTATCGCATCCCGTTTTACGGAAAGGGGGCACCAAAATGTTGCACAGCATATAGTGGGACGTAGTTGGATCTAATCCGTGTTGGTAGCTAGTCCCTAATCCAAAGATCCTAAGACGAGATCAAGTCAGACAAAAACAATCAGCGAATAATATGCCCTATATGAATATCTTGCCGAGAATAAATTGGCATTTTCGCTTCCTCCGTTCGCTCACTGTGCTTTTTTTGTGTAACAAACCACGGTGGATTTGAGCATATGAGCGTTTGGATCAAAAGTCAATGCCGCTTGCCGTATCCGTCGTCGTATCCGTCGCCGTAAACCCACAATGTCCATGCTCCTTCAATGGAAGCGAGGGAAAAAGAAGCACGGGCACTAAACCTGGTCAAACCCCGGCCTCTCAATCGCTCCTCATGTTGGCCCCCCTTGCTTGGCTGAGATGAAGGAAGGGCAGAGCCCACTTGGAACCTGTTTTGGAATCAACCCGTGGGGAGTAGTTTGCGAGCTTTCGGCCGAATCTACCGGAAGGTGCACTAGCTGAGGAGCTGTCGTAAACGCAAAGGGTTTACGGGCTGTTGCCGATCACGTAGGAATTGGGGGAGCAAACGTCACATTGGTGAGGGGAATACAGAGAAAATAAATGCCGCTTGAACCATGTTGTGATTGAAATCATTCTCCCAACGTCCAAGACAAAAGGAGATGAAGGGCAAAAAATCGTTCTACATACATGAATCGTGTGGTCTGTCCACGTCTTGAGTACGAGAAAAAGAAATCCAGATACATTACTAATCCCTGCTACTCATGAGTGCAGAAAAGGGATATCAAGAAATGCAGACAAAAAACGCCGTCCAACCCCAGCCGTGACATAAAATGAGGTGTCTGAGAAAGTCTATGCCAGCCATTGATGCCAAATGAAAGCCGTCACACTGATGCCGTCGTGATATGTGCAATGATGACTCGTCCGAAGCGCCGTTGTTATGCAATTGTTTTCCTCTCGAGAGGTTGGTTTACCAAGGTCCAACTCGGACAGGAGCGCTATATGCTCCAGACACAAGCTGGTTCAGGATGGAATTCGAGTCCGCAGGGTTAGAAGGTGATCCGTTACCGTTGTGTCCCATCCAGCCGACGTTATTAGCCATAGCACTGATGGCGCTGCTCAGGCGTCCTCCAGATTGCTCGTTGTGTCTTGAAAGAGTTTGGTCCCATCCTCCAGAGTGCAAGTTGAAACCGCCACCGCGCTTGGCTGCCTCGTTGATAACCAGAGCCCAAGCCTTGGAGATTTCTTCGTACGCGTTCTCCTTGTGGTGTCGGTAGGCCTGAGGGTCCCAGTCGGGGAGTTTGTGGATGAGGTTGGTGGCGCCATCGAGGAACTGCAGCGACTTGGTAGGCTGCATCTCGATGGGAGGGAGGAACTGAGGAGTAAAGTCCGAGAGAGCATCGATCAAGGCAACCAGGGAAGTCTTGACTCGGTTGTAGGTGTACTCAGCACTCGAGTGGCCATAGGGGGCGGCATCCTTCAGCTTTTCCAAATATCCATCCAGAACGTCAAGGGCGGAGGAGACGGTAGGGCGAGGAGCGCCGGAAACGACTTCGTGGCCGATGTCGGGGTGTCGTTCGCATATGCGTTCGAGCACGGTCCGAAGTTGGTTGGTATCGAGGGTCTCGAGGAGGCGAGGGAGGGTAAGCGGTCGACCGATGAGTTCGTTTGAACGGACCTTCTTAGATGGTCGTGCGAGAGGTCTGGAGGAGATGGCTGGGGAGCTCTGAGGCGACATGGTCTCATCGCCATCTTCGTCGGCTTTTCTCTTTCGGGTATTCATGTTGTGGAAGGGCGATACTAGGGGGTGTGAGTAGTGAACGATGGAGTGATGGCTGAGCGGAAATGACGGGAGCAGGAAGCAGGGAACGAGAGACGGGGAATGAGGAAGGACTCACGAGATCGTTGGGGAGAGAGACGAGGGTTCTCGTGCTGGTGAGGGAATACGGGAGGCTGTGAGAGCAGAACGTTCATGATGAAAATGAAACGAGACACCGGAGTGCGCTGGGCGGCAACGGCGTCGAAGGTCGGTTGAGGGGATTATTGATCAAGCAAAAGGCTGGCGTGGGAAGATGCAGTTGATAAAAATCTGTCGGGAATGGCCGCAGGCGCCCGAAAGACTGTTGCGAAGGAATCAACTGTCGACGGCAGGATGCAGAGAGCGTCTCGAGTTGCCGCCGGACAAGCAAACCTGAAAGTGTGGAGGAGGAGAAGGGAGGTCGGGGGAGTGCGAGAGCGGGAATCTTAGTAGAAAGCGGTCAACAGCGTGCGGCATGGGTGCCCGGGCGAAACGCACCGGCCTAGGGCCAAAAAAGATTGCGTTGTTATGGGTAGCGTAGCGCCGGTACCTGGTAGGTCGTAGGGCCGCAGCGCTGCAGCAGCGTGCAGGATCTGGGACGGACGAAGGAACAGGGTACGAGGATGCAAGCGCAAACTGGAGCAGAAATTGAGGAGAGGAGAGGTTTTGAGGAGAAAAGGGCAGACGAAAAGAAAAAGGATTGGGCCACTCTTTTTGATTGCGTGTTCTTGCCGTCTTTGCTTTGCCTCGGGATCCGCCAGAGACAGAGCTGATGAGACAAGGGAGGAAGGCGAAAGTGTCGAGACGACGACGGCCAAGAGCTTCTGTTCTGGGGGGGACCTAGTGAATGCTGGCTTGCGCTGCGCTGCGTTGGTCAGTGAAGTTGCAGCAGCCACAGGGCCAATGATTCGCCTCAGGCGACAGCTGGGCCACCCACCTCCTCGTTGACCCTGGATCGAGTTACGTGACCCAGTCCAGCACACCAGAGGCGATGTGCCACACGTGACGCCGGGCCCTCGGGCGCCTGTTAGCGGGAGCGCTGGTGCATGGTGGGGGAGCCATGGCGCTGCTGCGTAGTGGGTGATAGTGGGTGGCCGGTGCCTCCTCGCCGCTAGGGAGTGGGCCACAGGTGGCATGGCAGTGGGGCATCTCAGCTCGGTTGTTCTCTGCTGCCATTCATTGCCGTTTTGGCGCCGGCGTCATCTTTGCCCCTCTACGACATGCGCACTTATACATCTGCGACTATCCCATGTAGTTGTCCCTCCTGGTCGACAAGTGACCCTTTGTTGGCGTCATGATCTGTGCTCGGCGCGCGGGACACTGAGCGGTTTTTTGGCCAGTTGCAGCCGGACCCAGGGTGAATCAACGCATGCCACGGCCAACATTGCCTCCATTTCGCTGCCGCTCTGGTCAGGCTCTCGTCTCGGTCTGCCCGGCCGGTTACGGCTTGTTGGCGGCGCCTGGGTTCCTCCTGTGGCCCCCGGTCCCCGGTCCGGCCTTTTTTTTCTTCTTGTGCAACCATAACATAACCACGGGCACGAGCCAGTCAGCCTCCAGGGTCCGGTTTTCTTTTTTGTTCCAAGGTCCTCTCAAAGGATGCTGAAACGGTGACATGGGCGCAACAGGAGGACGAATTATCCGCTGCAGTGCTAGGGCGCATTCTTGTTTTGCAACTCTCGCCTGTCCCCTTTGTCCGAATCTGGCGTGGCGCAACATCCCATGCGGTCCCCCATCCACAAGTTTTTGACCTCTCGCCATCATTCGGGCCAATCCTGGGCACACATCATCTGGTCACCCGTCCATTTGGGTGAGACTAGCAGACCCTCCTACACCATCCTCGACAAGACACATTCGTAAACTCCCGCCTTGAGACATACCAGCCGGCCATTTTTGACTTTGGAGTCTGAAATTTGCTCTGCAGCGCGGTCAAACTCTGGCGGCCTGCCTTTGCAGCACCCACCATCTCCATCGCTGCAATGCTGCTCTGTGGCTTCGTGGGGTTGTCGCCCACCGTTTAGGCCCATTCGATCTGCGCTGTCGCATCCACATCCTCTCTTGGTTGGGCATGTATCTGCACCTCCACATCGGAGACAGCTGGCGTGTGATGCGACAGTTGATGGATGGCACCAACAAAGCCCGCGGCTGCAAGGGGAAAAAAGAAAAGAAAATCAACATCAATCTCGACTGAGACATCGCCTCTGGCACTCTCTTTTTTTTCCCCTGCCCTGACCGTAACTCGCCACAATTCCCCTTACATGACAGCACGCCATTCCATTTAGCTCCCCAAGTGTAGGTTGCAGCAGCTTCATTTAACACCGCAATCGCAATCCAGCCCCCCGGGGCATGAACTTTGATACTACCCAGCTGGTCGGACCGGGTTAACCAGTCCATTGCTTTTGTATACGTGCTCAACTCCTTTTTTAGCCACTCATAAAAATTTCCGAGCACTCCTTTTGACTTTGATCCGAGCTCTACGTGACCATTCTCATCCAGGTAATTCCTGGTCTCAAGCTCAAGTTTGTGTCATCTCAATTTGGAGCACCTCCCTTCTTTATTGCATTGACTTTCTTGCCCCCATTCTTGACTAAATATGGGTGTTTTGGTGAGAACGCAGTCAATATTTTCGTTTAGATTCATGCGAAATACTCGTACAATCCCTGAATCTAGAAGGTTGACTGAATCGATCGGAACCGTTCTCCGTTGCCCCGTATAAGTCCCCGCGATCCCAGTTGCGGGGACCATGGCTGCCCCACACTTCCAGCTAGCGTTTGTTATCTCTTATCGATTAGCGCTCATCACTTATCGTACCAAGAAAAAAAAATTCAAGTCGCAAGGCAAGCTCGTCCTCTCTCCGTGGAACTACCAATTGTTCATCATTCCGATAGTCACAATGGCCACCAAAGAGAAGAAGGAAAAGAAGTCGAAGAAGGCTGTTAAGCCAGAGGCCGAAAAGGTCGACGATGACCAGATAATGGAAAACGCCGATGCGCCCTCTGCTCCTGAGCCATCCGATGAGCCCGCCGATGCAACGACTTCGACCAAGCGCAAGGCCGATCTCGAAGAGATTGAAGTCGACGTCAACCTTCCGGAGCCCCCCTCGAAACGAGCCCGCCGTGCCTTGAAAAAGGGCAAGGCCCTTCCCGCTAAGGAGGGTAGCGATGGAGAAAAACAATCCGGGGAGTCCAAGGACAAGAAGGACAATGCCCGATCTGAGCATGGTGTCTGGATTGGAAACTTGCCCTTCTTCCTGACAGTTCCAGAGCTGCGCAAATGGCTCGTGGATAACTCTGGCGAGATGATCTCGGATGAGATGATCACACGAGTCAAGCTGCCCATCAACAAGGAACCCGGTCGAGACAAGAGCGCCAAACCTACTAACAAGGGTTTCGCATACGTCGATTTTACAGACATTGGCCCCAAGGTTGCCGCCATTGCACTCTCCGAGACAGATCTCAGCGGCCGGAAGCTCCTCATCAAGGATTCCAAGTCTTTTGAGGGTCGTCCCAAGAAGGAGCCCGAGCCAGTCGAAGCTGGAGCTGAGGGCAAGGCCGAAGGCAACAAGGGAGCGCAGCCAAAGCAGGATGAAAACGCTAGCCGCAAAATTTTTGTTGGAAACATGAGCTTCAAGACCACCCAGGAAGATTTGCAAAGGAACTTTGAGAAGTGTGGTGAGATTGAGTGGGTCAAGATGGCCTCGTTCGAAGACAGTGGCAAGTGCAAGGGTTACGGCTGGGTCAAGTTCAAGGAGGCCGACGCCGCCGCCTGGGCTGTCAAGGGCTTTGTGAAGATCAAGGAGGAGGTGGAGACGGAGCAAGACTTCAAAGAGGATGATGACGACGACAAGGAGGAGCCGCGCCAGAAGCAGTTCAAGATGCGCAAGTGGTGGGTCAACCGAATGCTGGGCCGCGAGCTCAAGATTGAACTCGCCGAGGACGACCAAGCGCGATACAAGAAGCGATTCGGCAAGGACAGGAAGAACGGCGACGGCGCCAACGACAACCCGCGAAACAGGCCGCCGGCTCGCAGGTCAAACGATGGAGGAGAGGACTCGGGTGCGGATGGCGCGAAGCCGCTCAAGGAGGCTGCCGACATCTCGGTGGCAAGATTGACTGGTGCTGTGGTTAAGCACACTGGTAGCAAGATGACTTTCGATTAAGGATTTTTTTCTGGTGGTAAAATAATAATTGATGTTTACGATACCCCTCACACCACGATTGCAAACTTCGTCGTGAGTTGTCTTCATTCCCCATTTGTGTATGTTGATCTCCCTTCCGCTATTGGCTGCGCTTTGCATATTCGATGTAGCTAGCTTCGTGCCGCCCCTTGTCGGCTGAGCGGAGGTGATGTGGACTGCTCATTGGTACACACCCCGCATCTATTCAGATGTAGATTTCCTCCGTTCACCACTGAACAACTTCACAGCTGGTATTTCATACATTGCATCCTTTTTGGTGCCAGACTCATTGCATAATCTCTCGCTTTATAGACCATGTATGGATCACAGGTCACATTTACGCTGGACACGACCTGTCCATGGTATGGAGTTCCCAACAGCAACTTGAATCGATAGAACCCCAAAAGAGACATGGGATTCTCATTGATAATCATCTCGGACTTATCCACTGACTGGATAATAGGACATATCTAGCAAAGAAAAGGTATCGAATCCTCGGGTTCACTTTTACCTCAATGTACTAATATGCTGCCACACCTAGACTTGACCAAGCGCTGGCTCAGGTCAAATCTTCAGCGTCTTTCACCTATAAATTCGACCCCTTTCAGCCCTCTCCGGATTTCCCAGAGACAGTCGAAGACCGTTTCCAATGGGCGCTGCACCACAAGCACAATGACAATCCCGATGCCCAAAAGGTCTACCAAGCGCACATGAGGTCCCTCGCCGAGCCTCTCGGTGTGGCTCTCAATTTTGAGGGCCCTACCGGGAACACGTTACATGCTCATCGCGTCATTCAGCTTGTCCAATCATCGCACGGCGCGGATGTGACAAATCGGTTGGTGGATGCGTTATTTCGCCGGTTCTTTGGTGAAGGTCAGCACCCTGCGGCGGACGATACCCTGATTGCGGCGTGCGTCGAGGCTGGTGTGCCAGATGACGAGGCCAAGGCCTTGGTGTCTGACCATGAAAAGGGGCAGAGGGATGTCAAACAGAAAATACGCACGGTGGGTATGGATGTCGATGCAGTACCGGTAGCGATGGTGGAAGGACGGCGCAGAGACCTGACCCTGACTGGGTTGAAGGAAGTGGCCGAGTATGTGAAGGCATTGGAGACGATTGTCAAGGAAAGTTCATGATTTATTCTTGTATGAATATATATACATATGCGAATTTAGTTATCTGCTTGTTTGTACCTCAGTCCTCCTTGAACCTAGTGCCTATGATAGCCCATTCAGAGTCTTTTGCACCTCCATGCAAGCGCCGTCATTGACCCAATCCACCTAGCACGTTGTTAGTTAGAAGGCCTTGAATGCGATACAACAAAGGTAGCTTACAAGAACGACATTTGGAGTCTTGTTCCACTCGCTTATACAGAGGTCCACCTGATCCTGGATGGAATCCTTGGAGTTGGTTTCATCTGACTTTTCCCTGTCCGGGACGACGATGCCGAGAATATCGAGGTTGAGCATGTGGTTCATCATGCCCATGAGCTTTTTCGGATCGCCGTTGTCGGGACGGTCGACTTCGCAGGTCGGGAAGCTGGAGTTTGTCACGCCGTAGGGGGTTTCCCAAAAGTAGTTGAACTCGTCAATGATGTAATCAACCTTACTCTCGTCGGCGTGGTAATCTATCTGGTGTTAGTTCGTTGCTGTGATTTGGATGACAGGGATGTGTGGTGATTACTGACCCATAAAGACAATTAGGCGTGTTCCTTTGTCAATCAACTCTCCCATCGTTGGCCAGTCATCCAGATCGATATGTCCCTTTGGAGACAAGGCATAGTCTCGTAGTCCGGTCTTGTCAAAGACTTCGGCATACTTGTTGACATCGATAGCGTCCCTATTGGTCAAGAGCAAGGTCACAACCTCGTCCGTGTTGTTGCCCATCCAGTAGGAGATGCTTTGTAAATAATTTTCCAGAGTGCCGGCATCAAGCAATTCGCAGTAGGTGTGACAGAGCTGAATGGTGCCATCCTTGTCGTGAGTCTGGGCCTGGAGAAAGCGCACGCCGAAATCCAACTGCTCAACCACAGTCTTGTGCTGGTTGTCTGCCGGGCTGAGGCCGTCGAAGGCGCTGTTGTGGGTGCCAATGAAGGTAACATTTGAGTACTTACGGTCACAGAGTTCCTTGTAGCCGTTGCAAGCGGCCAGCGCTGCCCCAACAAAGGGAAGGACGGATAGGAAAAGCATTGTACCGTAGAAGCGAAAGGGAGGGAGTAGACACGAGAAGACGGTGCACCAGGCATGCCAATTGGAAAAGTTCGTCGGTTTACAGGAGGGCTACGGCATCTGATATATGTCATGGCATGCCAAGAACCCTAGGCAGATGTTGGAAACCACCCACTCAGCTCCTTGGGCATAGCTTCATCTCGGCGCATCATGTGCGCACAAGCTCTCGGCTATCCGCGTGGAACCAGGGTCTCTTACGACTGCTTATAAGGCCAGGACTAGAGGTGCGGATATCCGCTCGGACGTGTTCCGCATCTGCTCAATGGCGCCGGGCATCTCGCGCTGCCTCTGGCATCAACTGAAGCGCATGAAGTCGAGCCACCTGCTTTGTCTGGCGGTGCTTTTGATTATTCTAGACGGGTTCCTGGTGGCTGGTGCTCTAGCAATAACTACAAAAGGAGATTGATAGACATGCTGATCGATTGACCAGCGACAGATACGGCTACAGGCGAGATTTGACGATGCGCTTTGGTTAGTGGATGAGATATGAAACAAGGCGATTGCCAGATTGGGTAGGGTATTTTGACCAAGGCAGATCAACCACAGACCACGAAGGATTCCAGGTTGTCGCACGAGCTTTGCGCTCGCCGATTAGCACGGTTTCATGGAATAGGACCACATTTCCATCTCAGCTTGGCGAGGACGACTACTGAATGCGTGGCATCTGCATCGCATTCTAGTGCCGGGCTGTCAAGGGATGTGGGGGGCAGTTGGACGCTGAGAGCATGTGAGACTTTTATACTGGCCTCTTCGAGATTTGCCAATGGGCATGTGATCTGAGACATGATTCCACCTGAGCCAGCGAGGTGCATGGAATGACAGGACGCAAAAAAAAACAAAAAAAAACAAAGACAAGCAAGCCCCTTGACTTTCCTGACGGATGCGACAACAAAAGCCCTGTAAACATGCCATGGTGGTTTGCAATGGAAGCGGCACTCTACCGTTTCTACCCATATACACATCCCACCAAATGTGCCTGGTCCCCTGTCATAAGCCATGTTTGTTTGCAGCCCGTTTAGGCTGCTCAGCGGTCTTCCCAGCACCTCTTTTTGGAGGCTCCCCAGGGAGGCTGCCAGGGGACTCCCGAAAACGGTACCTGAGGAAACCAGGTTCGATGCCTATTTCCGCCACCAGCTAAGACCGGGGACCCACTCTGACGCAGGTGTATCCCACATCCGCATCCTTCAACGCCGCGCCGCAATCCTTACAAGCTGGCCACATCTTTTTTTTATTGATTTCAAGTCCGGCTCCCGCCAACGCACCGCTCCTTTGCATGTTCATTCTGTAACCACATTGCATCCTGTGATGCTCCAGTCCCCAAGATGTCTAGCTATCTTTCCATGCTAGGCTGGGCTTTCCTGCCCGGCGTAAGTAGTCGCCGCACCCCGTCGCATTTCTGCCAACACATCACAACACCGTGAAGGCGCCGCCACTTGCAGTCGCTAACATGTCGCCAACTCGCAGATCGCATCCTCCTGGGTTCAAACCATCTACTATGGCATCACGATCCGCGCAGGCGACCCCAAGCCCACACCGGGCTCCCCTCGCTTCAACTCCCACCGCCGCGTTATCCAGATGCTCGTCATCACCGTCTACCTCCTTTACACCATTTACGAAGCCGACTACGACATGAGACACCAACCTTCCTTCTATGACGATTTAGGGATCGCATTCAACGCTCAAGACCGCGAGATCAAGTCCCGCTTCCGCCGCCTAGCCGCTCTCCACCACCCTGACAAGGCTGGTGCTGATGCCCCCGACTCGGCCATCTTCTTTATGCACCTTAAGCAGGTTAGCGACACTCTCTTGGATGGCGCAAAGCGATTCGCCTACGAGCGTTTCGGCCCCGAAATTCTGCGCTGGTCCAAGTGCATCACCATCAAGGATTTTGTCAGCCGCGGTGTCATATCTGGCATCTTGCCCCATTACGGCGTCGCAGGTGCAACAATCTACATCCTTGGCCTATTTGGCTACATGGACTTTGGAAAATACTACAGGTGGCTCATTCTGATTACTCTGTGCACTTTTGAGATGCATACAGTCACACGCCCCGACTTTCCTCCATGGGTAACGGTTGTCAACGCCATCCTTACACGCACCAGCAACCACCCTGCATATCTTCCATTCCAGATTATCACTCTGGCACGAAAACTCACAATCACATTCTACATTGCTCTATCCCAAATAGGCCCGCTATTGGCCGTGCATCTTGGGGCGGACCAGAAAATCACCGATGACAACCATGAGAAGGCTCTCCAGGAAAACCTCAACCGCCTGGAGGCGATCGCAGATCAACTTGACACGGACACGGTTAGACTGCTAGAGATGGAGCTTGCCCCGTTCAAGGGAGACACCGATGCAGCAAGCAACCTCCAGGGCAAGATGAGGGAGTGGTTGGTGCAGAATACCATCCGGGCAGACCCCATGGTAAGAGACGCTCTTGGCACATCGTTGAAGCGGAGAAGATTAGATGCTCCAGCGGGAGCCAAAGGGAACCGATAAAACCTAAACAAAATCAATCTATTATACACCTTGAATAGACTACCAATATCCTGATTTTACACATAAAAATAATACCAAGCGAATGGCTCCCCTCTACCAATTTATAAATGAGATAAAAAGACCAACAACATCAGTAACGATTGTACTCCAGGTCATGAGTAGGCATTATGCAAAAGAGACAAGTCATCCAGTCCCTGGCTTAATCAAATCGACCCCTAGCGGCCTAGCCGCAACATCGGATCTCCAGCCCCAGTCCGTGCGCAACAAGGCTCTGTCTCTTCTATAGCCGCTGCGCGCCACGGGTCTCAATTGGAATCATGCACATGCCTACGAACGCCATCAGGATCAGGACTGCGGACATGTAGATTGGCGTGGTAGCCCCGTCTCCGGGGATGGTTGCCGCGAGCACAGGGGCCATCAGGCCAGTGATGCGGTTGAGGAAGCTGGCAACGCCGGTGCCCGCCCCGCGGACGGGCGCGGGGAATATCTCCGGTGTGAAGGCGTACAGCACGCCGTACATGATGTTCTGGGCAAAGGCCTCGACGCAGGAGAAGAACAGCTGCTTCGAAGGGGTGGTGCCGTAGATGACAAAGAGGAAGAGGAAAATGGCCGAGATAAAGGTGGAGCAGGCGAGAGTGCCGCGGCGGCCAAAGAACGGCGAAGGGTGGTCGACGAGATACGCAGCGAGCAGACTGCCGGGGACGCCAAGAACAGAGGCAATTGCATAGTTGCGATAGGTCGTGGCCGAAATGGTGTCCGTCTCAGAGTGGACACCGTCAGAGCTGGAGTCGGAGTCGGAGTGTTGGCGGGCGAAATATTGCGGGAGGAAGGCATTGAACAATGGATAGCCCATGCCGATGGATGCCCAGCAAAACCAAATAAGAGACGTTGCCATGCCAAGAGTCTTGGTCTTGAACAACGGTCGCAGCCTATCTCCAGAGAAGCTCTTGAGCTTTGCCTTGATGGCACCCATGGTGTTTTGCGACGGCACTTGATTGGCGACATGAGACACGCCGGCCTCATCGTCGTTGCAGGCGACCTTGTCCATGATCTCTGACGTCAGCCACGTTTTGGTGTTGTTTCGATAAGCAAGGCCGTGGACGACAGCAATAGCCTCGCTCTGGCGGCCCTTGTTGAGCAGGAACTTGGGGGACTCAAAGAGATGGAAGAGGAAAACGCGGATTATGAACATGGCGAAGGTGACGATGCCGATTGTGACAACAAAGTAGCGCCAGCCCTGCTCGACAGGCCAGTTGGCAATGAAATACCACGCAATGAGTGATGAAACAAGCTGTCCGATGGGCCACCAGACAGACAGGAGAGTGAGCAAGGCGCTGGATGCATCGGGAAGGAACTCGAGGAACAGAGAGCCGTCAACAGGAAGGTTGCCGCCCACACCAAAGCCGAGAGCAGCAAAGAAGAAGCAGACGGATCCCCAGCTCTGGGCATAAGCCGACATGATACCGAAGACACTGGTGATGAGTAGCGTCGTGTTGAAAGCGATGCGACGACCAAGAAAATCTGAGCCAATGCCCCAGAAGAAACTGCCAGCAGAGAGACCAAGAAACAAGGCGCTTGTCGTATATCTCACGGTCTTTTCTGCGACGCCAAACTCTGCAGACAGAGACGGGAGAGTTAGAGAGACGCCCTAGACCATCAATCAGCTTCTTCCATACATGAGAGGGGGGCGCATATAAGTCTCATGCTCACTTGTAGCCACAAACTAATTCATATGTTAGCAAATTTTGATCAAAGAGTTATTGAAGATAGGGTGAACTCACTTATCAGCAAACCATCCAAATCCGCACAGGACAAACAGTTGCCAGTTGTAATTGCCCATGCCAATGTCGCCGATGGCCTTGTTAATTAGTTTTGACTTGACTATTATCATGTCAGTCCCGGTTCGTCAAAGTCAGCACTCCATCAAACGCACTCTCATATGTCGTCCATTTCCCTTGTCGACCTTTCCTCATTTCTCTGCGCAGTGCCTCGATGCTGTACTCGCCGCCGCCCTCTTTTTGAAGCATCCCCTCCATCTCGTAGTCCTCATCTTTGGGTTCCTCCCCGTCATCAAGCCCATCTTCATCCTTGGCCGGCGCCTTGTCTTTGTTTTTTGACCTGGCGGATAGGCTATAAAGATGTGCCTGCTCAAGTGGCACTAGAACTCCGGCGTAGTCATCCACGGATTCGACATGGCCCGAGCCCAACCTCCAGGAGATTCTCATTGTCAGACTGTTGCAGCGAAACCTTGTCTTGGTCGGCAGTGCAGGAATGTTGAGCGGAAGGAGCTCTTCAACAAGTCGAATAACAGCAAGCAACCCCTGCCGCTTTGAGTCGAGTCAAGGGTGAAATCAGATGGAATATGTTAAGGACACAAGGACTGGTAGGGGTATGTACGTAAGCGTCTGCGTCACCAGGTGGAAGATGGTTGACGGGGCAGAAAAGGGGATATGCCCCACGCTAGACAGGAAGCAATAAGGAAAGAAGGGTTAAAAACTGGTGATAAAGCGAGCGAATTGAATAAGATATGATAAGGAGCGTTGGGAAAGGAAATGGATGCCGCGACAGAAGCACGACTATGGATGCAGATGACTGATGAAACAGGCTTGTGAAAGAGGACAGGTCAGTGGAACACGCCTAGAAAGGAGGAGTTCCTGATCCAGGGGGCAGTGGGTGCTTGGCGGCGCTAGTGCGTATTTCCAGCAGGCTGTGGCGGCGTATTCGGTGTTGTTTGGTAGCACTGTGATCTGCCTGCACCGTGCTCCGCACATCGACATGGACTGTTTCTCCAGAATTGTGAAAATGAAAAGGCATCAGTAACCCCTCCCACCCTCAGGAAAATCAAGGGTGAAGTCAGAAAATATCTATTCAAAACACAATGGAAAAAGACAATTCCAGCGTTCTCAACCAAGACCCTCATTAGATTAAGCACATGTTGCATTCCAATATACTGTGTTGGGATGAAGAGCGTTGAAAGTCACGAGTGCTTGATAAGAGGTGAGTTTGCCTCATGGACCACCTGGGCATGAACAAAATTTTCACGTCACGGAAAATTCCTGCATCTTTTCTTGAATGTTTATAATTCTTTGCCTCGTAGATAAATCGATTCTGCCAATTGGCTTATCAGCTACGATGCTAGCGCATTGGTTGCGCGTTGGTTGTGCGTTGGCCTGACCGTAGGCATATAGCTGGGGAAGCTAGCGACCTGTGCGTGCTTCTATATGCTTTGTGAACGATGCTGTCTAGAATCACAGCCTATCGGGGTCGCTGTGTTTGAACCAAGTGCTGCTCAGCCTATTCTCCCGCTTAGAAGCATGTCCCACGAACACATGCACAATCAATCAACCAGTCTACATCTACCCAACACATAAGTCTCATTTCCTCATCTGATCGACGCGGATAAATTGGTTCAGTTGGCATTGCTGAACAGGTCGTTGTTTTCGGATGTTGTGTTCAGAATCACCATGCCCCTCGACTCAACTAATAATAAATCTGCGAAAAACACGCCATCGACAATTTTACCGATCTTTCCCTCGCTTGGAAAAGCATGATTGACATCAGAAACTCCATCAGCAGAAAACCCTTGGGCGGCACCCTGAGAAAGGAGTGCTTGATCCAGGGGGAATGGGGGTGCGGCGCTAGCGAGCATTGCCAACAGGCCGTGGCGGCGCACGTTAAGGGTCCTCTTCGGGCACTGGGATTTGCCTGAACCGTGTGGATGTGTGTCGACATGGGGTTATTTCGCTTCCCCAGAATCGCGAAATGCTCATTC
The DNA here is from genome assembly GCA_013403855.1 of Calonectria honghensis. Lineage (NCBI taxonomy): Eukaryota > Fungi > Ascomycota > Sordariomycetes > Hypocreales > Nectriaceae > Calonectria > Calonectria honghensis. The sequence goes on along the minus strand of VTGB01000039.1, from coordinate 206,092 downwards.
GCAAGCGAGACACCATTCCTATGCATTGGAAAACGCGTTGCTCTCTTTTTTTCCTACCCATCTTTTCCTCCCTCATTCGTGATGCCCCGGGGGGAGGGAGAAAGAGCAGGACCCGAAAACACGAGCTTGTTACGAGATGGATTTCCTGCCGCACCCTCTCGTATCAGAAAATAGCACAACTCTTAGCGAAGGACGAGGGCTGCCGCCTCCATACCGAAGCGGGATGTGCCCCTGCCATGACTTGGAAAGTTGCTGACAAGTGCCTGATGTTCTGCTCCCCCAGCGCCGTCATGGCGTGGGGCACAGGGGGATAGTATTGTTAGCGACCAAGCAGACTCCCTCAGCTATCCGCCTCGCGGGAGAGAAGGCTAAAGCCTGGCAATAACACCATTCGTTGTCGTCGTAGGATCCCGAGGACACCGCAGCTGAATCATTTGCCCGAGATTGGCAAGGCTGATGTGATCAGTCCCTTGCCCTCGTGCTCTCTTAACGTTTTTGGATTTAAGCCCTCCCTGCTAGTCAGCGCCGGTTCAACCGGGGCGTTGTTCGCCTCGAGGGACACAAAAAAAAAGTCCCCCGTCTCACGCCCCCTTCTCCACTTGGCGCAGCCTTCCAATGTCCTTGATCAACGTGTAGCGCTCTCCACGAGCGCGTGTTAAGTTTTGTCTGGTCCATCCTCATACAAGGGTACGGCCTCAAAACATGCACATCACGATCGGAGTGAGCCGAGGGAACGCGAGGCGGTACCCTGTGGCGGGGCCCGGGCCACTCGGAAACAAAGTCAGAGGCTGAAACGAATGCGTTGGTGGTGGCTTTCTGGTCCAATTCATCATTTAGCCGTAATAAATCAAACTCGGTGAATTTACACCCTTAAACTCCAGTACTCCATCCCGACCTATACCGTCCCGTACTATAACTAGACATGGGGGATTCTACACATCCTCGTCAGAGCTATGCTTACTCGTCCTCTTCCTCATCGCTGGTCGCATCAATGTTCGCCTTGGATGACTTGGACTTGTCCTTCTTTGACTTCGAGGCGGCAACAGGTGCGGATGTCGTCTCCTCAAAGCCTTCAACCTTGTGACCCAGGTCGCTCAAAGCGGCGTTGATAGCGGGGACTGCCTTGAGCAGGGCTGCATATTGCTCAACCGATAGAGAGATGCCCTGCAAAGTAGCCTGTCAGTAATCTCCGTGTTATCTCAAAATGGAGGGCCGGAAAATTACCTTTTTCCCGGGAAGCGTCTTTCCGTCTTTTTCGTAATATTCTCGAATATTGATGAAGCTCGCGTTTTTGAACTGCGAGACGCCAACGCGACGCTTGTTGGACAGCTGCGTTCACTCGTTAGCATAGGCTTTTGCATTACCACACCAATCCGATTGCGCGCACCTCCCAGAATGGATTCCCATCGTCATCCTTCCCGTCAGAGCCAAGCCCCGACTTGGCGCCCTTCACCTTCTTTGATGCCTTAGATGCCTTCTCAGGTTCACTACCGCTGTCCTCAACCATGCTGGCGCTGCGCTTCTTGGGAGGCATCTCGACGGTGTGCCGCGTCAGGTTGCGCGTTGGGCAGTAGTGGTTGTGACGGCTGTTGCAGCTTTAGCTGAGAGCTACGATGCGACTCCGGTGGCAATGCGGACGGAATGAACGTCTATATCGGTACGCGAGAGAAATGGTGAAGGGTGAAGGATCAAGTGCTTCTGGAACGCGTTTGGCGCGCAGGTGAGACAGGGTCCACACAGCCAGCAAGGCGACGCCAATTCACGTGATGCACATTACAGCCGTTGGTGGGGAAAGCTCATCTAAATTAACAGTGGGATCGCTGGGATACAGGGCGTATTCGTATCTCATCTATCTCTCCCCATGCCTAGTTGAAAGATATACATATCTCTGATGCAACGTCGAGGGAGGCAAACTGATTAATATGTCCGGCACACTCCGTGAGCCAGCCCCGAACGGCTTGGGGCAGTGGTTCGTATTCAGGACACAGAAGGAGAAACAAGACCAATTATGCAGAGGCCGAAGGACATTAAGAAATAAATTAGCAGCCCATGACCTTGCATATCGTGTTTCCCTGGTGGAGATGATGGGCCCATTGAGGAGCCGGAGGCCATTCTGACGGGCTTGACGGCAAGCCGGCGTGGTAGGGACCCATGGTTTTAGCGTGCTAAGGCGTGCTAGGGCCTGCTGGGGGCGATGCTTGGCTCAGAGTGCTTCCGTTTTTAGCGTCAATTTACTCCCACATCACTGCGTTGACGCGGACAGCGCCCACGTTCTCCATGGAACAGCGGGTCCTGGTGTGCTGGCCCGGGGGGGTGGCCCCCTGAAGCTTACATGTCGTCCCCCCCAGGCTGTCGGGGCATTTTTTCGCGGCTCGATAACAGAGACAGCTGCAATTCCAATCCCGTGCGTTTTGAAACCTGCACCACTCACTCACAGACAAATCTATACACCCAGTGTTCCAGCTTCGGTCCGAGCATTTGCCCCAATCTCTGGAGCTGGCCGTTCTTCCGTTCTTGACTCTTGATAAAACCATTCGCCCCTTTGAGTAATGGTTACGCTCCTCCCCGAAGTCATCGCCACGGTCCCCGTTGTTTAGGGAAGCTACCCCGATTCTGCGCCTAGCACCTCGACAGCTTCCCACCCCCAATGAGTTCCACTCACGATCATGATGCGCTCCCGCCGGGCGCGACTCCTGTCAGCCAAGGTTCCAGTCGCTGTCCGTCTCCGCCTCCGTCTGAGCCTGAGAAGCAGCGAGCGGCAGATGCTGCCAACGACAATCTGACAGATGTCAAATCTCCAACTCCTCCCCAATCACCAACTGCTCACGCGACCACATCAATAACGACGACCACTGCTACGATTACTACGAATACAACGCCCATGCACACTCCAGGGGATGACACTCCCGTCGCAAAAATCCTACACTTTCTCGCCAACGCCACACCAGGTTCGCTTGCCGGCGTAGCTATTGGCTTCGCCGCCGTCACATATTTCACTCTCGGGCGATTAGGGCTGGTCCTGATAGGCGCTTTTGGCGGAGTTGTCGGGTTTATTTCGTGGGAACAGAGGAACCCGGAGGTTTCCAAAGCTGTCCGAGGCGAGCGAGGGATCGATATTCTGGAGAGAATCCTGGCCGAGTCGACAAAAACGAAGCCCGACGAGTCCGACGACAACAGCGATGACGAGGATGCTCTCATCAGAGGCCTCGACGATTTCCGACCCGAAACCCGCGATGCGCTAGGATGCCTCGTTGACGCAACCATCCGGGACTACGTGAAGTGGTGGTACAACCCTATTATTCCCCATGACCACTCGTTTCCGCTGGCCTGCCGGAGAACCATGACCTCCTATCTCCTCGCAATTTCTAACCATCTGAGCCGGAAGCGACCTGCCGATGCTTTCCTCGACCTCCTCACCAATTCATCATCCATCATCATTGTTTTCATGTCCGAGCTTGCCGCTGCGTTCCAGGATGTGCCCGCCGACAGCAACATGAAAGCAGCTGATGCCGTTTACAACTATCTTGCGGCAAACCCCGACTGCCACTTGGCAAACCTTCTGAACCAGCGACAGCAGGCGGCCAAGTTCAAGATGGTTGCCGAGGATCTGCTCGGGTTCCTTGACCGCACTTCATACAACTGCGACCCTCTCCGAGCGTTCCTCAGGGAGATCATGGCCAATTCGGTGCTAGAGAAAACTCTGCAAACCTGCAGCAGAGCCGAGTGGATCAATGGCTGGATTGTCTACCTGCTCGAGGCCGGAGAACCAAACCTGAACCAAGCTATAGATTCGGGCATGCAGACCGGACCGGACTCCGCTCAGAATGTGTTTGTTGACATGGATGGTAACGTCGGAAACGTCGGGATTGCTAAACCTGCGCGGAGTTCCCAAGAGATCGACAGGGGTCGCAGAAAAGAGATGAGCGGCCACAAAAAGAAGCTCAGCAAGGCTGAAGAAGAAATAGATGAGGCCATGGAGGAGATGAAGAGGATGAATAGCATGATCGCTGAGGAACAGGCTCGCCGCAAGCGAGACTCGGTGGCCACAGATACCTCCCAGGCCCCCTCTCGAAGCTCCAGCGACAGCGAAAAGAAGCGCTTCAGCACGGGCGAAGCATCTCCCACTGGGGCCAGCGACCAAAAAACCTTACCGGCCTCGGTGTCCACGGACGCCTTCTCCACAAAGAGTGACGCGGTGCCCACGCCTCTCACACCTCAGTCCCCAATGGAGATGTCGAGCCCCGGCTCATCCCCCAAGAGATCCGAGGACACTCGATTCACTAGTTTCGATCAGATTGTGCCCCAGAGCAAAGACGAAGATGAGGAGACCCAGGAACCGCCCAAGAAGGCAGCCCTCACTCTTCACAACGCAGCCATCACTGTGCACGATGATTCTGGAACCGACAAGGCCAAGATCCGACAAAAGCCCAACTGGGATTACTGGGTTCAGGTCGAGGTGTCTGTTTCGGGCTACTCGGGTTGGATGATTGTGCGAAGATATGCTGATTTTGAGACACTACACGAGATCCTGAGGCGCATCGCGGCCATCTCGGGCGCAACAGCCTTCACGGAGCTTCACAAAGATTTACCTAATTGGAAGGTTCACACGAGGGAATCCCTTCGTGGAGAACTTGAGAGATATCTCCGGGATGCTTGCTGGTACAAGAGCCTGGCTGAAAGTGAGGGCATGAAGCGCTTCTTAGAAAAGTCCCAGGGACACACCCACAGCGATTCCAAGTCGAGCTTTGGGTGGGAATCTGTGGGTAAGAACATGCTAGATGTTCTCACGACGGCGCCCAAGGGAGCCATGGAGGGCGGCAAGACCATTGTTGGCGGCGTCACCGGAGTGTTTGGAAACATTACTGGACTTAATAGGAGGGCAGCCAGCCAATCGGTAGACTTGACATCCAGCTCCAGCCGGCTCTCGATCTCAACACCTCCACGAGTAGACAGCGGAAGGTCCCCTGCGCGGTCGGCACGAGACAGCCTTGACAGCCAGCGGTCATCGGTCATCTCGACGCAGCCCGGCAAGATGCCTCCGATGGAACGCCGACCAAGCTACCAGTCACAGGGCGATTCGGACGCAGATGTCAAGCGAGGCCGAACAGAGCGCATGGAGTCTGGGTCGGCGCCGGCAAGCGCTCGACCTAGCCGGGAGCACAGCCGCGCGTCCAGCTTGGCCCAGCTGCGGTCCCCCTCGTCAGCCAGTCTTGAGTTTATGAAGCTACCTCCCCCGCCTGATCAGATCACGGACGACTATGTGTCTCCAACCAGCGGCGGTGACATGCAAGGCAAGCTCAATGAGAGCGTTGCCGGGCAGAAGCATGGAAGAACCGGCTCCGTTCCAACGCCACCGCCGTCTGTGACGGGGGGCAAGAAGGGAGCAACGAAGCCCGGGCGACAGTACTCTCAGCTCTCCGAGGGCGAGACGCGAGTGGCCGTTGAGCTTCTGTTCGCCGTCATCAACGAGATGTACACGCTGTCATCGGCCTGGAACATTCGCCGCACGCTGCTGACTGCTGCCAAGTCGTTTCTGCTGCGCCCTGGTAACCCTTCGCTGCTGACAGTGCAGTCGCTGATCCAAAACTCCGTCATTGACGGCAACACATCAGACAGCGGCATTGCGACTCACCTTCGCAAGTTGCGGGAGAACATGATGCCCACGGAGCAAGAGCTCGCCGAGTGGCCTGCAGAGTCAACAGACGAGGAAAAGGAGCAGCTGCGGATCAAGGCCCGCAAACTTCTCATCAAGAGCGGCGTTCCCGCGGCACTGATGGGTGTCATGGGCCAGGCGGCAACGGGTGAGGCCCTAGGAAGGGTATTCGACTGTTTACAAATCGAAGAGGTGGCGAGGGGGTTGATCTTCGGGTTGATCCTACAGGTGGTTCGGATCGTGACGCATTGAATGGGCCAACGTAATTAGAGAAAACATGAAGCAGGTGTTCGGTGCAGGGCATTGTACGACTTGAACGGGAGCGCAATTAGTCTTGTTTTTTTTTTTCTTTGGGGTTTTTTTTTTCAGTACGGAAAGATGGAAGGCTCCGGAAACGCGAGCCAACGGAGTCATTGTCATCACGATTGTCATGTACAACAAAGAAGCATATATAGGGTTTACCAGGCCTCGACGGCCTCAATAGAAAATTATTAATACTTATCAAGAAGGTCGCTTAGAGACTTTGCAAAGCTGAGTTCCGAGTTTGCGGTTTTTTGCCCTTGCCCCTTCACCGAACGCTTGTTTCCACCTGAGCTAAGCAGCAAGCGAAGCGAGCAAGGTCCAAGAAACGCACGATGGCCGTTGACCTACCGTCCGGATCGGGTCCCGTCAGGTCAGTTCAACTTTACTTGGGCCCGGGACCATGACGGTGGGCATGGGGCGGCTCGTCAACGGTAGTGCCTGTTTCCTGGGACCTTAACCGAAAAGTCTTTTTTTTTCTTTTTTCGCGAAACAAGGGGATCCTCTCTTTCTGTCTCCTAGTTGCAGAGATTCCGAGTCTCCGCGAGTGGATTCGCGCCCACTTCCCCCGGTTCTATGTTTCTTGACAAAGCTTGCACCATCCATCGTCGGTGTTTGGGTCGTTGGAGACGGAGTTTACTACATGGTGTCTCGCCTCGATTTTGGGGTCTCTCGGTCAAACAAAACTGCGCCTCGCCCTTCGGGTCAGTCTTCCCGCCATCGGTCTCGTGGGCTCCCTCTTTCCCGCATTCCCATTACCCAATTGCACCCTGCAGCAGCCCTGCAATCTTTCTATGCAGCAATCGAAAACCCGTGAGGGGTTGGTTAGAAGAAAGATCAGCACTCTGTTGGTTCCTTATGCTCTTCTTCTTCCTTGCTCCGCTGCATGTAAGGGGCCCACGAAGAAACCGGACGGAGGGTTCGCGGTTCCACTCGCAGGGGAGGCAAAGGGGAAGGGGGGGGAGCATCTCCATCTTTCTTTTCCCCTTTGATTCTGTTGTCATACGATTTCTACATGCAACCTGCGACGTGGATCCACGGGAATCGCTGTACTGCACGTGTCGGAACCTCGTCTGGCGAGGGGGGGATGATGCACGTATGGATGGAGGCATCAAAAAAGGCAAGGCAGAAAAAAGTTGGGACGACGCTAGAGACCTTGGCGGATGCGAAGAGGGCCCTGCGTAGCATCTATCAAGGTCTAGCCGGCCCCGGGATAACACAACCGTCCTCCGCTTCCTTCCCCCTGGACAGACACAAACTTGGCGACATGGGGGGGAAGGGAAGGAGCGGAACCACCCTGCGGAAAAAAGAAAAAGAGCAACGGCGATAGCGCCGATGGGAGAGTTTTGGCCTGGGCTTATTGCACGGAAGAAAGCCCACCCATCATCGTCTTGCCTTCTTCCGTCCCACACGGCACAGCAGCATCAGGTCTCCGTTCCGCGATCATGTAGTTGTGCGGCGCAACCCGTGCCGCAAACCTGCCTCTCTCGCTCTCACCTTCTCGCTGCCTCTGCGCCCCGCCCCTCGCTGTCATCGGCTTCAGACCGAGGGAGAGAGAGTGGAGGGAACTCCCTCCCCGCACTTATGCATAATCGCCTGCAATATAATTACATACAGCTGTGCTTGCGCCGCACAGGGTGAAACCGCATGCCGACTGTGTGTGTGTGTGCAGGTCTCGCTCCCCATTAGCTGCAGAATCCGACCTGCCCCCCTGCTCGGCTTCGTCCTGGGGGGAGGGAGGAACAGAGACCCTGGCTCCCCTTGCCGAAAGTTTATCCTACCCAAAAATCCCCTTCGTCCCCTCTTCTTTGATACGACGTCAACTCATGATGTCAAGGAATGTCTCTGCAGCTGGCTCGATTGAGCAGGAAAGATGAGGGCCTCGATGAGGCTCAGACAGTGGAGACTATCTACGGATGCTCCAGACCAACTGCCAAGGCCTCGGGAGAGACACAAAAAGTCTTGACTTTCTGTCATACCACCCACCACTTTATCACTTGACGTACTGAGCAGGTGCACGTAGGACATGGGACAAGGGGCGCAGAGCTGATGTTCATCTTGATATTGATGTCATGGCAGATCCAAGTAAACATCTCAGCACTTGATATTCACTGCATTGTATCTCGGTTCCTTTCAAACACACTTCTTTTTGTTCATTACTTCATCTCAACGCTCACTAAATACAGATAGATGCACTTGTATACTCAAGCACATGTCTCTCCCACCTTGCCTTCCACTTGTTTTCCGATCCCCTCCCCAGTCTACCCTGTCTGCCTCTTCGCTGTGCCTCTGTCAACGCCAGGGTATCGAGATGATTAAGAAAATACACATGAGCTGAAATAGCTGAGATGCCAACGCATCCTGGTGACTTTGCGTCATATTATGCCAATAAAGTGAATGCTTCCGTGCCACGGAGTAATAAGTAAAGGGAATAGGAGCCCCCACAAAATGCCAGACCTGCATAATATATGACAAGGTCTCCAAAACAGGAATAAATAGTAATCGACTAAAAGAGATAATACTGGAGGACGAAGTAACCCTCCTTGACAAGTTTTGGGGTGGTGCGACTGCCGCGAGCCGCGTGATTATGCAAGACCAGCACAGCAAGGAAACGAATGGTACCTTTGCAAGAAGTGCAATGCTCGCTCTTTAAAGGGAATGTAGATTGGGTATCCAATGATTGTAGTAGGTCGGCCGTGAATCGTAAAAAATACTACATGTAGATAGATAGTGAAAGCCCCAAAAGGGCAAGTAGATGTGATTCTTTTCGGCACGTGGCAATTATGCTCACGGCTTATAGACTGTGTTGGCAAGGATGAACATGCTTGGCGCATCCTTCCTTGCCGTCGACTTCCCGCGCGGGGAAGTTGGTGTGGCACGGGTTGTGTCTGTCTTTGATGTCTCACCGCTTGTCTCCGAGCCACCATTGAGCATCTCGTGGCTCCTCTGGCGATGGAGCGCGATCTGTGTGCCCTCAGGAAGCGTAGAATTGGGAGAGAGTCCAAATACCGGAAGATTGGCCGTTTTGCTCATTCTAGTGATTTCGTTTTCAACGTCGGCGAGAAGAGCATAGACGTCATCGCCAGCATAGACACGAATGCTCTCAACGTCAACGCGCTTACAGACACCCTGGCTGGTAATTCGGTCCTCAAACTTGCTTGCTGCCACGCCTTCGACCAAGGGCTGCTCCATAATTGTGCTGGGCACAGAAGCAAAAGAACGGTGGGGGGAAGAAACCTGGTCCTCCGTGGCAGCAGGGGTGAATGACTGCTTCGAGGGGCTTCGAGGGGGCGTAGTGATGTTTCCGATACCTGATGAAGGTGCGGGGCCCACCATCTGTTGTACGACTTCTACAGGAGAGGAGGCAACGACTCCACCAACCGAGAGGGTCGCCGCGGCAGCGACATGTTCCAGGAGCTTCTGGCGCACCCGCATTCGCCGGTTCTCGGACTGCTCCAGCTTGTTGACCCAATCATCAATAGATGCATCCAGCTCGGCTAGCGCCTCTTCCTGTCTGAGCATGGACTCATGGCTGAATTTGACCGTTCGTGGGGAGCGCAAGTACTGGCAGATTCGAGAGTGAAGGTTGCGTCGACCAACACGCAGTGAGTGGTAAGTTCGTCGAAGATATTCGGTTCTCTCATCAAGGTGTCGGAGTTCCTATGTATGTCAGCGCACCGTCACACCACTATCCACTAGTTTAACTCACCCTGGAGAGCATTTCAACATCGGCAGGTCTGAGAATCTCAAACCGCTCAGCCTGCGCCATAGCCTGTTTCTGAAGAAACATGAGTTCGCTGGCGTCAAGCTTCTCGGTGGCCTCTGAGAGCTTGATTCCTTCAGGCAACCTCTCATGCGCTTGCTGAGGTTGGGATCCAGACTGGTCCAGGCTGCTTCTTCTTCTTGATTCAGACCGCTGGATGATAGGGCCCGCATTGTTGTTCCTGCTGTTCGACCTCTTCTTCGGTCGGCCTCTATCGATGATTCTCCCTTCCTCCGGAATGGTGGGTTCGGACCCACCCCTGATATGACCTTGAGCTGAAGCAGACCTCTCGTAGGTGATGGGGGTTGTGCAACGGCCATCCCAAGGATTTGGAGACGTTGTTCGAGAGTCCAAAAAGGGTGCCGAGACTGGTGTAGGGAGGGTTGCAGTTGTGGATGCTGAGTTTGGGGAGCCGAGATCTGGCAACGACGAGCTTGGTGTAGTCAGCGATGCCCGACTTCGTGGCGAGTAGTCAACACGATCATTTCTCAGAGACTCGCTTCTGGTGGGAAAGCTACCAAGTGATTGTTGCCTTCGAAGATGAGGGACGGCAAACTCCGACTTGGGAATCATAAGGGGAGCCAACTGCTTTGGTGAGAGAGGACCCATCGAGGCCCTTGAGTAAAGCGATTCTGCCACGGGAGAGAGAATCTCCGAGGCATCATCGTCACTATCGTAAAAAAATGTATCAGTCAAGGTGTGTTTCCGTGTGCTATGTCCCGGGGCACTGTTTGACCGCTCATGAAAAGGCAGTCGTCCGGGGATTGTGGCTAGGCTCTGGTCAGTATCTCATTGAGACCAACAACCTCACAAGAGTCAAACTTACGAGAATCCATAGCGACCTCGTGGACAGTGGTCATAGGTCCCAAGTCGGTAACGCTAGCCTTGCGGCGTCTCACGCTGCCATGTTGGTTAAGTCTCTTCGATGAGCTATTTCCGGTTTGTTGCTGCTCGGGCATGATGGCTGGGAGTGGTTTCTCAACATCCACTGCCTTGTTGGTATTGTTATTTAACACGGGAAGCTTTCTCTCCCTGGGAAAGAGTTGATATTTGCGTTGTGGTTCGGGCTGCATTCTCCAAGTGAACGGCTTCTCTGGTGGTGGAGGTGCCAGAGTCTGTGAATCGTGAGGGTGGTCAACAACGGAGTCCATACTCTTAGAGCGTGAGTGTTTCATTTTTCATACCGAGTCACTTGGGTGATGGGAGGCCTGCTTTGATATATAGCTGGTGTCGACATCGACAAGAAAGTTGGCAATGTGAGCCATTGGGTCGAAACGACACCGACAGGTGCACTGGTCAAGGGAACACAAGGTGTGAGTGTTAGAGATGTTGGGTCCGGTTCGGGATGGCGCTGCCGTGGAAGTCGGGAATGGATGCAACCGTGGAGTGGCACGTTTCGGATCCGGGAGACTCGTGGGAACAAATGCGACGTCGGTATTGGCACTGGAGGCTATATAACAGAATAATAGAGGAGGTGGGATGAAACTTCAGACCAAATGCCAAGCTATCAAATACCAAGATGGACTTGTTCGCTTATATCAGAGCAGGTCGAAGGATAAATGGGGACTCTGTAAGGCAAGTGACCCGTTCCTTAGCCACTGGGCCCTTGTCCCTGGCAATCTGAGGGCCCCCTGCTCAAGGGCAGACACCAAGCCTGAACAGGGGTACGTACAGTCTCAAAAGCATCGAGAAGCTTTTGCACGGACAGCCTGAGACACGACCACGGGACGTAGTGGAGGCCATGCCGACTGGTGACACGGATTGCAGGGCGCCACAACTCCCCAGGCAGAGTGCAAGGGTCGGGAGGGATGGCAGAATGGGGATACCACCCGGCGTCGGGGATCTTGGAGGGGCCTGTCAGAGGCTGCAGTGGACAAGTTTGTCATCAACTTCCACCGGACTGATGATACCCTCTGATCCTCTCCCTTGCCCTCGCACATCACCCTCGCACCTCGCCTTCACCCTGCCCTGGCTGACCCTGGCCGCTGCCCTTTCGCTGTCACCCTGGCCTCCTTGCTCGCTCACCCTTCAACTCCGCACCCACCCACGGCCCTGAGGGCTCAAGTGCATGCCAAGATGCGTCGCGCGAGAGAGAACGGCGCGCTCTGAATCAGCCCGGCCCTCGTTGGCGCTAGCCTTAGCAAGCAGGGGGAGCACGACCGGCCCCACTATGACGCGCCAGGTTCACGGACTCTTTGCTGCTATTCTGGACCATCTGAGCAAGGTCGGCCTTGGCCCAGCAGAAGACGGCGCTGTTACGCTGTTCAGTCGTGGGCTCGAGCGGTTTGAGCGGCTGTTTGGTTGGTGGTTTTAAGATGAGCCGAAATAATTGGCCTTGACGATCCATGGCGGACGGCAGGAGACTGCGCCGATGGGAGGAAAGCGGGCAATTGGTGCCGTCAAAATCTCAGGAAAGACCGACTCTCACCCTGAGTTCGGTGTACCTCGATCTGATTGCTCCGATAGGACGATGCGATTCTCGGCCCGTCATCCAACCCGTGAGGTGCCCAACCTCACTCGTCATGTAGTTGCTAGATGGCGCCCTCTTCTGCACGGACTATCACAACGTAGTGCCGCGTTTCATGGGGAGTCATCGTGACGGCAGAAGGGAGATGGCAAGAGAGCCATCCTGTCGATCTGTTGCATTGGGTTGCGTTGCCTCAGATCCGTCCTTGGACAGGCCGCATTCCGATTGAAGCTGCTCCGAACCACCAAATGCGATACTCCATGCTACCCCATCTCCTCTCAGCCATATTGTTTCACTCAGAGTATTGAAAGCCGAATGCAAGCCAAGCCGCGCGCACTGCACTAGTCTCGGCAGGTCACACATTAGATCCCCAGCCTGTAATCGACTCGAGAAGAACAAAAGGGGCGAGCAACAAGCCATCGCCACCGACAAATTGGAAATCCATATCTGACACTTTTGTAGACCTTGGCAACCAAGCGGCGAACTCGTGCGTGGCTCAATAATAGTAACCCCCTAGTGTGGCAAGGCGATCGACGCCCTCCCGCCATGACGCTCCGACGATCCAACCACAGCGCACCAGAGCTCCCAAAGCATCGCAAATGTTGAGACACACATTGTCCTGTATCCCTTGTCAATGGTTTGTTTTATTTCTTTTGCTTTGTCTTTTCTTTTTTTTGGTGTCACTTTGACACTGGCAAACGTCATTGAATTGTTTATTCTCTCCTGGCTCGCGAACTTCCCCGCAAGCATCCCACCCTCTTGGTTTAGCAAAACCCTGATCTGGTCAACATCGCACCAACTCCTAACCTACATGACCTCGTGCTTGGTCTCAATCCGAATACGCTTCGCGATTGGGCCCTCACCTGCGTCAGCACTATCACCTACCAGGTTTTGCATGTGTTTTTCTTTTCTTTTGCTTCTGGAGCCAACTGTCACGCTCAATGTGTCCATATGCCCGATGCCGGTACCGGTTGCACATCAAGAGATGCACGATGATCAAGAGGCTTCTTTCCATCCAGATCTCAACACAACCCTGGTCATACAGGTCCTCTATTGGTGCACACCTCCGTCTCATCTTGTCTCGCCATTGATCCTTTCTTTTTTTGTGCTGCTTCTCCTCCGATTACGAGCCTATTTCCCTTCTTCCCTCTGGCTTGCGTCGCCCCTTACCATTGACTCGTATCGCCCCCCATAGCGTCGTGGATCTCGTTGAACTCTCCGAACCATGGTACGGGTCGAACTACGGCGTTTTTCATGTCAAAGACTCCCGATAACCTTACCATTCAAACAATATTTTAGCATTCTATTGGCATGGCCCCTGGCTACTCCGTTCTTGCCGTCCGGATGATGGAGCCGTTCAGGGATACCAACGCCATCAGGGGATCCATAGAGCTCCGTACCCATGCCCATGGGTCTCATCCCTTGTTCGCCACGCTTTTTTTTTTCTGGCAAAGTCCTACGTCTAAACCCCCACTGGACACCGGCGGTCGGTATCCGAACCATCATAGAGGTAAGCGATGTTTCTCCTCCTCGTCTCGCCAGTGGCGAAGCAAAAGTCATCTATGGGAGGGGCTGGGAACTAGACCCTTCGATCTACCTTCCAACAACCACGGTTGGAACACAATGGCACTCTATCGCCTTCAGCCGCTGCAGCCAACAATGATACCTTAGATACGTGCACAAGAAAAAATGTGCCCTGGCTAAAGCTGCACTTGATCACATCTTCATAAGCTTATAGGGGAAGCTTCCGCGGAATCTTGTCCCAACAACCATGAGCTTCGCCCGGCCAATACGCGCGATTTGAGTGCTACCCTGAAATGTTTTCATCTCTCTTCTCTCATTGCATTGCATGTGGGGTCGTTGTTTGTGAGACAAATTGATTTAGCGATGAGAGGAGCTCACAGTTGCTTCCCGAATACTTGTGATAGACAGTTCCAGGTTCAGCGAAGCGAGTCTTTCTCAAACGCCGGCGCCGTGTGACCTCAACCGCCCTTCTGGAACCGACTGCTTCCGTACCAAGGCAATGGCAAAGCGAACTGCAGGACGGAGAATTTTTATCAATGACATCTGCCTTGCGTGGATTTCCACGCATCTCGGCATGCAGGTGTTTCCCATTTGTGATAGCCCAACAAACGAAACAGTGCTCGCTCACTCGACGTTTGACGAACATGCTGCAGCCATGCTGCAGCCAGACTTGGTTCTGACCACCCAACGGCATTGCACGGTGGGGTTGTTGGCATTTCCACGAGATCAACCGTTGCCCACCACCTTCTGCTGCCCTGGCCCTTATTCGTCACGAACCGTGTCAATAAGCCAATATCAGTCTTGATATATCACATAGCTTATCCCATGCAGAGGATGTATCCCCCAGCATCAAATTAGCCACCCGCCCAGACGAAGTCCGTCCGAGATGAATAGCCAGATGGGGTTTCTAGGGGGCACGACGGTTGTCGAATGCTACCTGAAAGAGTTGTTCAATGGCCCGTTCCGGAAGGAGGGCATTGTTGCAACCACCATTCTCACCACCGTTGAAGCTACACGCTCTTGGGTTAGCTGTCACCACGGCAGTGCCCAGCTTCGTCCCGTGATTCTTTGCACCTATCAAATCAATGGATTGTTTCGTCCCCGTCGGGTTTTGACATGTCGGCAACCGTACTAGTCTCGCCTCCTGTTCGCTTCTGGTTGGCGTCTCTCCGCATCCGAGTCCAGAACTGAACCCGGCCGAAAGCAAGCAGGGGCCCTGCTGGATTAGCCTATACTTCCCTGAAGTATATCATCACTCGCATCTGGGCGGGCAGGGTTTCCTGACCTGGACGCCTGGCTCAGGTCTCGCTCGCCATTGGCGGCCCCTGCGTTAGACTAACGGCCGGGAACCCCACCTCGCGTACTCACACCGTAACCACCGTCGACCGGCGTCCGCTGGCTTCGGTTTCGTGGGGTGATGTTTGCTTCACCATAGTTCTCTTGCAGCTTACCTGGGCAAAAAGAACCGTTTTTACGAGCGGCGCGTTGTTTCGTCCGAAGGCCGGTTGCCACGCTTCCGTGGTGTCTAGTTCACGCAAGAATCGGAACATGGCTGCTTCCCGAACCAGCCACGCGGGAAACTTTCCGTGGCGGCGCTGACTTGTGATAACCTGCGGGGTAGAAACAGCGTTTCATTGATCATGCACAAAAAAATGTGATCAGTATGCCAAGGTGACTGTGTTGATAACATTCCAAAAGATCCTGCAAGCCCGCCGCGCTGCAATGCAAAACCAGGGGGACCTCGGTAACCAAGCAGGTTGTTGATACAGTCCCCACTTCGGTGTCTTGAAGCACCAAGAGTGAAAAGGGAAAAAATGCAACACATCCAAGTTTCATCCAATACACGTTTTCTTCACAAAATACTCCGTGGATGTAACCTTACAGCCTGGCTACCAAGTCGAAGGATCCGGTATGCAAGCACCAAACAGCGTCTCAGATTGTCAGATATGTCACTTGCGTTCCCACAAGACCTTGGGAGACGGCATAATAGTGCAACTAAGGACCATTCGGGGCATTTTTTTTTTTCAACAAGGTTCTTGACGGCAAGCTAGCTGATGGAGGGAGGGTCATGATCGTGTGGCTGTGTGTGTGCCCAAACCTCGGCAGCGAAGCCCGAGCTCTCAAGCATGGACGCAGCTCCCTCCCCATAGATATTCTTGTCAATCGATGACCGCAGGACCTGACACATTTCGCCTCTCTACCGGAAAGCACGCAGCCTGCAACGATCTGGGGGTCGCTGCGAGATTGATGACCGAAAATGAGGGACGCCAGCAATGCGTCAGAGCGCTGGTCACGGGTCGCAAGCTGACTTCAGCTCTGGCTTGCGCACATACCGAGCAACGTGCATCGTTCTTTTCTTAGAATCGTAAGATCTTGATTTAGTTTGCAAGATTAGGGCCTTGCACCATGAGTCGAGACTGACTGATGGGATTAAGCCAGATTGGGGACCCGTCAACTACGACAGACGCCAACAAGCTTGATGAAACAAATTAATTGTGCCTAGTCGGTAGTGTAAGATCTAATAAACGACTGCTCATCTAATCCCTTTTCCCCAGTGGGGGGAAGATAGAGAAGAAAAAAGAAACATGGTGTCCCATCAAATCAGCGTCGGATATCGCTTGCAAAGCTCTTGATATCAAACCGTCGTCACCGTCGTCACATTTACACAGCATAGTGAGGTCAATGAGGGGGAGAAAACAATAGTACAGTGTCGGGTAGCATAGTTTGTACGGTATCACGTGATGCTCCCAATCAGGCATCTCGCAGACCCGTGTCCCGCTCCAGAGCGATCAGTGACGTGGTGTGGTGTAACTAGCTAGCTGTGCGATTTAGGTAATCCGGCCTCAGAAGACCTACTTACTCATGTCGTGGCTTTCAATCTTCAAGAGGCCACTCATTCCTCGAACCTCGCAAATCACCATCACAAATAATCTGAGGCGGAGCTTCGCAACAGTCAACATGGCTAACCGAGATCCCAGCACGCTGTCCAACTATAGCGCTTGGAGAACCAAGCACACGACAGCTGATTTCAAGATCGACTTTGAGGACAAGTGCCTCAAAGGATCGGTGACGTTGCAGCTCGAATCCCAGACCAACAACCAGAGTAAGGAAATCATCCTGGACACTAGATATGTTGACGTCGCATCCGTGACCATCAACTCGATCAAGTCCAACTGGGAGCTGAAGGACTTTGTCGCTCCCCTCGGTGCCCCTCTTCACGTCGCCGTCCCCGAAGGCGCCGCCAAGGGTGAAATCGTCAATCTGGCCATTGACCTCAAGACCACCAGCAAGTGCACTGCTCTCCAGTGGCTCACTCCGGCCCAGACGTCCAACAAGAAGCACCCATACATGTTCTCGCAGTGCCAGGCCATCAATGCCCGCTCCATCTTCCCATGCCAGGATACGCCTGATGTCAAGTCCACCTTCACCTTCAAACTCGCATCTACCTTGCCCGTGGTTGCCAGCGGTGTCCCGGTAGGTGATCACAAGGCTACGCCCGGAGTCGAGAAGCTCTATCAGTTTGAGCAAAAGGTTCCGATTCCCTCCTATCTCTTCGCTGTTGCATCTGGTGACATTGCAACCGCCCCCATCGGTCCCCGTAGCGTAGTTGCTACCGGACCCAATGAGTTGAAGGGCTGCCAATGGGAGCTTGAGCGTGACATGGAAAAGTTCATGGAGGTTGCAGAGAAGCTTGTCTTCCCCTACAAGTGGGGTGAATACAACGTCCTTGTCTTGCCTCCCAGCTTCCCCTATGGTGGTCAGTTATATTTGATCTCAAAACGAGGCGAGCAATCAGGCTAACTATAAGTATAGGCATGGAGAATCCCATTTACACCTTTGCTACGCCTACCATCATCAGCGGTGACCGCCAGAATGTGGATGTCATTGCCCATGAGCTGAGCCACAGCTGGAGCGGAAACTTGGTGTCCAACGCCAGCTGGGAGCACTTGTAAGTGTTGAGAGTTTCAGAACCACTTAGTAATGATATGCTAACACCATTCAGCTGGCTGAACGAAGGTTGGACTATGTATCTTGAACGCCGTATCCAGGGTGCCATCCACGGCGATGCCGAGTTCCATTTCTCCGCCATCATTGGATGGAGCGACCTTGGTGAGCACCCCGTTGCAATGCCACAAGTCGGTACTGACCAAGCCGTGCAGATGAGGCTGTGAATCTTTTCGGCAAGGATCACGAGTATACCAAACTAATCATCAAGCACGAGGGTGTCGATCCAGAGGATGTTTACAGTACCGTAGCCTACGAGAAAGGATTCCACTTCCTTTACTATCTTGAGCGCGTGGTTGGCCGCGAAAACTTTGACAAGTTCATTCCTCACTACTTCACCAAATGGTCTGAAAAGTCTCTTGATTCGTTCGAATTTAAGGACACTTTTCTTGATTTCTTTAACGGATTGGGAAGCGATGAGATCAAGCGAAAGATTGCAGATATTGACTGGAACGACAAGTTCTACAGCCCCGGCATGCCTCCTAAGCCGGAATTTGATACTACCTTGGCAAACATGTGCTATGATCTGGCAAACAAGTGGAAGGATCAGGTAAGTATAAATCCAGTAATCTTCAAGCTCGTTTGCTAATGATTGGGGAAACAAGGACTTCAAACCCAGCTTCAGTGATATCGAGGCATTCACCGCCAACCAGAAGATTGTCTTTTTGGCCGAGGTTCAGCAGGGCGGTCCGCTCAGCGCAGAGCGATCTCAGGCTATGGGCCAGGCATATCAATTCACTGTGTCACAGAATGTCGAAATTCTCTCAGCATACTACCTCGTGGCCCTGAAGGCAAAGGACTCCTCTTGCTACCAGGGCGTTGCCGACCTTCTCGGAAGAGTCGGCCGCATGAAGTTTGTGCGACCGCTCTTTCGCGAGTTGAACAAGGTGGACAGACAGCTTGCTTTGGACACTTTTGAGAAGAACAAGGATTTCTACCACCCCATCTGCAAGGGCATGGTTCAAAAGGACTTGGGACTCTAAATCAAGGATCAATTGAGTAGAGCAATAACCAATAAAACTATTTTTGTACATCTACTCGAGCCATTTTGAATCCTTCATAACATCAGCCCACCACTCTCCGTCTGGTTTGTCGAATTTTTGAACAGAGATCAAATTGTCCGATCCGAAGTTGCCGTATAGATGAGGGAAGCCACCCTCCCACTTTGTGGATGAGCTGAAGTCAGCAAAACGTAGCTTTGCTACCCAAATAGCTGAGGCATGGTCAAAGAACAAATCAGCCGTGTTAGGAACCTAGGATGCTGCGTCAGTGAGGGATATCCTAGGTCGCGATGGGCACGTACCTGAGCCACAGTGCTCAGGTGGACAAAACCATCGTCCGCGTCGAGCTTAGACAAGGGGAACTCTTTGGGGAAAGGCTCGGGGGGAGCCTCGGGGAATATCTTGTACAAGTACTTTGGGGGCTGCTCGGCTGCCATTTTAGGTGAAGTGGTTTTAGATGTTAGGTAGAGGAGGGGGAGGGGATAGCTTGGACTACGTGTTCGCGAGGCTGATGATCCCCTCAGCAATGTCGCAATGTGCGTCTGGAATAAGCCTCACTATTGGCTGCAGTATCGAATGACTCCACCTGCTTAGTTGGTTAAGGACTTCTCCGCCATTGTGTGCAACAGAGGTCGAAAATTTAGGTTACGCAACGACTATGCCGTTTAGGTTGGCGAAGCCAGGTCAGGGATTCTGACTCGAGCCTGGAACCTCACATAGCTCTCCGGCCTAGGGCGAGGCTGGACAGGGGGATGGATTTGGTGCGAGAGAAAATCAACCCAATGGCGATTTACGGTCAGTCGGTGGATACTTACTATTGATTAGACCTGTCGATAGCGGAATCCTGAGCAATATCCAATCCTAGGAAGGTTTTCATGGCCAAATATTCCCTCTTCCGAACGGCGTTGCTAAACCATAAATGCCTCCCCACCTTTGCATAACTACAAATCCCGAGTCCGGCCTCACTTTGACCGATAGCCAGACGACGTAAAAATGATAGGATTTTATTGAGATTTTTATATTCCAAACTCAATGAATTACTAAGGTTAATAAAATTTAGATTCAGTGCACATTTCTACATGGTCTCGAGAAGCAGGGTTTGACCTATGTAGGAAAACAACCAATGTAGGGTAGGCTCCGGAACAAGAGCCCACACAGTGCAAAGAAATCCCACTGGACAAAAGTCCAACACCTAGGCACTTGCCCGCACGGTGTAAATCATCACCAGGTGCGTAAAGAATCGCGGCATGCGAAACTTGAACCTCTCATCTACAACTCTCCACCGTCTTACTGACCCTATGCCGTTGACAGGAGCGGTGAGAAGTGAATGAGGCTCTGCGAACCCCCATATCCCGTGACCTTCGGTCCGTAGGGAACGGTCGGTCACCCGTTGACGCTGCAAATAATGTCTCGAGGCCCTCCCCCCTCACGCCTTCAGCTCTTGTCGACCTTGCCAGCTCGACCTGTTGGCGAAAAGGTCAGGTTTTTAGGGTGGTATGACTGCGCTTCACCCCCACGCCCCCGTAGGGTCACCTGCAATCCCGAAGGGGCCTCAATTTTGACAACTACTGACCGGTGCTAGTGTCACGTTTTATTCAACCGAATCCGGCTGTCTATCGCTTGGTCATCTTTATCCCAAGGGCACAAACGTCACTGCTCTCGTGGATGTGAACCTGCTCCTGGAATCTCTTACTTCGGAAACGACACGTGTCGGCGAGCATGTCAACGTGATAGGTTACATTACAGCGAAGCATGAACCCGATACCCTGGGCGGGTTGCACCCAGGAACGGCACAAGTTTCGGTCCAAGCCCTCATGCTCTGGTCTACAGGTCCCATGGATATTCACGAGTATGAGAAGAGCTTCGGCGTCGGCAATTCCGGTCCCTGAGGACCATGCATGAGCTGCATTTGACAGTTTGGCTGCATTGCAAAAAAAGCGCATCACGACGCGGTGCCGGCTTGTCGCGGCCTACCACGTCCCTGCGACTCTGCCATCGCAATGTCCGTGATGGCTGCCGCACTCGGATTCGCTGCAGAGCCCGGCGATGATAGGTGATGACGCTTTAATAACGTTGAAAATTGTCTATGAATCCTGCCACTTGCATCGAGACGAGCCAGTCTGCCCTATCCTGTCAGACTACCAGCCTTGTTCCCCGGCATGTTGAAGCGCACCTTCATAGCGTTTGGTTGACATGGCCCCAATCAACAGCCTTCGCTCGGAATCTCACCGTCAGGGTGGACCAAAGACGTGGACAAGACCTACCATTTCTCGCCATAACTGCAGCTGGTAATCCAATTGGAATGCAAAGATTACCGGAACCCCGACTAATTAACTCCACCACTGCTTCTCCTTGCAGACGGGCAGACTCGCATGCATATAACATGGCACCAAGTCGCAATCCGGGTGGCCGCCAACCTCACATGGTTGAAATTGGGCCGAAACGGTGCCAGATGGCATCGTGTCGCTGGGTATCATGGGCACCAACATGATGCCGCGGAGAGTCCTCTGGTTGATTGGGTATCTTTGTCCATCCTCTCTATACACGCTTTCCAGCGCCCAACATTGGCGTCGTTTCCACCGCAGATGAATTTCCCTGGCGCCTGCCTCTCACCGCAGCTCTCTACCCCCCCAACAAGATTATAACGTATAGACATTCTGGAACTGAAGTGGTGGTACCTTGCCCACCATTTCAAACGAGACCTGGACATGGCTGGAACGTTCGGGTGTGTGCTGATTCACATACTTACATATGGCCTTGGCGATGCGCATTCGTGTTGACTGATATTCATTGATCATCATGGCGGCGACGGCCGTGATAGTGCCGTCTGGATTCCGACCTTCTGGATGACTCGGAACCACCCCGAGAGACGACGACTGGCTGGTGCAGCGGACGCTTCAGAGGCTTCTCGGGGTTCTGCTGGAGCTTGGCCGCCCTCTGTCGATCCCACAGTTCCTTGGATTTTCGGCAAATGTCGTCGATTTGCTCCTAAAGATAACGGGCGCGCCGGTGTCAACAAGCTACCGATAAAGGCCTCCCTCTTTCGGGCGGTTGCTCACATCTGTCAGGCAAGAGCCGGGCGTGGTAATCAGAAACCCATCTTCTCCCTAAAAGTCGGTGGACATGAGCATGGGCATCAAGGTTGGCTTCAAGAGAAGGTACCTCGAGCGTGTAAGGGCGGACCGTGGCCTCGGGCCCCAAGTAGAACTGGAGCTCTTGGGTGATGACCTTTCTGTGGATGTCCAGATGTGGAATCCAGTACTTGTTCATCGAGGAGGAAGACATGGTGTTCAGCTCGTCACATGAATAGATGCCTGGGGGTACGCCGCGAAAAAATTGGCTAAACGGGAAGGATCCCAGAGAAGAAGGTTTAGGCCGGGGGAGGGTATTTATGTAGGCTTCGATGGTGCATGCATCCCGGCTCTGTAATGTGCCGGGGGTGCACCCGAAGTCAATGTGTGCAAACCCATGAAGCTACAGAGGCATGTCAGCCATTCAACACGCCCTGTGCCACGGGCTCACCGCTCTCGCATAAGGATATTGTCAAAAAGGAAGATGGCTAGGCAGTCGCTGTGAATGAGCTGCACGGCGCGTCTGCGTGAATGTTTCGCCAGTCCCACGTCGTCAGAAGTATTGGAAAAAACGAACCCTGTGATACGCCGCCGACGAGTGTGCGGGCGTGAAAGTGAGGCGAGCGAAGCCACCCTCTCTATTGGCGAGCGGCACCGGGCCTCCGCCTCGCCAGCGTGGCAAACATCAAATCAGCTGGTCAATTTTCTCTTATTCAAACTGTGCCTTTTCTCCCCCCAAAAACAAAATCGAGAATAAATTGCTCGTGTGTCGAGGTTTGAAGATTCAGAATAGGCGCAGCGCATCCCAGTGACGCCAAGTTGGGTATTACTGATTCAGATTAGGCAGACCGCTAGATGAGGTGGGGGATGCAGTCTTTTCTTACCTGTCATGTCTCAGAAGGTGCGCTGAGATATACTGGCGACTATAATCTGAGGAGTTCGCAGGCGTGGCTGGCTAACTTGGTCCATCACGAGGGTTTATTGGACTGTGTGCACTATTCGCCCAGATCTGGGCGTGATGCTTGCGTTTGCCACCCCGGTTGGCATGCGGGCTGTCGATCTGGAGCTGCAGGGATAACGGTTCGAGCATTGTCGAGTCAGAAGATGGGCATATGCGTGCGGCTAAATGCGTCCCAACAATTCCGTCGGGGAGGGTGACCAGCTATTTGCCTATTCAAACATAGGCGCGAAGATCCCTAATCGGGCGTATCAAGGTCGGGCTGCAACTTGAGCTGATGCGCCCACCAGAAACTGAGATAAGCATGGCAATTCTCAACCTCCTCTCGCAATGGCAGCTAGTCGACTCTATGGCATGTGCCACGTAGATACAGGCAGCTTGAAAAAAAAAAGAAAGGTCGCCGCGTCTGTGACAATATAAGCATGCACTGCGACGACCGCTTAGTTGATCACTTGCACCATGCAATGCAGTCCATGGCTGCCTCACATAACGCAGTTAGAGGGCTCTGCAGCAAACGCACGTCACCCCACATTGAATCTGTAGGCGCAGACGCTGTGGTCACGGTTTTTATGACAGCATCAGAGACACCGTGGAGTTGTTATTGGCAGACGCAGAAGTAATGTGCACTAATGTCAGCCCATGGGCGCTGCGACGGTTGCAATGTGCTTTGCCCGAGATATTACTAGACAGAAACCTGTTATTGCTACCTCGAGTAGGTAGCCTTTTGAGTAAAAAAAATCACCGCCCACCCTGCACGGGTTGGGTGCCAAACGACAGATGTATTTTGTGACGTCTGGGGTAATGTGTCGGCGATATAGGTCCTATCGTGGGGGCAGAGGCCGGGGGAGGGGGAGTGGGAGGGCCCCCCCGAGAGTGTACACTGGTGACTCGACGCCCGAGGATGACGAGTTGGAGTGTTTCGCCCGAGCGTGGATAACAGAAACGACATTGTCCGTGGTGTGTCGTATTTGTAACCGCAAGAGTAAAAGGTAGATGCTAGCGAAGCGTGCCATGAGGATCGACCCTCGCCTATCGGATCTGTGCGCCTCCCCTCAACGACTGAGCCTATGCGCTCACAATGTGCTATATTTTGATTCCTGGTGGGCTGTTTGGGAAGTCAATTTAGCCATTCGTCCCGCGTCAACCGGAACCGAAGTCGTGAATCTGTGCATGAATCTGATATATTGCACTCAATATATAATTTTACGCTAATATCGAGCAAACAAGTCGCCGCTTTTACAAGCCAGCCCAGCCAAACATGTGATGCAAGTGACCACGTGAAGCCGTATTCTTTTTTTTAGAACAACTTTTTATAGTGTAAATAAATTCTTGAATGATATCAAATAAATCAGCACCGTCGTTTTGTTCTTATCATTTGTTAGTTAATGGCCTGCATGATACTGGTCAAGTTGATGACTGGGAAAACCATTGCCGTGATGGAGCCTATGAACTAAACATGTACTTTACAACCTAGCGAGGCACATGATTCGATATGCGAGTCTAAATCGGTGCCTAATTATTGGAACTTGGCTTGTTGAGGACTCGGCCTTACGTTAGAGCCAGTTTCCCCGTAAGAAAGGCTGGGGTTGGAATAGCCCGTTCTGCTGGAGGGAGCAGATGATTGAATTCATGTTCTCCGAGTAATACAAAAAGGCGGAACGTACTTTCGCCTAGGCATGGGACTTTTCAAGAACAGAGTTGTCTACCTAGCTGGCTGATACGTCATCTTGATGTTCGTTGCCAAGATGGTTGTTGGTTATTCATAACACAAACCGAAAGGAATAAAAAGGCTCATAGTAAAAATAATCTCTTTTAATTGATAGTTTGCAAATATTTCATATGAACGCCTCTATGTTGATAACTTCTCAACACGGTTGATGTTGGCCAATGAGCTATAGCTAGTGACTGCGATTACGTCGAAGCTTGTTCTCTCGATAGTTTTGATGAAACCGGTCCTGTAAGTTAAGCTTGTTAGGATGCATCGCGGAAGATGCAAGGTTGAATGCTATGTAGGTGAGCAGGAACCAAGGTTCGCAAAACCTTCAACTCAACGAGTCAGACGGCTCCACCCGTGGTAGATCGATATATAGCTTACTCGTGTACATCATGATATGGAACCCGAAGCCAAATGCGCAATCTGGAGAGCCCGACAAATGCTTGGGAGCTCAGTCCCGTCTTCCTCCATTACTCAGGCATTCCTCAGACCAGCGACTCGCACACAGCTCAGGTTAAAGCGGCAGCAGCTCAGCGAAATCTCGTCGTTACATTCCTCCCTCTAGGCTGGCCAATGCGCACCCTCAAGATCGTCCGCTTGGACAAACAGTGCACAGACGCGGCGTGGCGTTCAGTCAATGACAACGACTCTCTCTCTGCAAGGATGGATGGGCAACCCGACGCTGGGGCTGTGGCGGCTCCGGGGCCGAATTCAATTCGCACTGGTTTTCCTTTTGGCGGCGAGCAAGTATGGGGCGATTTTTAAAATTCGAGGGACATGGGACTCGAAAACGAGACGGGATTCTAACGAGTCTTGTCCGACTCTGCCATTGTGTCCAGTATTTCATGGTCCACAAATGCTGCGCGCTAACGGGTGCGGGAGCGGGCCAAGGGGAGATGACAGCGGAAACAACTGAGGTGAGTGTGCGGATGGGACTGTGCAGCCTCGAGGGCCTCGAATGGGATTCGTCACAATCGCTTGCACTTTTCTAGAAGCCACGCCGGAGAGACCCCATGACAAGATGGCATTTAATCCTGGCCAAGCTGGAGTAAACAGTTTCCAAAACGCATGAATAACCCCTGACGTAGTATTCACGAATGCTGGCACACGGCTAATGCTCGGTCCCCAATTCGCCGGTACGTCACATGCACGTGAACTCCCGGTCCCTCTCCTTAACCAGCATAAACTGCCAATCAAAGGACTCCCTGCACGAGACACTGGCACAAGTGCAGGTGCGCGACCGCGTCGGCCTGCGGAAATTTGTTGACATCAACCATCTGCGCCAGACAACAGGACGGCATAATTATTTTTGCGCCGACCTGGACTACGACTCTCTGGCAAAGCCGCGCCGGTGCCTTTGAGCCGAGCCCGACCCGCGAACCCAACGATCTCGACCGTCGAAAGCTCTAGAAAGCTTGACAGCCCAGACCTGTCATTCCTGGCCCCAGGCCAAGTTGGCGAATCGACACAGGAGTGGCAAACGGCTCAACAACGTCGCGAGGGAATACCAGCCCTCGGGAAACTGTGCTGTGAGCTTTGATGGAGTGAAGCATCTCGATTGTCTTCAATTTACCGCCATTTACCGCTTTTCCGCACCCTGGCCCGCTCCAGCTGCTCGAAGCCGCTGAGCCCCGCGCATTGTCGATAACGAAGCTCTCACCGACAGGGGACCAACTTGGGTCCCCATAGACGAATCCGCAACCATGGCGGGAGGAAACATTAAGGTGGTGGTGAGGGTGCGTCCTTTTAACGGGAGAGGTAGGTTATGAGCGCTGCTGAATCTTGCTGCCGCATGTCGTCGCTGACACCGACTTAGAAATGGACCGGGGAGCGAAGCGCGTGATTGAAATGGAAGGAAACCAAACGGTTCTCACTGCACCCGATGGACATGCCAACAAGGGAGTCAAAGATCTTGGCCCTAAAGCGTTTGCATTCGATCGATCTTACTGGTCTTTCAACAAGGAGGATTCCAACTACGCAGGCCAATCCGACCTTTTCGATGACCTTGGACAACCTCTTTTGGACAATGCATTCCAAGGATACAACAACTGTATCTTTGCATACGGACAGACAGGTTCTGGAAAATCGTATTCCATGATGGGTTATGGAAAGGAGATTGGTATCATCCCCATGATTTGTCAAGATATGTTTAAGAGGATCGACAGCATTCAGCAAGACGCAACAACTAAGTGCACTGTCGAGGTGTCATACCTGGAAATTTACAATGAGAGAGTGCGCGATTTGCTCAACCCCTCAACCAAGGGAAACCTCAAAGTGCGAGAACATCCTTCAACTGGACCTTATGTTGAGGATCTTGCGAAACTTGTTGTCACAAGTTTTCAGGAGATCGAACACCTGATGGACGAAGGAAACAAGGCCCGAACAGTCGCCGCAACCAACATGAACGAAACATCGAGTCGAAGTCACGCCGTCTTCACCCTCATGCTGACGCAGAAGAGATTCGACAAGGAGACTAAAATGGCTATGGAAAAGGTGGCCAAAATTAGCTTGGTCGATTTGGCAGGTTCCGAAAGAGCGACATCGACCGGTGCAACGGGTGCTCGATTGAAGGAAGGTGCTGAAATCAACCGTTCTCTGTCAACACTTGGTCGTGTCATTGCCGCTCTGGCTGATTTGTCGACGGGAGGAAAGAAGAAGAAGGGCGGTGGCCAAGTCCCATACCGAGACAGTGTTTTGACGTGGCTTCTGAAGGACTCTCTTGGTGGAAACAGTATGACAGCAATGATTGCTGCCATCAGTCCTGCTGACATCAACTACGATGAAACACTCAGTACTCTTCGATATGCCGACTCTGCCAAACGAATCAAGAACCACGCTGTCGTCAACGAAGATGCCAATGCCCGCATGATTCGTGAGCTCAAGGAAGAGCTGTCCCTCTTGCGAAGCAAGCTGGGAGGAGGCACTCCCGGTGGTGTACCCGGGGCGAACGTGCCCCCCGACGAGGTCTATGCGGAGGGTACGCCCTTGGAGCAGCAAATGGTCAGCATTACTGGCGCGGATGGTGTGATGAAGAAGGTTTCAAAGGCGGAAATTGCCGAGCAGCTGAGCCAGAGCGAGAAACTTCTCACAGATCTGAACCAGACATGGGAGGAGAAGCTCTTGAAGACGGAAGAAATTCACAAAGAACGTGAGGCTGCTCTGGAAGAACTTGGAATCAGCATCGAAAAGGGCTTCGTTGGTTTACATACCCCCAAGAAGATGCCCCATTTGGTCAACTTGTCCGACGACCCTCTCCTGGCTGAATGTTTGGTGTATAATTTGAAGCCCGGAACGACGACTGTTGGCAACGTGGATACTAACGCGGACCATCAAGCCAACATTCGACTGAACGGCTCGAGGATTTTGCATGACCATTGTACCTTTGAAAATGCTGCTGATGGCACGGTCACGGTTGTTCCAGCGGAAGGAGCATCAGTCATGGTTAACGGAAAGCGCATCACCGAGCCGAAGCAGTTGCACTCCGGATATCGAGTTATTCTGGGCGATTTCCACATCTTCAGATTTAACCACCCCATGGAGGCCAAGGCGGAACGAGCAGAACGAGCGGAGGTGGGCCAGAGCCTGCTTCGACACTCAATCACAGCCAGTCAACTGCAGGCGCTTGATGGTCCATCATCGCCCTCGCCCAGTCCCCGACCGGGCCACGAACGAACATTCAGTAAAGTATCTGAGTTTGGAGATTCTCGGCCAGACTCCCCGGCATCTCTGTCGCGTGGCAAGGATTCTGACTGGTCCTTGGCTCGACGAGAAGCTGCTGGAGCCATTTTGGGCTCGGATCAGAACTTTACTCGCCTTACGGATGAAGAACTGAACGCTTTGTTTGAGGACGTACAAAGGGCCAGGGCCGAACGTGTGAACGGCCGCGATGACGGAGACGACTCGGAATCCGTCACCTCCTATCCCATCAGAGACAAGTACTTGTCGGGTGGTACCATGGATAACTTATCGCTTGACACAGCACTCACCATGCCTTCAACACCGAAACAAGGCGACCCGGATGATAGGCTGAAGGAGGTCCGAGAAGAACTGCAAAACCAGCTGGAGAAGCAGAAAGAGGAATACCAGGACCAGCTCAAGAATGCCGAAGCAGCGAATGTCGAGATTGAAGAAATCAGGAAGGAAAAGGTTAAGATGGAAACAGCCCTGCAAGAGCTCAAGGAGGATATGCAAAAGCAACTGAATTCCCAACGAAAACAATTTGAGGAGAAGATCGAAAAGATTGACCCCCTGAAACGACCGAAAACGAACCCTAAGCTTTCTGATGAAGAGATTGAGCGGGCAAAAATGACAGTCAAGACCTGGCGGAGCCGGCACTTTGTTAAGATGGCTGAAACAGTCCTCCAGAACGCGGCAATCCTCAAGGAGGCGCAGATCATGAGTAACGAACTGGAGGAGAGCGTTGTGTTTCAATTCACTGTGGTGGACATTGGTCACGTTCTCTGCTCCTCATATGATATGATGCTCAATGGCCTTACGGGTGAAGGAGACGATATTGCTCTTGAAGAAGCTCAAAAGCCGTGCATTGGTATTCGCGTGGTCGATTACCGAAACAGCGTAGTCCATCTTTGGAGTTTGGAGAAGCTGCATGACCGGGTTCGGCAAATGCGACAGATGCACCAGTATCTCGATCAACCTGAATATGCACAACACCTCAGCCTTGACAACCCGTTTGTGGAAACTTGCATGCCCTCATACACTTTGGTCGGCGAGGTCGATGTGCCTTTGAAGGCAGTTTTTGAAAGCAGGGTCCAGGACTCCACATTGGACGTCCTCTCGCCATATACTTCGCATGTCATCGGTATCATCAAACTCTCGCTGGAGCCCTCTCATGCCCGAGCACCAACCAACACTCTGAAATTCAACGTGGTTATGCATGAAATGGTTGGGTTTGCCGAGCGTGAAGGCACCGAGGTGCACGCTCAGCTGTTCATCCCTGGCATATCCGAAGAGGACGGAATTACGACGACGCAGATGATCAAGGATTTCGACGAGGGCCCGATCCGATTTGAGAGCGTGCATAGCATGAGTGTTCCCTTGTTCGCGCCCAAGGATGTGACCTTGAGGGTAGCCATCTTTGCCAAGGTGTCAGCGATGCATCTGGACAAGCTTCTTAGCTGGGATGATATGAGAGATGCAGTTACTATGCAAGACAACTCCAAAGGAGCTCGCATCAACGAATCGCAATTTTTCACTCAAGAAAAACATGACCTGCTTGCCCGAGTGCAAATCATGGAGCTCAACGAGATGGGCGAGTATGCCGCTGTTGAGGTTACGCAGACCAGCGAACTGGACACCGGAACCTTCCAGCTGCACCAAGGTCTGCAGAGAAGGATCGGAATCAACATCTCGCACAGCTCTGGCGAGGCCCTGCCTTGGGGTGATGTCACAGCTGTGCGGGTCGGAAAGATTCGACTGGTTGACTCAGCGGGAAAGACCCCTGATATGGCTTCGAATGAACCCGATCTGCTATTGAAGCTTTCCTCAAACCCCGTGTTCCGAGAAAACGCGAATGGCACTCGAAGCATCACCATATTTGCCCAATGGGATTCTAGCATGCACGGCTCGTTGTTGCTTGACAGAGTGACTTCGGATAAGTATAAGGTACAGATGACAGTTTCATGGGAGATTAGCTCGGAGAAGCTGGCTGAGCCGATGAGGTTCTCGCAAAAGGTTTGTGTGCAGATTCTATCTCGTTCATTTGTGCGACAAACCTCAGTCTTTTCCGCTCTTTTCCAGAACGTTAGATTTGTGCGATCATCAACGGGCATCTTCACCTTGAACATGCGACCCGCTCCGATAAAGAAGATTGGTGATTTGTGGAGGATGAATAGCCAGCACGATTATGTCAAAGGAGAAGAAAATTTGACGAGCTGGGCTCCTCGGGGGGTGTCTCTGGTTAGCGACTTTATCCTGGCGCGCAAAAAGAAACGACGAACCAACGAGATGGGAGCAACCCAGACTGTCTTGTCCAAAATGCCACTGATGAGCAAGGAGGCGTCTGATAAGGCACCATCGCCAGAACCCTCACCAGAGCTGAAGCCGATCATCCCTAGCGATGATGATCTTCTCAACGACACGCCTGAAACTTCCCAGGCTCCGTCCGAGGACGAAGATCAGCCTGACGAAGAAATCGGGGAAAGCGGTGAAGAAGCGGTTGATGCTGTCGAGGGAGATGCTGAAGAAGATGCTGGAGAAGAGACTCTCAAAGTGGAGGAAGTGCAACCCAAGTCTGAGTACAACGAAATCCAGACCGACCTCTTGGAGAAGTGTCTCAAACTGTGGAAGAAGTACCCCGATCCGCTCTCCAGCATCCTGAGCCCGACAAATACAGCACCACCGACCAACGGTGTCGCAGAGGATCCTCCCCAGGCCCCAACTCTCATCACAACCATCATCAGAGTTCCAAAGAACCCCAAGGTGATGAAGGGAGGATACCTGCTGGTGCCAAATAGTGATTCTACAAGATGGGTCAAGCGATTTGTAGAGCTGAGGAGACCGTACTTGCACATTCATTCTGCATCAGATGGCGATGAGGTTGCGCTGGTCAGCTTGCGGAACTCGCGCGTCGACAGCCAGCCTGGTGTGCTGGGTCTCTTGCATGGACCCGATGATTACGATGGTTCCAACGACTCGAACGGAGGACCCGATTTCACGCCAGGCCATCGACGCACGGGATCCGGACGAGTTATATCTACCATCTGGACAGGTGCCAGTGGAGGAAACTCAGATGGGGGCGGCCCCGGCCTACAGCGTCTCAGCGAGCGGATGCAATCAGCTGTGTTTGCCATCTACGGGACAGACAACACGTGGCTCTTCGCAGCGCGCAGCGAGCGAGACAAGATGGACTGGATTTTCCGAATTGACCAAACCTTCATGTCGAGCAACGATAGCGTGCCCGGTAGCGGAGTGGCCAGCCCATTTCCTGGAAATTGATTCGAGGAGCGGGTACGCATGAATGGGGTTATGACTTGAAACGTTCTCTCATTTTGGCATCCAACATTTCTTTTGTCACGTTTGGCGGTGAATTAGATGAGATGAATTATACCCCCGAAGAATGAGGAGGGACACACCAATGATGTAGGAGTACTGTTCAAAAACACAATAAGCTGGATATAGGTAGACTCGAAACTCGGGATGCCGTCTCAGGCGCTGGCACCCCCAGGCTGGGGACGCTCGAACTTGGAATCCAAATTTGGATAGAACTTTAATGTGGATCAATATTACTACAACTTTGAACATGACAGGACGTGTGTTTCAGCAGCTGGGCCATGCTCCCGGAGACGGGGTCTGGGCTGGAAAAGTGAGATGTGATGGGACTGAGAATGGGAAGGATAGAAGTGGTGTACATGAGCCATGTCGTTTTGGGCACTGCCGATCAAGTCAGTGCCGAGAACCGGGGGGAACTCCAGTACCGTGTGGGCATCACGGCGATGCTAGCTCGCGAGTGCTTGACGGGCATTGACAGTGGCTGCTTCCCAACCTTTCTCAAGTCGGTGAAACATGCATGTCGCCGAGGAATCCCAGTGATGCAGCCACATGGAGTACAGGGCTACGGCAGCCGGCCGGTCGAAGAGACAGCGGGGAATTTCCATGACAGTGCAGAAAAAAAAGAGGCCGAAGGGAGCGACGGACTGGATACACACATGCCATGATGCACAGGTTACGTCAGTTGTGAGCAATTCGATTCGTCGACGGGGATGATGGCGCTGTATTTGATGTTGTTTCCGTAGTTGCTTTTTCCAACTACTACATAACTGGGCGTAGGCGGGGCCCTTTTTTTTTCGGCCACGACCTGACCAGAGAATGGGAGAGGACGGCCCAACCATGGCCTGGTGGGTTGTCACACGCTTGGCCTCTGGGACATTGCATCTCCCCCAACACGTCAACCCCAGCTCTCCCAAGACGGGATTGCCCTAGGGAAGCGACTAACTCCGCGGACGACTGCACGAGTGTGCTAGCTCTGCAAATAGTTTTCCGAGGGAAACAGAAAAAGAAACAAGGGGGGGCAAATTAGGGTGCAAAATGCAGACCCGGAGCAACCTCCGGAGGATATTACAGGGCGAGAGGAGGACAACGGTCGGGCCACACAACACAACACGCCCAAGTTGCGACAAGCTGCGGGCGGGAGAGAGAGAGGAGGCTGGATGTGCCAGTGAGCCGTGATGCAATGCAAGAGACAGACCAGATGGCGGCTAAAAAGGAAAAAAAGGCCGCAGGACGGCGATACGATGCATTAGATCCGACCCGGTAGGAGGCCCGACGAGGCTATAGAAACAGAAAGACTGGCCAAGGATGTATATTGAGTTAACTAAGTGGTCTGCTGGGCAGAGAGGGAGTGGACAAGTCGTGTGCCATGGCGGGTTTAACTGGAGAGACCAGGTCCGAGGTATGGCTTTGGGGTTGCATACATGGAGGAGCATTTGCTGGCTTGGCGCGGCCCGGGCGCGGGGAGCAAGGAAGCAAGGATCTTTGTATGGAGTTTGTAACCGTCTCATGCTCATCTGCTTGTGCAGCTTCCTCTATGCTTGTGCTGCCCCCTCATGGAACTCGGAAAACGCCCGCCTCTGCTGCAGGCGGGTGGGAAGTGGAAGCGGAGGTGGAGGTGTAAGCAGGGGGAGGTGGAGGCTGCCGATGGTGTTTGGACGAGGAGGGTTGCACCGAGGGCAGCTGTGGCCGCCCAGGCGTGGCATTTGCCGTGATTGGCGCTGCTGCAGTTCTACAACGGCGGTCCCAGGTCAGTATATACATGAAGATGGAGACACATGGCACAAGAAGCGGAGGCGAACGGGGTTGCTTTCTGCACACATAGCGAGCCTGGGGTGGTGTTGTAGAGGAACCGGGATGCTGGGACGGGGGGGGGGTTGGGAGGACCCAGCAGAGTGGGTGGGATAAGATGGGAGGGAGGATGGGATGAGATTGAGAATTGAGGGGGGATTCGCCCGGCAATTTTTCAACGCGAGAAAGGGCACGCCATCGTGGGAGATGCAAGCAATGAGCGAGGGTAAGGAAGGGAGCGAGGCCAAGCGAGGCCTGGGATCAAGGGGATCGGGCGTGACAACGGCTGCAACAGAACCCTGGATGGGCCAAGGTCAAATGCGAGAGGAAACAAGATGAGACGGAGGCCCCCCTCGCAAAGAGGTGGTAAAAAAACGCTCTTCGCAATTGAGACCCCGCCGGATGCAGCAAGTTGGAGAGATAAGAGGATTTGTATCCGCATGGTAACATAGCACAGGTAGACAGCATCCAGGCCATGTTCCTGTGTTACGAGGCTATTGGCCGCGACCTAGCACGCCGGGGCCAGCGATGGAGCATGGCCAAGATACGACGCTGTACGGGACCAGACTTGGCAGCACTATAATCGGGGGGGTTCATTGAGGATCCCACGGGATCCAGATGGCCGGTACATGGACTTGGGCTTTCATGACAATGCCGTCCAGGAGCGTCTCAGGTCCCGGGTGGTGCCCAGCCAGCCGGGACTGGCGGGACGGGGACGGGAAGCCAGACAGAAAAGACGTTGCTTCTTTTTTCCTCCGAGAAGATTGTCCTGGCTCGGGCGGATGGTCTACCCGTTCGCGCCGCCCTGGACATACAGTAGCAGATGTAGGTAGCAGTGGTTCGTACCCACTGGTCGGAATGGCACAATCCCGTCCGTAGCCTGTCTCTTAGTCGCGAGTTTGTCGGTTGAGCAACAACCACACCACTCCCGGAACCAGACTGGCGGGCCACACGTACTCCCCCCCCCTGCTCCATTCGTCGGCCTTCCCTGTCTTTGCGTATGCGGATTTCGCCCTTCAGACCCAGCCTGGGCGAGACGATGTTCCATTTTCGCCGCGGCGGTGAAGATGCTGGTTACACGATGTAGCAGCAGCAGCTGCTGGCTGGTGCTTGTGCTGGTGCAAAGCCCGGGCCGCAGCGCGGATGTGTGTGCACGCACGCGACTGAGAGAGCGTTCCCATAATTGATTAGCAGAATGGCACACCGAGATTGTATGACTAATGAGGAACAATCTCTGTCTCTCTTCTGGGAAGGGATTCACTGGCCATGCCATGCCCCCCCCCCCCCCCCCCCCCCCCCCCCCCCCTCCTTCCGAAGCTATAGCTCAGCTCGAGTAGCGTCAGACTGGGGAGATGGAAGAAGAAAAAAAAGGGATGGAAAGCGGAGCGGAAGTAGAGCCACAATAAGAAGCTAAGATGGTAGCAGGGGAAAAAGCAAACAACAACGGCGTCCTTGGCTTGCGTTAGCTCAACGCAAGCAAGGCCCCTAAAAACAAGTCCATCAGAACCCCGGTTCATAAACCACTATTTTTTTCGTCGTGCTTGCCCTGATTACTAAATGAAGAATGGCCGCGATACAACCTAGGTTGCATTTTTCGTCCTCACCACATGGAAGACAGGGTGAATACTCCTTGGGAGATTGAGGGGGTTAACTTTGTTTTCTCTTTGACAGGGTCACTGACAGCCGTGCGACAAGAAGCTCGCGGGTGGGGAGCATGCACCATCAGATCATGACAAGGAGCGGGATGACGTTCCAGGACCGAGGTCTTGGAAGAACACTGGATTGAGTTTTCTGGGCGAGAAACGAAGGCTCCCGACGTTGGAAAGGGGCGTGCGCCGTGGAGGTGTGTGCTGGCTGGGGTGGCAGGCCTGGTAAACTAAGTGACGGGACGGTGCGCGGTGGTGCGGAAACACGTGCCAACGCAAAGAGGGTCGTTGGACAGGGGGGAAGGAGACGAGTCCGGTTCCGGGGATGGATGATTAATTAATTAATTGCCATTAAGCCATGAGAGCCGAGGTAATGCGATTGTGAGAAATAGCCTTTGGGAATAGAAGCGAATGTAATCGGTTTCGCTTCAGTAGTTCGGTACGCGTATCCGGTGTAATTGTGGCAAAAGGTTTATGCGCCCTTGGCCGTGAATAGCTGGGACGCGGAGGCAACGGAAAAAAGAAAAGGAAGAAGAACCAGGCAAGGGTTCGGAAACTGGCAAATGAAACCTGTTTTGGCGAATAAAGAAGAGATGAAAGCTAATCATGGTAAAACACACAAGAACCCAGGGATCAAGCTCTCGCAAATCCGATTCACAAGGGAGCCGAACGGCGGGGACGAGGAAAGTTCGAGGAGAGGCGGGAAGGAGAGAGAGCGAAGGGTTCGCTATTGTGTCTGTGACATCCATTAGCGAACCTGACTTTGGTCCAAGACTGTTGTTGTTACGAAATAGATACTACGTTCAGGCAAGGCTAAAGCCCACAACCTCCCAAGTAAATTGGCCAAGACTCGGACAGATACGCCGTGGGCCGGCCTGGGGCGACTGTCGCCCTGAAAGGCAAAAACCACGAGCCCTGAGCCTGAGCGGCGGACGAAGCCAGAGCGATGGAGGTCGTGTCGTGTGGGAAGGCACAGCCAAAAAAAAAAAAAAGGCGGCTCCTCTGGTGCACTAGCGACCAGCCCGGGCCTTGCTCGGCTCATGCACGGCATGCGATGGCTTCTAAAGCTGGCTGAGACAGCGCCGGGCAATTGACGTAGCCAGCGACGACTAACACCGGGACTAGCTGGGCCACGCTGCGCTACGCTTCGGTCTACAGAGGACTTGCCACGGCAGCCATGCGCGGAGCATGAGGCGACGTGCAATTGCTGATGGCTAGCGAAACGAGGTCCGGCAACTAGCAGCTGGTTGCATATCTCTAGCTCCCTTGTTGATGAGTTGTTGTTGTTGAGCTGATCTGGGAGTCAGGCGATGATCGATCGATCATCATTCATGCTCGTTCCCGTCTTTTTTTTTTCTCTCCTGCTGGCTCGGGGAATTTCAATTTCGTTTCCGATTCTCGTCCTTTTTCTTCACCCCCAATTTCCCTTCCCGCCCCCGGTTTCTCGTTTTGCTGGTTTCTGCATCCATTCTGGTTTCACCCAGATGCAAACCGTTGCTTTTCCCCCTCCACTTGCCTTTTGCAGCCGCATATAGTCGAGTGGCTTTCACACACGTCCAGACACCACACACATACGCGCACGCACGCACGCACAACCTACTCGGGACAACACAACCAACAGCACACATCCACTCTTTGCGAACACAGTCTTGTACATACATGCTTCCTGCATGCACATTTCTCGGACGGACTCGGACCAACCAATAACGCACCCGCTGTTGAGCGCACAAGCCCTCACCTCTACGTCACCAAACCCGCCCAGCTGGTTCGTCGTTGTTGCCTCGCGGCGTCAGACTTTCCACCTTTTCCCACGCTCCTGCTGTCGCCCATCATCTCCTCTGCATTGCATTGCATTGCAATCTCCCGCGCCGCCCACGCCCCCCCTGAGCAGCAAGAGAAGGGAGGGCCAGCCACTTGAGAGGGTGATCGACAAACTGCCATTTGCCCTCACGAATGCATGCGCTCCGCATGATGCACACGGCCACACAGGCCTAGTTGATTTATCACACTGTCCTCTCTTTCCTCTCGGGTTGTGGCTAACCACTGACCCCCCGATTGCAACCACACTTTGCCTGCACCAAAATAAGAGAGAAGCCTATAGAAGAAAGAGAGAAAAAAGTCCCCCAATCCGCATTGTCTCACCCCCAGAGACTAGGACAAGGGGAAGACGGATTATCCCAGGAAAACACGTCTCCGTGTCCCGTCAAATTTCCAAGCCTCCGGAACGGGTTGCGCTCCCGACCCAGACCACCGGATCCCGGCCCCAGTCCTTGTTTTTTAGTTTACCCAAGGCGCCGGGACCACTGGGCATGGGATACTGGAGTCGAGCTCCTCATTATCTAGACGAAGGGGGGACAGAAAATAGGGCCGAGGTTTTTTTTTTTTTAAGTTGCCTTGACATAGTTTGGGTCGCATAACTCCGGGGGGCTTGACTCTGTGCTTTCCCCTCCCATCGCCTGACTTTCAAGAACCCATCACTGCTGGTGTCTGCGTATATACACGGCCGCCTTCTTGGGCCTGTGGCGCATCACATCGCATCGCATCAGTCTATAGTTGAGGCAACCTGCACGACGCCACAGGGTACTCGCTGCCAAAAGACAAGACAAAGCACTCTCCAACGCTGACGGGGTTCGCGGACCCTTGGCGGTCTACTGACGCGAGTCGCCAAGTTTGGGAGAGCAAAGTGCCCAGCCCACTCACACGCATCCATCCTCCCCCATAAGGCTGGGGTGTCTGTATACGCTCTCGAGTAGGTGTTTGTTGGTGGACAGACAGTTGCATATTGGCTTGCCGTCCTTGTGCGTCCCTGGCTACTTGTTTCCCTTCGCTTTTCTCTTGTCTTTCCCCCCTCTCCCTCTTGCTTGCTGCCGCCATTCATATTCCCTGCGTCGGCTGCTTTCTTTTTGGCAGACAGGGCGAATGCCTGTCAGCGTGTGGCCCCGGCCCCGACCTGACGGCACCCGCACCGCACGCAAGCTTGGTTTGGTTGGGTTGGGAATTGAGAACACCCACACACCACCTGACACCCTGCTCTTCTGTCACCCTCTGGTCCTTGTCCAATAACCGACAGGCTGGGTCAGCCCGCGCGACGAGGTTACGGGTTACAGCACCCGGTGCCTGCCTAGAGGCGGGTTTCTAAGACACACGGGGCGTGCGCCGGACTGGGCTGGGCTGGTTAGGAAGCCGAGTCAGATACCCGTCCCAAACTGCTGGG
Organism: Calonectria honghensis; assembly: GCA_013403855.1. NCBI lineage: Eukaryota > Fungi > Ascomycota > Sordariomycetes > Hypocreales > Nectriaceae > Calonectria > Calonectria honghensis. Next base: position 167,980 of record VTGB01000039.1, on the reverse strand, counting down.
TCCTTCTGCTGGCGCTGCTCTTCTGGCAAGGCGATCCTGTCCTCCATTGTCTCTCGCCTGCTAGTCCGGTCTTGTCTCGTCTCGTCTTTGTCTTCTGTCCTTGTCCTGCCCATGTGTCTTGCCTGTTGTCTCACCCGTCCTCGCCGCTGCGCTCGATAGTGTTATTATTATTACTGTCCGCTCCGCTCTCTCCGGCCTCAGAGACGAGTTTGTTTTGCCATTTGTGGTGCTTCTCCCCGTCGTTTTTTTTTATTTGTGGTGGAGGCTTCCTTAAACGAGGGGAGCGGATCCATTCACCATTGTCCTCTCGCCCACTGCCATATTTCCGTCTTCGTCAACACTACCATCTTCCCCAGTTCGACGGACTTCCTCCCCACCTTCTTCTCTTCCTCCTCCCCGTGCTTATTTTCTTCTTGAATCCCGCCCTCCCCCCCCCCCCTCCCCGAATCACGCCGTCCGCTTACTCTCATCCTCATTCGGCGAGCTTTCAAACAGCGGCATCCCACCACCACACACCACCAACCACTACAATCACCATCTTCGCCGCCGATCCATACCCACACTTGGCTACTCACCATCACGCCTGGCTTACCATTTCTGGATTGATCCTTTTTCTTATTTTTGATTTTTGATTTTTGATTTTTGATATTTTTTTTTCTTTTCCAAAAAAACAATTCTCGGCTCCCCAATCCATTCTTTGCTCGGGTCGCATCCAGTCCTTCGTCTTCGGCCGTTCCACTCTCGAATTGCTTCGCCTTCAACCTCACCTCGCATATCCCGCATCACTGGCTCGCTCTCTCATACCACCAATTCGCCTGTGTGGGGGTGGAGTGTTGGCCTCAGCTCAGCATTACCGCTCTGCCGGGTCTCCTCCCGTGTCAGACCAAAGCTGCATTGCCATCTAGTCGCCGCTCTCCATCCAATGGCCTCAATTACCCAACTTTGAGCTTCCACCGCAACAACTGTACTCTACGGCATCGCCCAGCTTTGGATTATGTCAAACCACCCCTATTACCCTAACGGCCAGGGCGGCAGACCTACTCCGCCGGCCTTGAGCAACTATCAGTTTACCTTCAGTTTTCCTTCTACTTCCAGCTCGACCCAGAATAGCTACATTGAGCCTGACGTGTGTACACCCCCTTTCATTTCGGAATGCATTTCCAAAAATCTGCTCGATTTTCTTCTAGAAATGATTTTTTTTTGCTGACGAAAGATTTTCTCCACTGGTTAGCCAGATGCACAAGAAACGTGAGTCTCACCGCCCCTGAGCGTCAAATAAAATTAACCCACCTGCTAAAACAATTCAGTAGAGACTCGGAGTCTCTGACTGATAGTGTTCAAACTTTTCCCGAGGAATTCGGACGGACCTACCATGCGTACAAGGCGGGTTGTGAGTCACCCCCTATTCAAGATGCAACGGCATTCTCGTTGAGACTAACGGCTGGGTTAGCATACGCCTTCCCCAACGACGAGTTGGAACAAGAGAGGCTGAATCTTCAGAATGAAGCAATGGTTGAGCTGTTCGGCGGGAAGCTATATTTCGCTCCCCTCTCACCGGCAAACCCGCCGAGGGCAATTCTTGATATTGCTACAGGCCTGGGCGACTGGGCCATCAGGATGGGGGATAAGTTTCCTCAATCACAAATCATGGCAACCGATCTCTCTCCCATACAGCCTCGTAACGTACCCCCCAACGTTAACTTTTACGTTGAAGACTCGTACGTAAACTCGGTGCCTGTCGTATTGTGTGGTTGCTAACTTGCCATCTACCCCTAGCTCTCAACCTTGGGAGTATTCCCAGAAATTCGACTACATCCACACACGCACAACAGCTGGTTGCTGGTCCTCCTTCAAGGAGCAGATTGCGGACCAAGCATTCGAATACCTAAATCCGGGAGGTTACTTTGAATCTCAAGAATTCGACGCCATCATCGCCTGCGACGACGACACCTTGGATCCCGACTCCGCCATGGCTAAATGGTTCAATGACCTTTGCCGCGCTGGGGAATCCGTAGACCGCCCCATAGTGATTGCTAAACACCTCAAGGAATCCTATATGGCAGCTGGGTTTGTCGACATTGAAGAGCGAATTTTCAAGATGCCCCTGAACCCCTGGCCGAAGAACGAGCGCCTCAAACACCTGGGCAAGATGTGGGAGAGCAACTTTGTAACGGGTCTAAGTGGCTTCTCCTTTACGCTATTCAACCGGGCATTCGGCAAAACGCCTGCTGAAATAGAAGTCAGTTCAATAGCACTAGCCATTCGACTCGGCTCGACGGTTGCTAACCGAGGATTTTAGGTTTCACTCGTTGACGTTAGACGCGACATGATGGACACGAGAATACACGCCTACCTTCCCATCTATGTCGTGACTGGACGGAAGCCCTTCCCCAACGAGAGACCTGGACCCATGTCGTTTTCAGCTTGAAAACGCAACTCGACCCCCTCGAATGTAACGGCCTTTTAAGTGGTGGATTTAGAAGAAAGAAATATTATATGCAGATGGAGAGGGGTGTCGCAGCCTATGCGAGAACAAAAAAAACCGTCGTTGAAGTGGAGTGATGACGGCCAAAGTGCTCAGAAGTGGTTCATTTTTGTTGGAGTTCATACCCATGATACCCTGAGCGGGGATGAGTACCCCATTCTAATGTTGAATGATCGGCATGATATAGAGGCGGGCGTTATTACTTAGATTCTGCGGGCTCAATTGACAAAGACGATGTCCTTTTCATTTTTGGATTTTAATCTTTTCTTCTTGCTACCTCGTACATGTAAGCCGCCTATTCTGTCGAATGTAATGTTGTTTCGATGATTTCCTTCAAAAACTAATCGCACACAATGTTGCTCTGCTCTTGATCATGACCGTCTTTCATATGCTCACTTTTGGTAGGAATCACCATGGTTTCTCCGGTGTCAACGTCAGGGGCATCGGACTCTTCAGAGCTTTCCACGTGCTCTGCAACTTCGTGTCTCTTTGCGAGCCACGAGAGAGCCACGACTTGCTCCTCGGGGAGCATCTGCTTCAGACGGTTCTGGGACAAGAACTCGTGGTCGGCGAACTCGAAGCCGGGCACAACAGTCTCCGAGATGAGCAACCCCTCGGGCTCCTTGCCGTCTTCGGATGGTGATTCGCCCTCAGCATCCAGGAGGCAACTGGCCTTCCAAACACCGCCTTCAACGACCCACTGGAGCTTCTCGCCGCGCTCAACGGCGTGCCCAACAACAAAGCTCTCGACGCGGCCATCCGGATGGAGCAGGACATATCGCCCGCGGCCGCGGTGGAGGGTGTGGATAATGCGGCTTCGGTTGCGGTGGAAGCGCCCCAGGGGGCGGCGAGCGGTAAGGAGGTAGAAGATGGTGGTGGAGAGGCGGCGGAGGCCGGAATCAAAACCGGGGCGAGGGCCCCCCGATAGGGAGATTGTCTCCTCAGATAAAGGACTGGGGGGATAAGGGGAAGGCATGGTGGTCGGTGCCGCGTCCGTCTGGCTGAAGTAGCCGCCCTCGATGTGCGGGAGGAGCTTGAGGGCTTGGATGAGAGCTTCGGTCCTGGGAGACTCGGGCTCGGAGGACGGGCTGAAAACGGGTTTCAGGGGACCCAGGGCCGGGTCGCCGAGGAAGTTGTCACCCATTCTTTTTTTTTTCTTCTTTCTCTGGTGGCCTTGGATTATTGCGATGGTTGAGCTGAGATGGATAAGTCGAGGGGATTCAGGAAAAAACCGAGGTTGAGAATGGCTCAAGGGGGACGAGGAGCTCAAGAAGACTGCTCATATGTGATGAGGTTGGTAAGCAAAACTTGGATAACTCGGGATGAAAGGGCTGACAATCACCTTGGCAGGGTTATCAGACTTGACTTATTGGCTCGGAGACTAGAAGGATTACCCGGAAATTAGAGGCTGACGGTGGGTGAAGAGCAGGGTGGGCACAGCCAGCTTGTGTGAACGGGGAGTTGGATAAAGTTGGTTGCTGACGGGGACCTCGATCTTGGTGGGATTCAGTGTTGTGGGAGTGGGAGTGGTAGTGGTGATGGTGATGGTGATGGTGGTAGGACAGGTCAAAGTCACGAGAGGTCCAGTTATCAGACTTTGCTTCAACTCTGAAAAGGAGGGTCGGGCTCTTTTTTGGAAAGCTGTAAGGGTGTGAAGGAGTTTGGTGGTTTATTACACGGGCATATGACGCCAGATGCTGACAGTGACGCTGGGTTGGCATTTGGACGTGTCGGCTTGTAAGTCATGATGGGGGGTTGTGTCTACATTCATTGAGGAGCTTCGGGGTTTCCAAATGGGCATCTAACTAATACGGAAAAACTAGGCTAGGCAGGCTCACGAGACTAAAAAGAGTGCAGCTAGTGGATTGATGAAATCAACAGCTAATGCCGTGCTCTTCGGACGTGTCAGCCCATTTTGGTGTTTTGTCGCGGAATGTTAGTTGTGAGTCGGTTACCACCAGGCAAGGTAACCCGGGGAAGGAGAAAAGGAACCAATGTAATACCATCGGGCGCAGGGTCGGTTGCCTGCCAATGGTCCCCCAGGGCCGAAACAGCTGCATTTCCAACCAGTGAATCATGGGCGTTGAAACGCTCCACCGCCGCCGCTTGAAGAGTGCCTACAGCAGCCCTGCTGTGTCACATCACGCAACTGCTGTTGCTCGCTAAGCCACAGGAGGGAAGCACCCACGTACCCCGCCTCCGGGGCGCGGGCGGCGGCCGTTGGCGTGGGCAGGGTCCATATGTCGGCCCATGACGCAACAGTCAGGGCCGGGAAAAAAGCAGAGCCATGACGGGCGGGACATGGCATAGCATCCCGCAACACCACAAAGACCAAAACGCCATTCGTTCGTTGTAAGATTGCCCTCCCGCTCTCCGCCCCTCGATTCCCCGGGCCCTCTCTCGTCCTACATCGCAAGCGCCCAAGAGGCCCATTTGGGGGGGCGCTCCCATGCCCTTCGCTGCCGCCATGTCTGCCCCTCGCCTGCTCGCCCGACGAGCGCCGCTGCGCATCCCACCTCCCGGCGCCGCGTGCCTCCATCTTCGAATCGCACCCGTCCGATGCCGCTCCCGCACAGCCCACGCCCGCCTGCTCTCGCACACCCGGCCGCGCCTCGAACAGCAGCAGCAGCAGCAGCAGGAAGCCTACGAGCGCCTCCGCAACGCCCGGCCGCTGGTGCCCGACACCGCGGCCGAGCGCTTCACGAGCGCGGGCACCAGCCGCAACTCGAAGCTCTTCGTAGCCGCCACGGTGCTGGCCGCCCTCGGCTTCTACCTCTACAACTCGCAGACGGTGCCGGTGACGGGCCGCCGGCGCTTCAACTTCCTGACCGACGCCATGGTGGCGCGCGCGCACTCCAAGGCGGCCGGGCAGATCATCGAGCAGGTCAAGGCCCAGGGCGGGCACTTTCTCTCCGACTGGGACCCGAGAACCATCTCGGTCAAGAGGGTCATGAAGCGGCTGATACCCGTGAGCGGCATGACGGACCTCAATTGGGAGATTTTTGTCATTGCCGATAACCGTATGTTTTCTTTTTCTCTTTTCGTCCCTTTTGGTGTTTTTTTTTTTAAATTTATTTATTCTTTTACTTGCGCTCGCTCCCAACTGCCCCTCGTGACTACGTTAAAGCTATTCTGGACTAACATGTGATGGCTTCTTTTTCCGCACCCTTGCAGGCACCGCCAACGCTTTCGTTCTGCCTGGCGGCAAGGTCTTTGTTCACAGCGGTATTCTTAATGTGTGCCGAAACGAGGACTCACTCGCGGCGGTGCTGGGACACGAGATTGCGCACAACACGGCGTCGCACGCGGCCGAGCGGCTGTCCGCGGCGTGGGTGGGCAACCTCACGGCGGGGAGCCTGTTCTTCCTGGCGGGCGCGCTGCCGGGCCTGGCGCTGTTCGGCATCTGGAGCTTCGTGGGCGGCTTCTACCTGCAGGACCTGCTCTTCTACCTCCCCATGGGCCGTAAGCAGGAGAGTGAGGCTGACTACATCGGGCTGATGATGATGGCCGAAGCGTGCTACGACCCACGCCAGGCCGTGGGCTTCTGGCAGCGCATGGAGGCCATCCAGCACTCAGGGGGTCAGGAGGTGCCCGAGATGCTTAGCACGCATCCTTCGGTAAGTCTTTTTCTTCTTCTTTCTTTCACGGCGCAAACATTGGAAAAGGAAAAGCTTCTGACGAGTGTGCGTTGTTTCCTACATTAGAATGAGCATCGAATTGCAAAGATCAGCGAGTGGCTGCCCGAAGCCATGGAAAAGCGGATGCAAAGCGACTGCCGGGGAACCGCGGCGTTTGCAGACCGGTTCCGTCAAGCCATGAGGAGAGGATCCGCCGTTGTGCAAGCTGCTTGATTTGGTTCACGGCCGAGGTATAAATATTCCGTGTATCGACGGAATGTACAAGGAGTCCAGGGGGGTTGATTGTTTGTTTCTTGGCGAAGCGAATGCTGTGCTTGTCTAGGCCACACACATGCATGCATGGAAGAGGCGGGAAGGGGGATCTACGATAGTCACTCACACATCTAGAAGGACGAAACCTCCGCTTGCACTAAAAAAAGACGTTGCAAACCAATTCTCCACACGATAAGAATCATGCTCCTCCTCATGTCCATCATGTACTAGACTGACTAGAGCAACACAAGCATCATACCCGCACCCCCCATTCCCATTGCCCGTAGTATCCGTCCCTCGTGGCCGGCTCGTGAGGGCTGCCCCATGTGCCCGTTCCAGGCCTCTGGCTCAGGCTGCTGGGGCGGACAGTTGGCAATCAGGTCGCTGTGATACGCTGCAGCCGCCCCCAGCGCGGGGCATGACGTCGGGGCCTTTTAGCGCGAAGGGGGGCCGCCCCAGCCCAGGGCGGAGGAGATCTGGGGGTGGCCAGTAGGGGGGGGGGGATTGCGGGCCAACCCCCCCCCATGAGCCCATGAGCCCATGAGGCCATGCAACTCGTGCTCGGCGCGAACAAGGCCTGTGCCGAGGCAAATCTCCCCACCGCCCTGCTTTTTAAAGGCCCTGCCAGTGCCAGTGCCCATTCCGTGTCTTGAACCTCGGCGAGAAGACCATTCAGGACTGTTCCTCTGCCCGAGAAGCTTTTTTTCCCCCTTCTTCAACAACAACAACCCTGCTACCTTGTATCCTCTTCCCTTTCCTTTCAGCGCCTTGCAACAGCAGCATCATCTCTTCAATTCCAACAACCAAACCAACCCAAACCAAACCCATCCATCACAATGTCTCAGACTTACTCGACCGCCGAGGTTGGCAAGCACAAGAGCGATGCTGACGGATACTGGCTGATTGTCGAGAGTGATGTCTACGATGTCTCGAGTAAGTTTCGCCCTTGTCTCTTTTTTCTTTCTTTCTTGAATCGCCTTTCCTCGCCCTTCCCAGCGCATTTCTCCCAGCCTTCTGGGAGGTTGCGCACGCGCGCGCCGCGCCGCGGGGAAGGATGCCGTCGTCGTTCCGATTTTCCGAACCATCACCATAGCCCGTGAGCGCGAAGCTGACGTCAACCTCACCAGACTTCCTCGAAGAGCACCCGGGCGGCGCCAAGATCCTCAAGCGCTTCGCCGGCAAGAACGCCACCAAGGCCTTCTGGAAGTACCACAACGAGGCTGTCCTCTCCAAGTACGGCGACAAGTACAAGATTGGCTCCGTCGGCGAGAGCGCCAAGCTGTAAAGCGCTAGGCGCGGCAAAGGGACGACGACGACGACGGGCGGGAAGAGAGGCTCGCTGGTTGCTAGACGACGGATAAAGGGATATATATCTTGTGTGTTTTTTGCACGGCGCAAATCACATTTTCAGGGGGATTTTTTGTTAGTATATTTTTGGGGAATCAAATCTTGGAAGCGGGTTTTGATTATGGGCTTGGATTTTCTTTTTTTTATGTCCTGTCTAGACATCTGGATCACGTTCCCGGTCGTCATGTACGACACGGGCCGCGGGAATCTTGGAACAGCTTCTTGTTTTACTGACGAGAGAGTAGTCAGCCTCGGCAGTAGACAGTTGTATGAATGAATCATGTTCTCCAACACTTGGCTCCAAGGAGCGACCGTTTTTCCCAATTGCTGTGTGCGAAATGTCAATACAAATAACCAACCTTTGACTTGGAGAACCATCTTGAATCATTTTTTTTTTCAGTAATTGTTACAACCAGGTTAATATTTTTACAAGTTGCCTTTCCCCGTGTTGTCCTAAGCCCGCGCAGATCCTATTCGATGGGTCCCCCGTCTCCGCTTCCCAGTAGCTTCGCAAACTCCTGCCTTTCCATCTCCAGGTGGGTCCCCGGAGGAGCAAGGGGGCCACTCCGACCACGCTCCGACTTATAAGGAATCGACTTTTGATCCTTTTGCCGGATTGAACGCAGCACGCCCACCCAGGGGGAGCAGTATAAAATCCCGCCGAAATGTCTCATACTTTTCCTCTTTATACTTCATTCCATTCTCTTGATTCTCCGCTGCGTTTAAAAGGGGGCGCAAAAGACTGTCATTCATCATGAGCGACATCCTCGACTACGAAGCCCAGCGGCAGCTGTTGGACAAGCGACACGTTCGCCAGGACGAGAACATCAAGACACTCCCGGAGAAGCACGAGATCGAGGCCGCCCACGCCTCCCTCCCTGCGCCAGGCTCGCCGTCCTACCTCGGCGGCCTCTCGAGCGAGGACACGGCGCGGCACATAGTCAACGACATCTTCCCGGGCTTGAGCGGGCAGAAGAGGTCGCAGCGCTACTACGGCTTCGTGACGGGCGGCGTGCTGCCGCTGGCCGAGTGGGCCGACAACCTCGTCACCATGGTGGATCAGAACGTGCAGGTTCACCTACCGGAGCAGTCCGTGTCGACGGCCGTCGAGGACGCCGCCCTGGGAATGCTGGCGTCGCTGCTGAAGCTCGACGGCGAGGGCGAGGGAACAGCCTGGGGAGGCCGGACCTTCACCACGGGTGCCACCGCGAGCAACATCATGGGCCTCGCATGCGGCAGGGAGGCCATACTGGGCAAGAGGTTGGGGGATGGTGGAAGCGTGGGGGAGCTAGGTCTGCTGGCTGCCTGCGTCAAGGCCGGCGTCACGGAGCTGCAGATCCTGACGAGCTCGGCGCACAGCTCCCTCTCCAAGGCGGCCAGCGTCGTCGGGTTCGGGAGGAGCTCCGTCAAGGAGCTGCGGCTGAGCGACGAGGAGCCGTGGAGGCTGGACCTCGAGGCCCTCGAGAGGGAGCTGCAGGCGCCGGGGGCCGCGAGCGTCATCGCCATCAGCGCGGGCGAGGTCAACTCGGGCCGCTTCGCCGTTGGCAGCATCGACGAGATGCGCAGGGTGAGGGCCCTGGCCGACAAGTACGGGGCTTGGATCCATGTGGACGGTGGTAAGTCTGGGCTCAATCAACCCGCTACCTAGCTGCGAGGGCATCGGTGACTAATAAGAGCCGCAGCCTTTGGTATCTTTGTGCGGGCTCTCGAGGACAAGGACGAGTACAAGCTGCTTCACAAACGAGTTGCCGGCCTTGAGCTGGCCGACAGCATCACAGTAGATGGGCACAAACTTCTCAACGTGGTAAGCAATCCATCGATTCCGTCATTATCATCAACCCCGTTTAGCATGTCCAACTCTAACTCCCATTGCGCCAGCCCTACGACTGCGGCATGTTCTTTACCAGGTCACACCTCACCCTCCAGTCCATCTTCACCAACCCCAACGCCGCCTATCTATCGTCCGGGTCCCAGTCGGCCATCCCCTCGCCCCTCAACGTCGGCGTCGAAAACTCGCGCCGCTTCCGAGCCCTGCCTGCCTACGCCGTCCTTCTGAGCGAGGGGCGGCCAGGCATGGCGGCCCTGCTTGCCAACATGGTCGAGCTTTCTCGCAAGGTAGCGGCGTTCCTGCGCGACTCCGAGCACTACGAGCTGCTCCCGGACCAGGACGCCAGCCTCGACGAGGTCTTCATGATTGTCCTGTTCCGGGCCAAGAACCCTGCGCTGAACGACGTGCTCGTTGGCAAGATTAACGATACTAGGCAGATGTACGTGAGCGGGACCAAATGGAAGGGCGAAAAGGCGGTGCGAATGGCCGTGTCGACTTGGATGGTTGATGTTGCCAGGGACTTCAAGGTGGTGTCGTCCATTTTGACCCACGTGGCGCAAGGCGAGGCGTTTGACATCAACAGTCTCGAGTAGGTAATGAGAGTTTTATTGTTTCATGCTGCGAGAGATCCCATGTGTTGGATAGGAGTAATATCGGATAGGCCAAAGTAGAATTGCCGTAATGCAGTCGACCTCGTGGGTATATCTCGTTGCTGTATTTTCAACCAACGCCCGTGAAAAAATGCCAAATCCCAACAACGACCGAAAATTTGTGTTAAAAAACCCCTGGATGTTTGCCCCTTCCTGTCGTATTTTCTCTTTGCATTTCGATCTCAGCACCACCACTCCGTGGCCACTTAGAATGGCCACCGCAAACTTTCCATCTCTCTCTCCTCGTTTAACCAAACTTCTTGGAGCCTCCCTTGAAGGTGGCCTTCTTGTCCGCCTTCTTTCCCTTGCCGATGAGCTCGAGGTGGCCCGCGCGCTCGCCCAGCATGGCCTCAGTCTGGGCCGTCATGCCGCTCGTAAACTTCTTGTGCGCCTTGTCGACATTGACCTTCTTCTTGGGCTTGACGACCTTGGACGCCTGGCGCTTCGAGTGTATCGCCTTGGAAGGGGCGGCGCGGCCCAGCTTCTTAACGGTGCCCTGGGCCATTGTGGTGTGTGAGGCGGGTGGCAGCGAGTCGTCCGAGAGGGTTGTTTTGGCGACCGAGCCTGGTTGTGGTGATGGTGGTTGAGTAGGAAGAAACTCTGTAACCTGGCATACATGTAGGAAAAAAATAAAGTGGGGATGCCATCCCGCCAAACCCACCAGCGATCGGTTGCCCCACTATAAACATCAAGCATCCAAGCACGAGCAAGCCCACAGATCATCTTGTATTCCAAACGACATTGTGTATTCATTATTGTGGCTATATAAAAGACCGACAAAATCCTGTCTATAATAACGCTCATGCCACCCAAAGCAACATCCAGTACCAACTACATTACGGGAAATATGGCATTGAGAGTCCCCATGCTTTTACCAGCCATCACCCCAACCATCATCCTCTTCCGTCTCTTTGGGCTTCATGTCAAGCTTCTTTGAAACTGGTTTGGGTGCCGGTTTTGCCAATGGTTTCTTAGCCGTTGTCGTTGTAGTTTTGGATAGGCCTTTTGGTAGTGGCTTGCCACCCACCTTCTTCGAGGATTGCGCTGCCAGCCATCCAGCAAAATCAGGTTCATCATCGCCAAATGGAGTCGCAGACGCTGTTGCGGCCTTCTTGGGTTCCTCCTTGGCTGGGGCGCTGAAGCCATCATCGTCCTCAGCCATGTCACCCCATGAGTCCACTCCCTCGTCACCGTCGTCTGCTGGCCAGAATGATTCCGCAACAGCACTTGTCGATGATTGACGCGACATCGTTGGCGGAGGAGATTTCATTGCCTGGCGATGAAGATTTGACGCGGAAGATGTGGCTGGCTTCTTGGGTTCCAGGCCGGGAGACGGGGTCGGATTGGATGAAGCGGCAGTGGGGGTAGGTTGAGTCTGTATTTCGCCGGCGGCAGCAGACAGCTTGTTGGTGAATGAGGATATGGCCCACCCGGTCCATCCAGCATTTTCTGAAGGCTGGGGGGTGCTCATTCGGGGGCCCTGGCCTTCGGCACTCTGTGGTGGAGGAAGGACGCTATCGGGCATGGATGCGGCAGCCTTTCGGATCTTTTGGAGATAGACGTCCATGGTCCTGGTAGCAGATTCGCGGATGATTTTTTCCTTGTCAATCAGCAGAGGAGAAATGACAGGCAGGATCCTGCATGCGCTGTCTTCCTCTGTAAAGTACTCAGCAGTAGCGCCTAGCGCCATCAAGGCTGCGTTCCGTGCATGGACGAAAGGATCTCTGAGCGACCTGGTGAATGCGGCAATAAGAACCTTTGATCGCGACGAAGTTCCCAGGTTCTTTGCAATCTTTCCCAGGCAGATGGTGGTGTTTGTTCGAATTCCGGGCTGCTCGTCATTTGCTGTTCTCGCAAGTTGTTTAAGCAGGTCGCCGTTGATAGTGCGGTCAGATAGTTTGCCGATAATAACGAGAACAGACTTGAGTGATTGCTCTCGGACGATTGGTGCCATATCTGTAAAACCAGCAGACTGTTGTTCGGTTAGTTAAATCCCATCCATTCAAGCGCAATTCACCAACCATCTGTGGGAAAATCTTGTCATTGACAATTTTCTGCGGCAGTCGATCGATTATTAGCTGAAGCGTGTCCAAAAGACAGACTCGGATGGCTCTATCAGGGTTCGCAAACATCCGAACGATGAACGGCGTGACCTTGGCTTCGAAATCATCGTTGCTGAGTTTCGCTGCAATCTTCACAACCACCCCGATAGCCTTTGGACCTCCGCCACCAAATTCGGCAGATTTCATCAGCTCAGGCATGACTTTCATCTTAAAAAACTCTTCAGGGAAATCATCGCTAAGTTCATCCAAGCCACTAAAAGGCGTTAGAGAATCGACTTCTTGGTCAGCAAGACAACTCACTTTAGGAATTCCTCTCGCTCCTCCACAGATTTGATGTCGAGGTTATCAATGCCCTCAGTTAGTTTAATGAGGGAGTTGTCAAAGAAAGAACCTGCTCTGTTGCCTTGGTCCAAAAAATTCCCAGCACTGATTCTAGCCTTCGGGTTGGCGTTGCAGAGGCGCTTGTAGCTTGAATGCATCGTTGGTGGAATGCCCTTGGTCTGGCCAGCTTGGTCCGCCCCGTTGTAATCGCCGTTGAATACTTCGAATAGTAAAGTTCCAAGATTAAACGCATCTACGGCCGTGTGGGGGTTCTTTTTGATGACTTCCCACCCTCCCTTTGCCAGCTCGGGAGGCGAATACCGACCAGCATCTGGAACTATGCTGCCATATGTCTGTTGCGCGCGTTAGTCAACAATTCGCCCACTAAGCTAAAGGACAATTACGTAGATGATGGATTCGTCGTCCTTGAGACTGCTCAGGACATCGAATCCTCCCAGCTTCCATTCTCCGCTCTCTGAGGTGTAAATCGATCCAACTTTTAGGCTGCCGTGAATAGATGAGGCTTCCTCGTTGATAAATTTGACAGTGCGCTACATTTTGTCAGCCTATTGAGCAGCAATTGATGCGCAGAGGAACTTACAGCGATGCTGTGAATACCCCATTTAATAGTTTCTGGGCTTAGGCTCTTTCTTCGCACATGCCACCTTAATGGGACTACTCGCTCGGTCGCAATATAAATATAGGTCTCTGTCTGCACCCGACACAATTAGCGTCATCGCTCCCGGTGTCCGAGGGCCGGATAATTATTTACCTCTACTGCGTCGAGGACCTTGATCACGCCAGGGTGTCGCAGGGTTCGTAGTTTCTTGAGTGCATTCTTGGCTAGAGGGAGTCGGGATCGGTTCGCGGTAATGTCGAAGGAGAAAATGCTGCAGTTGGAGCCATCCTCCTATGGTCTCACAGTCAGCACAGGCGACGCGACTGCGTTGCGCATAGAATTACCGACCCTCTTGGTTCCGTTATACAAGGTCCATATGGACTCGTCAATGTCGACAATGTCGCCGAAGCTGTAGGGGAAAGGAGGGCCCTTGGCCATGGCCGAAGCCACGGCGGATTTGAGAAAGTCCATGGCGATGTCACAGAGACCAAAGCCGCAGCCTTTGCTAGTAGAGGAGGGGGGTTGCCACAAGGCTTGGTTGGACAAGGTGGGATATAGGGAGAAATCGTTATCGTATCGCAACGTGGTGGTTTCCTATCGCCAAAGCTCCCCCGCGCTAGCATGGGTTACGTCGCTGCATGGCTCACCAGCGGGAACAGTGGCGGTGCGCTCTCGGCATCGCTATTATTCCCACCCCGAATCGCGGCTTAGTGGGGCCACCTGCTGGGCAACGCTGAAATTCTTCCCAGAGCAGCGTGCAGCAACCCTTTTCCTTCCCCCAGCACCAGCGCTCAGCACTCATCGCAGCAGCACCAGCACCAGGACGGAGCACCTGCCCTCCCGGACGCGCTGCACGTCGCGCGCTCGGGCCAATCGCATGCGGGCCAAGCTGCCAACAACCAACGGGTAGCCAACAGAGAAGCGCACGCATGACAGCCTCGCCATGTATTTTCTTCTTTCACCTGCACTTTTGCCTCTGAGAGGAGCGGGTACATGCTTTGATCTTGCAGGCTCCGCGCCTCGCCGACCCCAGCGCCCTGGATTCTAGTGCCCGCCCTGGCTGTCACTTCCCCTCAGCCACCAACTTCACAAACACCAGCGATTCAAACGCCCTCGCGCCCGAAAAGCCGCCCCCAAGGCTTACAGACACCCGTCTCCCCCTCCGCACCTTTGGTATGTAAATGGTTTCTTTTTACACAAACAACCCGCACGTGTCGAATGATGCCTATGGTAAAAGGTCTGACCGAACGGAACCCTTCTGGTTGCACCATGTCTCGCGCCGTGACCCGCCACGGACATGCTTCTCTCCGAACATGCCCACTCCTCTCGTTGCTGAGCGATTCTCCCGGCATATTTCACATGCCGCCAGAGCATCTTAGGGACGAATAAATTAGCTCCGTTTGTCGCAAAATGGAGTCTTGATCTTCGCTGCCCCCACGGATCTGGACCAAAGGCCGCGACAAACAGCAGGCGTTTGTCTGCTGCGGCCCGGCAAGAGACGGTGTAACCGCTGTGGTGCCCAGCTTGACGGCCCATATAAAACTGAAAAGATCTGACATCGACACACTCCCCCAATTTCATGCCTGCTCTCTCAACGCGAATTTCATCGTGCATAGCTGACACTCAATGTCATGATTAGTCATTACCGTCTCAGCCTTAGTTTCATACCCTCCACTTCTCATTGCACACCACTCGACTCAAACGAGTGAGGCATGGGAACTCCCACCTTGAATTACTATGAGTCTTCGATAACCCTCCACCTCTCGGAGTTCCATCTTCATGTCCGTGGTGGACATGGCGCAGGAAGATGGAAAATGCGGCCAACAATGTGCGGCTCCTAATTGCAGCTCCAAGGCCCATCTCGACTCCAAGTTTTGTGTTGCGCATCAGGAACCAAGCTGCAGGCTTGGCTCCGTGAACAGGCCGCCACTTGCCAACGATCTTCCAAGGATGATGCATTTTCCGAATGGCCCTGTGAGAGCTATCAGAGGTCGCAGCCGTTTCAGATCTTTCCAGCGTAATCCGATCAAAGCTCAAGCGACCCCGAGCCCAAGTCCAAGGGAAGCCCCAAAGGAAATCCAATTCCCCGATCCCACGAACAAGGGCGGGCACACGCAACCAGGCTCTAGAGCTGAGCCGACCGCACATGAAACCAATAAGCAACCTAACAACTCCAAGCCGCATGATCATGCAGTGCAGGGGTCCGTGCCCTCTCATGACTCGAAACACAGTCTTGTGCCCACGGGAAACAGAAAGGCGATCACAGTCGCGGACCTTTGCACAGAAACGCCAGTTCCATCACCCATTAGTCCAGCATTTGGCAAAGAGGATGTTCCAAGCGCGACACACTCACCCGAAATCACCAATCCAAATCTGGATTGTTCGGGTGGGCCTCGTGATCGACAAGGGCCGAAGGAATGTTATTTGGTGGATAAAGCACAGGCGTCAACGAAACCGCAGCCCTCGGCTTCAATACCAACCTTGCCAAATCACGCTCATACTATCAACAAGGTCAATAGGCCCCCGCCACCCACTCATGTACATTCGCCACTGAGCAACTCATCTCAGGCTTCGCTGGATTCCGGAGGAGCTGCCGATATTGAGAGCAACGTTGACGAGGAACTTCCCGCTCCAGCCGACCCAGACGAGAGCTTTGATTCAATCGACCAGCATGATACTACACCCACCTTAGAAAATTCCTTGGAGCCTGAGTTTGACAAAGCGCACACTCCTCAGACTGGCGAAGAACCCGACGGGCCGGTGCCCATGAGCTTGGCTACATCCATAACACCAGAAAAGCCTCAAACCAGTCACATCCAGGTGAACAACGATGGCGCCTCTATGCGAAGTAAGGACACGTTGGTCATGCGTGAGGTCGTCACACTCCCTCGTCGCAAAATGGAGGCACGGAAAGAACGCATGTTGGCCAATTTCAATTCTGATGCATTTGACACGTTGATATACCAGCAATCCAATCTCCCTCCGCCTAAAGGTGTCAAGTTACCAACTCGCTCTCCCAAGAAGCGGATGGTGCCATACCAAGACGACCGGCTAGCTTTGCACACGAATCCAGCAATCCATGGAATGCATAGACGGTCAAATGACTGGTACCAAAAGAAATCAAAGGAAATCGAAGATCGCGGTGGGCGAAAAGCATGGTTTGGAAAAGTTGCCGAGAGGCAGCGTTATTTGCGCGCAAAGGAGGCGGCTATTGAACAGGAATGTCGGGAAGCGGAACTGACTGGCCGTATTCCTCCACGCCAGGACCCACAGCCTCGAGGTCATAAAAGAATTCATGATTTCGGGGACGTTCCAGAAGCAGAACTTCCAGAAATGGTCCGGAACAACCCAGCATGGTTGAAGGCATGCGCTTGGCATCGTAAGACAAGGCGCCGAATTCGAGCTGAATCACCGCCATCACCATTACAGCCTTCATTGCCAGAGCCCCCTCAACCGAAACAAAACCCCAAACTAGAACGCCATATGCAAATGGCAGCAGAAGAAGCGCGGCGTTTTTATCAAGAAGCTATGAAAGAATTGCAACCATATGTATAAATGGCACCCATAAGTTTTTGTTTTTTTGGAAAAACAGTTCAGGTGGTCCAGGCACTCGAGATCAACGTGTACTTAATTAAAAAGCATCCAAGGAAAGATGGATTTGTAAGCAAAAGCAACGAGCAGTATGGCGTTAGAGGTTTAATGCAATTCACCAAGCGGGCCTCTGCTCTGGAAGCCATGTTATATCATGTTGCGTTGAGACGTGTCATAGAGTCCAAGGCACGACTTTGCGGATGTGCAGCAAGAGTGTAGATAGTGAAGCCCAGCACTATCTCAGATCATCTTGGAGATGATATAGAGATTTTTCAATGTTGGCCTGAAAACATGCTTGGTATAAATTCCATCCCAAGGTGTTTGTTGTTCAGACTTAAGGCGCAGCCCTGTTGCGATATGCGCAGGTTTCCCTGGAAGGCATACCATGATCCGTCCTCAACAAGGCCAGAAAAACGCTAGGGTCCGGTATTGATAGTTCCCAGCCAACCAACCAATACGTCTACAAGGGTTCAATGTTACAATGAATCATCAAGTTGGGAAGCTTTGTTTTTGTCAAAACTGTTTTTTTTTACCAAAAAAAAATAGATGCATTGGTTTATTTTATTTCTCCATCTTTCGCAGAATATCTCGGCTGCTTAGATTTTGCATGAGCAGCCTAGCACGGCGGACCAGATCAGCGCCAGACACCCAACTACAGCAAGGGGAGGCCTCGTTCATTGGAGCCTTATAGAGAAGAATTAGAGACCAAGAGCGAAGGCGAAATTTTGTCATCAAATAGAACTATATACCACCCATTCATTTACCCGTCCAGACGCCACTGGTTCCATCATGTAACCAAAACTCAGAGAAACACCAGGACGAAGCAAAGGGCCTCACCCAAAAAAAAAAAAAGCAGGGCCCTCTGGTCGCTCCAGTTGCTATTTTTCTTCCTTTTTTTCCTTTTTACTACATCGTGTTTACGTTCAACCTGCAGTTCTAAATTCCCTTGGAAAGCAGGTTCAGGGCGCTCCCGGCAAGGATGAATCCGGCCTGGTCCTTAGTAACGGCGTGCTTGGTGGGGATGATGATCTCCTCGCCAGAGCGCTTGGTGACGCGGAGCTGGACTTCACCCTTGCCGCCGTTCTGGAGCATCTCGTAGAGGCCGATGGTGGCAACCTCGTCACCAGCGACAATCTTGTCGTAGTCAGCCTCGTTCTCGAAGGTCAGGGGCACAACACCCTGCTTCTTGAGGTTGGTCTCGTGGATACGGGCAAAGGACTTGGTGAGGACCACGCGGGCACCGAGGTAGCGGGGCTGGAGAGCGGCGTGCTCACGGGCAGAACCCTCGCCGTAGTTGTGCTCAGCGACAACCAGCCACTCCTGGCCACGTTCCTTCCACAGCGCACCGAGGTCAGGGATGGTGTGCTTGGAGCCGTCAAGGTCGTAGGCGACGTTGACCTCCTCGGTCTCGGCGTTGATAGCTGTGTTGAGCGTGTTGGTGCTGATGTTGGGCAGGTGGCCCTTGTACTTGAGCCACGGGCCTGCAGCAGAAATCGTGTCGGTCGTGCACTTGCCAGTCACCTTGACGAGGACGCGGAGACCGGAAAGGTCTGAGCTAGGGAAGGCGTCAAAGGGCTCAAGGAAGGCCAGACGGTCAGAGGTGGGGGAGATGGCAATCTGAGCGTTAGGGTCGTGGGGCTGGGACAGAACACCAAGCGAGGGCACACCGGACTCGAAGGGAGTCTGGGGACCCTCGAGGCCCTGAGGAGGCGAGAACTTGAAGTCCTTGCCGTCAGGAGTCTTGATGGTGTCGGTGATGGGGTTGAAGGTGGTGGAGCCAGCAAAGGCCATGGCGGTAACAATCTCGGGCGAGGCGAGGAAGTTCATAGTGTCAGGGTTTCCATCGTTTCGGCCACGGAAGTTGCGGTTGTACGAGGTCAGGATGGCGTTGCTGGTGCCCTTGGTGACGCCGTCCTGTCGCTGCCACTGGCCAATGCAGGGACCGCAAGCGTTGGAGAGAACGATACCTCCGGCCTGCTCAAATGTCTGCAAAGTTCCATCACGCTCAAGAGTTGCTCGGATCTGCTCACTGCCGGGAGTGATGTAGAAGTCCGCAGCGGGCTTGAGGCCAGCGGCAGCGGCGTCCTTGAGCAAGCTCTCGACACGGGTCATGTCCTCGTAGGAGCTGTTAGTGCAGCTGCCGATGAGACCGGCAGACAGGGTCTCGGGCCACTTCTGGCCCTGGACAACCTCCTTGAACTTGGAAAGGGGAGTAGCCAGATCGGGGGTGAAGGGACCGTTGATGTGGGGCTCAAGGGTGGACAGGTCAATGGTGATGACCTCATCGTACTCGGCACCCTCGTCGGCCTGGAAGCGCCACTGGGCATCAGGGTCGGAGGAGTTGCTGGCAAATCCCTCGAGGGCAGCAATGTTGGCGTTGGCCTGGGATCGGCGGGTCGAGTCGAGGTATCTGGCAGTGGCCTTGGTGTAAGGAAAGATGGACGTCGTGGCACCCACCTCGGCTCCCATGTTACAGCAAGTGGCCATACCAGTGGCGCTCAGAGTCTCAATTCCAGGGCCAAAGTACTCAATGATAGATCCAGTACCACCGCGGACAGTAAGCTCGCCGGCCAGGCGCAGAATAACATCCTTGGGGGAGGTCCACTTGTTCAGCTCACCAATGAGCTTCACACCAAGGATCTTGGGGGCCTTGAGTTCCCAAGGAGCACCAACAAGAGCCTCGACAGCGTCAGCACCACCAACACCAATAGTTATAGTGCAGAGACCACCGGCGTTGGGGCTGTGAGAATCAGTTCCCAGCATCATCAGACCCGGAAGGGCGTAGTTCTCGAGAACGGTCTGGTGGATGATACCAGCACCTGGAGGCCAAAAGTCCATGCCGTACTTGCGGGCAGCGGACTCGAGGAAGTCGAAAACTTCCTTGTTGGTCTGGATACCGGCAGACAGATCATCTTCAGCACCCTTGGCACCGACAATCAAGTGGTCACAGTGGATGCTGGCAGGGATAGCGGGCTTCTCGAGGTTGCAAGACATGAACTGCAGGAGGGCCATCTGGGCCGAGGCGTCCTGCATGTTGACACGGTCGGGGTTGAGACGCAGGTTGGCCTTGCCACGAATGCTGCGGCCATTGTCGGTGTTGCTGAGGAGAGACTCCTCGACGTTGTCCAGGTGGCTGTAGAGGATCTTCTCGGCCAGGGTCAGGCGCTGCTTGCCGAGCACGCGACGGACGTCGGTGTACTTGGTGTAGAGCTTCTCGTAGGTGGGGGGAAGCGACTTGACTGAGGAAAAGTTCCTTCGGGAGCTCTTGGTCGCAGAGATGGCGGCGGCAGATCGGATGGCACTGGGGCCGGCACGTCGCAAAAGTTGCTATCGAGGCAAAAAAAAAAAGACCCATTGTTAGTTTTCAGGTAGCTTGGGAGGAGCAGAGACGAGGAAGCTGAGTCGAGATGCCTCAATTACACGTCTCAAACAACCAACAGGTTTTTACTCACCGTCATGGCACCGCCTGAGCGACTGGCCAGCTCAATTGAGGCCATGGTGAATGGTGCACAGTCACAGCAACGATGCTGGTGAAAGAAGTTTTGGTGTTGGTCACTTGGTGGGGGCGAGTTCGGGGGGAAATTTTTGGAGATTGTAAATTCACAGGATTGGATTGGAGTGTGCGGGAGAATCTGGGGTTGTGGGGCCTCCACCAGGCCGAGCACCGGCACCGTCACGCAGGTGGATCAAATCTCACAGCGGCAACTGAACACACCACCAGCTAGTTCTTGTAGATGCATTTCATACCTTGGCGTCTTTTTTGTACGTCATCCTTTACACTTATCTAAATAGAATCCTTACACCAACCACTAATACGTAAATGAACCCACCCCTCAGTTACATTTCCATGCCTCAAAAGCCATGCAAGCCATCGCTCAGTCGTTTGTTATTATCACAGAGGCAACATGTCTGTCGCCCAATATTCCAACCCTTAGGTTCCTAGCCGTTCCATTCACAGATCCATTCTCGCCATCTAAAACATGGCAACGCCGTCCGCATCCTCTAGCCATAACGCCGCAAGGTCCTTGTTCAGTCCCAGTCGAAGCTTTCGGAGAACTTCTTCTCCCTTGCTCGTTGCCAGCCAGCCCTGTCTCCAGTCCCATCCTCTCTGTGAGTTCCCTCCCGCCGTCATTTTGTTCAGGTGGCTCACCAGCACCGAGCTTCCACTCATCACGTAGCTGCTCGCGCCCAGCGAGTTGGTCGACTTCTCCATCAAGTCCCAAGGCGTCGACCCCTTCAGCCCTTGGCCAGATCCCAACACCACCTCGAAAAAGTCGGCACAGGCTGAGTACACGCGCTCGCCCACGGTTTCAATATCCTCGATGGCCTTGAGCAGAATGTCGATCTGCTCAAGGTTGATGACGGTGCGTGATTGGTTGACAAAGACGGTAGCCTCAGCAAGCAGCGCCAGTAAGAAGTCTTCGCTCACAACCGCATCCCGAGAATCGTCGTAAAGTCCTCCACGGATATTATCGTCGGAGCTGGAGATGACCGCAACCAGAGCGGCGGCTGCTTCCTTCTTGACCTTCAGGGCCTTGACAGGAGAAATATCTTCCAACTGCACCGAGTCGCGGATTTCGTAAAACTTGCGTAATGTGGCATAGCCGCTCAGCATGCGACCGAGGAGTTGGGCTGCTTCCAAGTCCTGCTTGGCACGCTTCTCCAGCGTCTCGGTTCGTTTTCGCAACAAGTCTTTCAAATCCTCGTCAAGATCGTTCTCCGCTGGGTAGGCAGTGGATTGAACCAGCGAATAAGACATGAGAAGATTGAGGACCGCTCGTACACTGTCTGGGCGGTGAGATAGAGCGTAGTACCACAGTGCCTCACCATAACGGTGAGATTCTTTAGACAGAATCTCAGCAAAGGTCTATGATAGGTTAGCTTGAATAGGCTTGAAAGGCATATACCATGTCTTACATCTGCTGTCTCTTCGGCGTAGTTGATCATACCGAGATCGTTGAGTATCCTCCATATCTTGTCCACTGTGCTGCTTGAGTTCTCGTCCAAGGTGGCCAGGAGATCCCGCAGCAGCTCGCCGACAGTCTCTTCAGACTTCTCAGGCGAGTCCATCCGGCCAAGCACCTGAATGGCCATTTCCCATCCATCGCGCTCCGGGGACAGCTGTTCGATGCCCGCTAGCTCTCGGGCATACAAGACAAGGGTGGTGTCTTTGATGCCTTCCAGCTCGTCAGGTCCAGGTTGGGCTACGCCCAGCAATGCAAGGTCATCAAAATCCAGGCTATCAGTCGGGAAGGGGTTGGTAATTTCGGGCGCAGGAAGCCAGTCACCCAGGGATGCTACCTCGGCAACGGTGCAGGCCACAGGGAGAGACCAGATTCTGAGGAATCCCAGGACAGCATTGATATTGCCCTCGAGTGCAGAAGCAATGGCAACCTCAACAGGGTTCATTGTGTTGGGGTTCATGTCGGATTCGATGACCAGATGGAAAACCGTTGCAAGTCGCTCGAAATAATCATCAGCATCGTTGAAGCGGGATGCTGATGCCCGGAAGCTCTGAGAGTGTGAGAGCCTGAGAGCCTTGTGACGCTGGTTTGCGTCATCCCACCAACCAAACAAGCCGATAGTCGCCTCGCACCAATCCTGAGCTACCTCCATGATAGCTTCGTGGTTTCCGAGAATGATGCTGTAGATGGTCTGCAAATTCTCGTAGATATCCCATGGAATCTGGCTGGACGCCTTTCTAGCCATTGTCGACATGGTGTCGAGCTGCTGGTATTCATCGTCCATCGAGTCCCGGAAACCCTGGTCTTTGCCTTCGGCAAAGAGTGTCAGCCTGTCCAAAGATCCGCGGGCTTGGATCCGGAACAGAGTCCAGTTGCTGTTCCAGATATCCCAGTCGGATCTCCTAGCGGGGCACTGCTCCAGAACGTCACAGGTGGCAATAGAAAACCGCTGCACATTCTCCAAAGCCTTGCCTGTGTACGCGTACTCTCCACGAGGGCCGCGGCGAACATTTTCCCAACCGGCATTCCTGAGCAGCTGCGAAGCACCTTCGAGGTCTCCGCGTAGCAGGGCACAACGAACCGTCTGCCAGAACAAGCTGTGGCATGCAGGGCTGGGCTTGTACCTGCTAATTTCTCGAACTTGGTCGGGGTAGAGGTTGTGGCTCGTCTGCATCCAGTCGAACAGGATCTCAGGCAGCGGCGGGGTCTTTTCGTCATCAGTATTGGTATCGAAGCGAGTATGGTGCATTCGGAGAATGAGGTGGGCGACGTAGGCTGCCTTTTCGAAAGGTTCGGCTCCAGGACCTGGTCCGATCGTCGCATAGTCTTCGCCCTCAGGCTGGGGCAGTTCGTCTACATAATCATTCCAGAGGCGAACAAGGCGGTAGGTAATGTTTGCGAGAGAGTTGTCCATCTTTTCAGCATCATCCTCTGTGCCAACACCCTCTTCGTAGAGCCGGCAGACGAGGTCTTCAGTCTGCAAAATTAGATGAGAAGGTTCAGCGATTCTGGCAGGCTCTTGCTGGTTGTACAAGTCCTTCGCAATTGCGGCAAATTGGAATCCCTGCTTGCTGGTGCTCTTGCCGAACTGAATGGCAGAACGCTTGAAAATATCCTCGGCCTCTCTGCGCATCCGATTGGTTGCAGCCGGTGTGTTGAGTACCATAAGGTCCGATTCATCACCAATAACGGGCTGTCCGTAAGGCCGGTCATCGTGGCGCATGTTGAGGAACATGTCGGGTTCATCTGAGCCTTCTCGTTCGTACTCGTCGTCGTATTCATCTCTTTCTCGCTGGTCATGCCCCCCAATGTCGCGGTCGAGAATTCGTTCGAGCTCGGCATCCATGTCGCCCTCGTAGTTGCCTTGGGCTGGGATAGACCTTCGGAAGAGACTACCTCGGTGCGGCGGCAGGTCAGGTTCGTCCTCCACATATTGATCTTCCTCTTCTTCCTCCTCCTCCTCTTCATCAGCGGCGCTAAACTGGCGGCTCAGACCAGAAGGTCCTCTTCCTCGGATGGAACGACCAAGAGGCGCGTTTGAGGGCGCAGGTCGACTGAAAGGGTTTTTCACAGAGGGCCCAGATGACATGCCAAAGCTGAGAGGTTTGGGATCTGTCATTCCTCCACCCATTACAGAGCTTCCCAGAAAGGATGCGGTAGGCGCGCCGGCTGGTGTAAAGGAAGCGGCAGATGATGGAGGAGGTCCGGCCGGGGTCGTCGTAGGGTTCTCGCCCATAAACGAAAATCCAGAGCCTCGCGGCTGTTTCCTGTCCGGCGTTGAGGGCGCCGGGCTGGAAGGCGGGCTGGAATCGGGGACAAAGAATCTGTGAGCCATGGTGGCGGTCGATGTTTATGCGGCGAGAGCTCCCCTATCGTCGAATACTCTGGGTCGAGATGGCGCAGCAGCAAAGGCAGGGCCTGTCACTCATCCAGGGAATCAGGACGATGCTGTCGCATACGATGAAGGCTGTGAGCGACGCGACGGTGATGTTTGTTAGGCCGTCTATTGGTCAAAGCTGCCTTGACAACGCGCTTGGGATATTTTTTGGAGCTATCGCGATGGGTAACGAAGACCCGCAGTTTAGCCGAGCCTCACCTTGAGACCCATTTTTATTCACCGAGCTCACCGCGGGCGGCGCTATCTCGACAGGAACAGATCAAACAGGACATTGAGTCCCGGGTCCGACTTTGAGTCCCGAAATCACGTATCAGGGGGTGGAGATGGCTGATCTAGTGTAAGGGCCGACACGGGCTTTTCTCGCAAAATTGCTCGGCATCTGGCGAGCGCTGGTTTGTCAGTTCGACGGTATCCCGGGTCCATTTCCGTCTTTTAGCTTCCATGAGAACCCTTGCCAAGCACCGACACTCAGCAGCCCGCACCAAAGCGGCCCCGGCTGGCTTCCTCTTATTGATCAACTGGTTTATCTGAGTCACGCCGCCGGCTGTCTCGATATCGGAACGCGGAGACTACGGGATCCCGTCCGAAGTGCCGACCCATAACTGAGTTTGTTCTCCACTGGCCTGCCTTGTTCGTCATTTCGCTGGCAAACCACCACCTCCCCCGCCGCTGCCGACGCGAGGCGGGTCACAATGCTCGGAGGCTGTACCAATAACACCGGCTGCCAACCCGCTCGGCGAGTCTCCCCGCACGGCACAATCAATCAGAATGCAGCATAAGCCGAAGCGGGCCTCCAATAAGCTATGTCGGTGCAAATCTGTCGGGTGCCTTTGCCTATCTCAGGTGACGTGTGAGTGCGGATTTCAAACTCCATTGCGGGGTAGGTGGGCACGGAGTTGCTCGGTGATCGGAATCTGACCCCAATGAGCCCAAGCTTCCTACATAAACATCACAACCTCAACCGGTTGGGCTTTCTCGACCATCGAAATTCAGCTTCTGAGTTTCATCACCAATTTGTTCCTTTTACTTGAATTTCATCTCAATTCAGTTGGAAGGACACAATGGCTTCAACTGCTGGACAGGTGAGTCTTGCTTGCCACACTTTACCCCTCCTTCATCCGTCACCTACCCCGCGCCGGTCGAGGGGGGCGATTTCGGTACAATGGCTAACGCTTCACTCTTGGGCAGATCATTACTTGCAAGGCCGCCGTCGCCTGGGAGGCCGGCAAGCCCCTTACTCTCGAGGACGTTGAGGTTCTCCCTCCCCGTGCCAACGAGGTCCGAATTCAGATTTACTACACTGGTGTCTGCCACACTGGTACGTGTTCCCTGAGTGTTTCGATGCAGCCGGGTGCTAACTCCGAACCAAGATGCCTACACCCTGTCGGGCAAGGACCCCGAGGGTGCTTTCCCCATCGTCCTCGGACACGAGGGTGCCGGTATCGTCGAGTCCATCGGCGAGGGCGTCACCAACGTCAAGGTCGGCGACCACGTCGTCGCTCTCTAGTATGACATTCCCACCACCTATCCCAGATGCCGACCTATTACTAACATGACATCCCCTACCAGCACCCCTGAGTGCAAGGAGTGCAAGTTCTGCAAGTCTGGCAAGACCAACCTGTGCGGTAAGATTCGTGCCACCCAGGGCAAGGGTCTGATGCCCGATGGCACTTCTCGATTCCGATGCAAGGGCAAGGACCTCCTCCACTTCATGGGTACCTCCACCTTCTCCCAGTACACTGTCGTTGCCGACATCTCCGTCGTTGCCATTGAGCACGATGCTCCCATGGACCGAACCTGCCTTCTCGGCTGTGGTATTACCACTGGTTACGGTGCTGCCCGTGTGACCGCCAACGTCGAGGAGGGCTCCAACATTGCCGTCTTCGGTGCTGGCTGTGTCGGTCTTTCCGTCGTCCAGGGTGCTGTTACCAACAAGGCTGGCAAGATCATCGTCGTAGATGTCAACCCTGACAAGGAGGCCTGGGCCACCAAGTTCGGTGCCACTCACTTCGTTAACCCTACCAAGCTTGAGAACGGCCAGACCATCGTTGACAAGCTTATTGAGATGACTGACGGTGGTTGCGATTACACCTTCGACTGCACTGGTAACGTTAGCGTCATGCGTGCTGCCCTCGAGGCTTGCCACAAGGGTTGGGGTGAGAGCATCATCATTGGTGTCGCTGCTGCTGGCCAGGAGATTTCCACCCGACGTAAGTTGTCCATTGATTGCGGTTGAAGCTCAAACACTGACCCCTCAAATAGCATTCCAGCTCGTCACCGGACGTGTGTGGAAGGGATGCGCCTTTGGAGGTATCAAGGGCCGCTCTCAGCTCAACGGCCTTGTCGCCGATTACATGGCAGGTTCTCTGAAGGTCGACGAGTTCATCACCCACCGCAAGAACCTGGGTGAGATCAACAACGCCTTCGACACGATGAAGCAGGGAGACTGCATCCGTGCCGTCGTGGATATGAGGACTGTGTAAGTCAGCTTTGCAGGATTAAATAGTAAAAAAATGAATGTTATGCCAATAATCAATGGGGCAGGGAGTTGACTCTACCAAGACTGTAACATCTGGGCAACCGTTCTATAAGTGCAACGACTGTCGACCACCCTGATGGCCGCACTCGAGCTAATGACGCACACCCCCACCCCGGAAAAAAGAAGATACGGACGTTCGACACAGCGCAAGAGAAGGATTCCCACTGTGCGATACTAACGGACTGGATAATTGGGTTTTATTGGAGCAACGAGCGGGTTTGGGCAAGCTACTGCAGGTTTGCGGGCATCCTCCACCTACCCTACACTGTATTTTGAGCAGAAACCTTGTACCACCAACAACCATGTAGGGGTATTCAGTGGGGGACATACGATAGCTATAGGAACATCAAAAAAAAATACGGACCTTGGTTTTGGCACTACTCATGTGGCTTCATCTTTTTTAAGCTCCCGACATCGGTCTCCTCGCGTGAAGCTGAATGCCGCTTAGAAATTGACAGCGTCTGTGAGGTTCGATGAATCCGGGGTATCCCCACTAGTGGGCAGCAAGTGGAGACGCCCGGTAGATGAGTTGCCACAGGGGAAAGTTTACACGCGTTTGGGAATGACGACCCGCGTCGAATCCTGCAGTTACTCACATATCCCTGCGACGATGCGAAGATCAAGAGTTTCGAAAGACGCTGCGAAGCTGTTCGAGCGCGCATCAGAGTCAGTATCACCACCGAGACGGATAACACGATCATCACTGGCACGATTTGCTTTTGCGGCAGGCGAGGAAGAGGACATCAAAGCCGACATTCGAGACATTGAAGATGCCGTCAGCTCTCCTCCACGAAAGCGACAGCGAGTTCCTGTGGTGAAGTCGGAGCAGCCGGTCTCACGGAACGGTGTCAAGAAAGCAAAAATAAAATCAGAAGTCAAATCGGAGGTCAAATCGGAGGTCAAATCAGAGGTCAAATCAGAGGTCAAATCGGAAGCGCTTGATGATGCTCTCAGCTCCATCCCTTCGCTGCCGTCCAAGGCACCTCGCCGCGCCCGCAAGCCCGCCCGAAAGACGGTTGACCTATCGACAGGAGAGAGCACGGTCGAGCCCCCATCCGACTGGGAGGCCATGTACAACGTCGTGAGGAAGATGCGAGCGCCCGGGGGAGCAGCGTACGGAGCGGCGGTTGATACAATGGGTTGCGAGCGATTGGCAGATCGGAATGCGTCGCCGAAGGACCAAAGGCTCCACTCACTGATCGCGCTGATGCTGTCGAGTCAAACAAAGGACACAGTCACTGCGGTGGTTATGAAGAAGCTGCAGACGGAGCTGCCGGCGCACAAACCTGGGGCGCCCATCGGTCTCAACCTGGACAACCTGCTGGCCGTGGAGCCAGCGATGCTGAACCAGTTTATATGGGCGGTGGGATTTCACAACAACAAGACAAAGTATGTTTTATTCTAACGCTTCGAAAAACCGGGAGGAGACCGGCTGCTGACGAAAGGTGCGCGCGCGCAGGTATATCAAGCAATCGGCCGAGATTCTTCGAGACAAATGGGACGGCGACATCCCGGACACGATCGCAGGGCTCACCTCGCTGCCGGGGGTAGGGCCAAAGATGGCGTACTTGTGCATGTCGGTCGCGTGGGACCGAACAGAGGGCATTGGCGTTGACGTACATGTGCATCGCATAACGAACCTCTGGGGCTGGAACAAGACCAAAAACCCAGAGGAGACTCGGCATGCGCTGCAGTCTTGGCTGCCGCGGGATCGATGGCGGGAGATTAACTCGCTTCTGGTCGGGCTTGGCCAGGCCGTCTGCCTCCCTGTTGGCCGCAAGTGTGGCGAATGCGAGCTCGGAGTCGAGGGGCTATGCAAGGCTGTCGATCGAAAAAAGGTTATTGAGGCAAGGAAGAAGGTCAAGGCCGAAAAGGTCGAGGCCGCCGCGGTCGAGACCAAGGACGAGGAGGACGAGGATGAGAAGGATGGCACCGCAGTGAAGATGGAGGTTGCACGAGACATAGAGATCAAGCAGGAGGAATGATGAAATTTTTGTTGACGAGTCGATTTCAGACGGCAACAACATGTCATGTCGCTGCCGGCGGCACCCGGCCCACCATAATCCAGTGGTCGGTTGACGGACCACGTAGCGAGGGAGCCGTGGGCGACGTTGCTCTGGTGGGCGACCGGATGGCGCCCTTAAATGCACGAATACAAGCCTGATGTCCTCGTCACCGTTGTGTCGTATTTTGCTCGGCAGAGTGCAGCCAATTCGGCGCTATTGTAGTCATGAGACTTGGGCGGTCAATTCAGCAAGCGGGCTCACGAGATCATGGGTTCGATACGATATCGGAGATAAGACCGGGGGGTTGGTTGGGTTGGGTTGGGGTTGGGGGGGGGAGGGTCCCACGTAAGGTAATGGGTTGCCTTGGGTCGGCGGGAGGATAGGGTTGGCATCTACTCAGCTCAATTCAGCTCAATTCAGCTCATGACGCCGCCGCTGCAACGCTGATTCTTGGTTCGATCATGTGTCTTGTTATTGGAAGGAAGAAATAAAAAAAATCAATTCAGAAAACCCGGCTAAGATTTGGGGGGCGCGTTGAACTGCCAAAGAAAAAAAATAGCCCTGTACGCCGACGCAAACACCCAGTCTGCCCACCTCCTGGTAGAATACAAGGGCGTTTGAAACGCCTCTTCCAGTTTCCTTAACTAGATTCCTAGCCCCTTGTCTCGTCATTACTTCGTGGTCGTCAAATAAGAAATTGAGTTTCCCGTTGGCAGCGTGGAGAGAGACGCCAACTCCCTCGCTCCTGGGGTCGTGTTTCATCATGTGTGTCTGTTATACGCCCCGGATAACCTGGGTTCGCTCGGCTTCGAGCTGGGCGGCATTGCGCTCGTGGGACTGCTTCTTGCACTGCAGTGATCAAGTTAGCACAGCTGGTTCATGTATCGAGGAGATGAGCAGGCAAGGGCGGTGGGCAACGTACGTCTTCGAGTCCGGTGCACTTGTGGTCCTCTAGTAGGCGGTGCTTGCCGCAGAAGTGTCCCTGGCAAAAGGTGCAGTCTCCGACGATTCGCTGAGCAGGCTCGCGGCACTGGGCGGCGGTGCAACGGATTCGCTTGGCAGGCATGGTTGCGGATGGGGTGATGATGGTGGTGGTGGTAGTAGTAGTGGTGGTGGTGATGATGGCTTGAGGATTGTATGTCGGTGTAAGAGACAGAAAGCCGAAACGATGGGCAACCGACGAGGCTTTGTTGGTCGAGGCAAGGGACCGTGCGAAACCGATGGAAATCAAGAGACGAGGAGACGACAAGTAATGACCGCAAGTGCGTCAGCGTACGATGCAGGACGGGGAGCCAT
This sequence comes from Calonectria honghensis, assembly GCA_013403855.1. Classification (NCBI taxonomy): domain Eukaryota; kingdom Fungi; phylum Ascomycota; class Sordariomycetes; order Hypocreales; family Nectriaceae; genus Calonectria; species Calonectria honghensis. The sequence goes on along the minus strand of VTGB01000039.1, from coordinate 137,983 downwards.
GGATGCTTTATAAGGAGACGAGGAGGCTGATGAATGAATCATGCCTTGGGTGGAGACCCTGTCGGTTCGCCTCCCAGACCCAGAGACCCAGGCTTAGTTTGGAGGTGTGCATCCAAAGGACCCCAAGGGTGCTCGGTACTCCGTACAGTGACAACAGACGTACGGGCTACATAGTACATACAATTGCAGGACATTTTTTTTTTAAACACGGGACCAGCATGACGACCAGCCCCAGCCCAGGCCGGGCAGGGCGGTCCCAAAATTGGCCCAATTTCCCTTGCACTCCCCGCCCTTTGAGGCCATCCGGGCCATCCCTTTCAAGCCGCTCACCGCGTCTCCCGGAGACAGGCTATTCTCAGCTGGCCGCCGTCGAGCACCCACGAGCCCGACCGGACTGGGACGGCCGCAGCGTAAGAAGCCCGTGGAAACACGCCCCCCTAAGGACCTCCAAGGCGACCCCCCCGGCGCTGGGCCACTTTTACCCGCCGAGGCGCCTGACTGGAATGGCCCGCCGGACCCGGGGGGGGGTTCCATGGGAGAGGCAAAGGCCGCGAGGCTCCGAAAGCGGTGGAGGCGAACGCCGTACGGTCTGGAGTCTGGAAGGGGCGTAAGGGGGAATGATGGGGGAATGGGGTAGCGCACGCCGTCATGTCATGGGTGGTGGGAGGGAACCATTATTGCCGATCAGCCTCGAGGCGGGCAGACCGAGACTTTTTTTTTCTTTGCTCGTCCTCATGAGGCGGCGACATGTGTGTGAGACGATAATTTACAGCTCGCAGTGACCCAAGCTGGGCCTTGTATACAGTATGTACGGTACAGTAGTAGTCTTTGGGTCTAGGGCCCTCGGACTCATATCGCGCAGCTGCTCAGGTGCCGACGCCCCATCAGAGGACCAGGACCATGATGGCTGGCGTCAAGGGCACCGATATATGCTCTGGCGCGGCTGGCGCTCTATACTACCCAACCTGTGTACGGGCACCGTGTACGGCGATACGCCGTCGTCCACGTACCCAGTTCTCTGCCTGGCATGGCTATGGCTCTGCTTAGCCCTGTCGCCTGGGCTGGGCGGCTCCCTGGGATTCCCATGTCCTCGTCGATTGACGGGGGGGGGGGGGACCACCACTTGCTATGCTGGGATCGCCCCCCCAACAAGCAGCAGGTTCGTGCTGGGTGTTAAAGCCACTGCAACACTCAAGAGCCAATCGCTCCCCGTAGCGCCCTACAGCATTGTCCAGACGCTCTCAGACAGTGAGACAGGTTGCTCAGGGGGCCAGCCCGAGGCCTGGAAGCGTCTCGATGCCGCAGGCATGCCCCCCCTCTCCCCCTCCCCAGCGCCAACGCCGCGATTCAGGCGCCTACATGCAACGGGCGCCGCCAGCGACGACTTTTGTTTTCTCGTGGGCAACGGATGCCACGACCGGTCTCGCGGGAAGGGGAGTGGGGTTGATTTGTCTTTGTTGGTTAGAGGAATGACGCGAGAATCCATTTCCCACACGTCAATGGCTTGACGGGCTGTTGCGGAAGCTTTCCTCTTTTTAAGCGGCGCCGGTCCGAGGCAGCGACAGTGGCAGCGCCGGCGGGTGCCCACGATTTCGACATGCCGCTTTGGGCTGCCAACCACCCACCCAGCAGCCAGCCAGCAGCCAGCCGGCTGCTGTCATGATCATCGGCATCATGAGTGAGTGAGCTGTCTGCGCCAAGCCCATCTCACCCAACGCCGGCTGGCCAATGCCGCGTGGGTGACTGGGGTGACGGCCAAACGTACCTTTTGTTGTTGTCGTGCATGGCCATGCACTTCTTTTTTTACTCATGAGTGAAATGTAGATCATCCATCTCCAATGTAACATCTGAGCTCGTGTCTCGTCGTCCCCGTCGGGCTGGCTCGTACCACCACCACTTCTCAAAATCCTCTCCTGGCACCGGAACTCTCCCGGCATTCTTGCACCGCACCCGACCGACAACCCCGGCGTCCCCGGATCCGGGCCCCCGATCGTATAAGTACTCTACATCAGACCTGTCAAACGCTGTCGCAACTCGTCTAGTGTCGCTGTAGATGACTTGCTCATGCCTCATGCTTCATGACTTACTCACAGCCTGGGTTGCCATCGCTGCGGGGCCCGCACGATTCACCGCACCAACACATCATGGCAGCGCATCATCGCGCATTACAGCGCACTATCCCGGAGGGACGCGCCCTATCGCACGACTGCCGTAGATGCCCAATGGAAGCCTACCCGATTGAACAATTGCACGTCCAGCGGTGAGACTCACGTAGCGTGCTCAGCCCGCCAAGCCCCCAGTTGCGGTGTGGTCGCCCATGGCCTCACATGGTCGCACTTTCAATGAACCATTTGACACACATTGATCCGTATTAGCCCGTCCGCTGTACCCCGCCCCTCCAGTGTGACGGCGGGTCTTCTGCCCCACTCTTCCGAGCACTCATCTGCTCCATGTAAATAAATACTGGCCAATAGCCACACGCCCCCCGTCCATGAGCACCACAGCAAACGACGATAATGTCGCTGCCGTATAGTGAGTGGTTGGTACGCTTCGCCGTGAACGAAGAAACAAGTCTCGATTCTCTCCAGCGACATGGAGTTGGTGACAGCTTTTCTGGTCTTTGGTGGACGCACTGGAAGCGGTCAAACTTGGTCATGTCTCGCGCACGTCCCGTAAGTTCATGATTTGTCTCCGAGGTTGTTATGTGAGACGAAATAAGGAGCAGGGTTTAAATAGAAATACGGGTGATTGATTTTATTTATATCTCGAGTGTATCTTTAGTTTTCTGTTGAATAGACCAGGATATATGCGACGATGGTGGTTTGGGTGTGGATGTTAGATTGTTGGTCATGTGTGGATTCAATTAATTCAGATTCCATATTGGAGCAGTCATGAAGTCTTTGTTTGATCTAAACCATCTTTGCGGAAAAAAAGTTACAATGGGGACGAGTTGTGGTTTGTGATGGGCTGTTGTGATCGAGTGTGGTGATATGACATAGTGTTGACTTTGGCGCAACATCACATAGTGTGAAAGCAAGTATTGGCTACGACGCTCTGTATATCTATTGTAATTCAACATCAATTTAATAAGACAAGGATCGCCATGCATTTGATTCATGCTTGGGCGACTCTGATCTTGCCGGCGGTCATGATGTCAGTGACTGAATGGGTCTTTGAAACATGTTTTGGTATGCTGACCTGTCGTAATTCTGACGTCGAATTCCTTTGAAGAAAATTTAGGTTGCAGGGAGAAAGTTGAAAGGGGGCTTGCAAGCCAACCACGGCACTGAAGTGACGATGGGTGGCATAGCATTGGGATGATGGAGTGGGCTTGGAATAATGACGAATATAATGACGAATAAGTAAAAACTAGTCAGTCCTCAACTCACACAATGATTTGATTGGCTTAAAAAAATACGATAGGAATCCGACAGACTTGATGGAATGCATGTGAAAAGAGTTGCGGCTGGTCGTCAGGAACGTGGCGGTGACATTTGTGTGCTGCCAATGAGTGTTGCCAAATAATATTAGGTTACATTAGTCATATTTGCCCAAAACTAATTTATACCAGTTATTTTTGCATGAATTTTCATGCGATGATGAAAGTTTGGGTCGGCTGTTTTGCGTATATTTGCACAACTTCGTTTGGAACTCGTCACTTGATGGAATTGTGTCCCAAAGTACCATGAAATCACAGTAATTAAATATCAGTTGTGAACCGCTCGTGGAATTTTCAATCGACCATAGAAGAGACCATTGAAATTCACTATTACCCATAGGACATCGGAATTTCCTCATAGAAACATGGTCGATTCTCCTCAGATGATGCATTTCCTAAACGGGAACGTGGGGTAGCCTCTGATGACATCAACCAACTCTCCCACTCTTGTGCCTTATCGCCCTAGTTCTCCGTTGCAATCAGCATTTGTAATCGCATGATGCCTGCAGCATTAAATCTGCAGCCGGCTCCGGATCGGACTCGAGAGCCGGACTTATATGCTGCTGCCCATTCTCGGCCACAACCACCGAGGGGGCTATTGTAGTTTAACCATCTTTGCACCTGTTCACCATGGCTGCATCTTCGAAGCAGCGCGGAATCCGCATCGCAATCGACCGCGGCGGCACATTTACCGACTGCGTCGGTGAAAGCAATGGCGAGGAGATCATCATCAAGCTCCTCTCCGAGGACCCTGCCAACTACGAGGATGCCCCGCTCGAAGGAATTCGACGCATCATGAGCCATTTCCTCGGCCGGGACATTCCTCGAGGGGAAGCTCTTGACACTACCAAGATTGAATCAATCCGCATGGGGACAACAGTTGCCACAAATGCCCTGCTTGAGAGAAAGGGCGAAAAGATTGCCATGGTGGTGACGAAAGGCTTCAAGGACTGCTTGACAATTGGAAACCAGTCCCGACCCAAGATCTTTGACCTCGCAATTCGAAAGCCGGATGTTCTGTACGAGCAGGTGGTGGAGGTTGATGAGCGTGTCACTCTTGAAGACTATGCTGAGGACCCCGAGCGGACCATTACTGAAGCCGAGGCTCAGGTTGGGACCAAGGAGGCGGAAGGAAAAGTGCTCGTTCGAGGTCTGTCCGGAGAGACGGTGCGAATTCTAAAACGAGCAGAAGATGACGAAATCCGCCAAAAGCTAAAAGCAGTTTACCAAGATGGAATCCGAAGCATTGCGGTTTGCCTGATGCATGGATATACATACCCGGATCACGAGGCTCTGATCGGAAAGATTGCAAAGGAGATTGGCTTTGAGCACATATCGTTGAGCCATGAACTGATGCCCATGATCAAGCTTGTCTCCCGGGCAACATCAGTTTGCGCTGACGCGTATCTTACACCTGCGATTCGCAAGTACATTGATGGGTTCCAGGCTGGGTTCAAGGGAGGTTTGGGAACAGAGAGCGTCAAGCATGAAAAGGGAGAAAAGGGTGCCAGATGTGAATTCATGCAGAGCGATGGTGGGCTCGTAGACGTGGATAAATTTACGGGACTAAAAGCGATTCTGTCTGGGCCAGCTGGTGGTGTTGTTGGGTATGCCATGACCTCGTATGATGCCGAGACCAGGACTCCGGTTATTGGATTTGATATGGTAAGTGCTGGCTTGATTTTCATGATTGCTTCTTACAATTTTAGGGTGGTACCAGTACCGATGTTTCCAGATATGGAGATGGACGATATGAGCACGTCTTTGAGACGACTACTGCCGGAGTCACGATCCAGTCTCCTCAGCTGGACATTAACACGGTCGCCGCAGGCGGAGGATCGCGTCTGTTTTTCAAAAATGGATTGTTTGTGGTAGGCCCTGAATCTGCAGGAGCACAGCCAGGCCCGGCCGCATATCGCAAGGGGGGGCCAGCAACAGTTACCGATGCAAATCTGTTTCTTGGGCGCTTGCTTCCCGAGTTTTTCCCCAAGATTTTCGGCAAAAACGAGGATGAGGGTCTGGATGTCGATGCGAGCAGAAAGGTACTGCAGGAGCTGGCCGACCAAGTCAATCAAGAGACAGGAAAAAACTTGTCCGCGGACGAAGTTGCGTATGGTTTCCTGACGGTTGCCAACGAAACAATGACGAGACCAATCCGATCTATCACGGAGGCAAAAGGTCACGATTCTTCCAAGCATCGCCTGGCAACCTTTGGAGGTGCAGGTGGCCAGCACGCTGTAGCCATAGCTGAGTCTCTGGGGATCCAGCAAATTCTCATTCACAGATACTCTTCAGTTTTGTCCGCGTACGGCATGGCTCTCGCAGATGTGGTGGATGAGAGACAAGAGCCGGAATCCATGGTTTGGCACGACGATGACTCGGCCGTCAAGGAGCTGAGGGATAAGATGGAAAAGCTCAAGGAAAAGTCGCGAACCTCTCTTCAGGAACAGGGCTTCCAAGATGACGAGATCGTGTTTGAAGAATATCTAAATATGAGATACCGCGGCACCGAGTCAGCATTGATGATTATCAAGCCGAGCGAAGCAGAGGCCAAAGAAAGCTTTGATGGAAAAGATTGGGAGTTTGGAAAGGCATTCGTGAAGCAGCACCGCTATGAGTTTGGCTTTACTTTGGACGACCGGGACATTATCGTTGACGATGTTAGAATCCGCGGCATTGGAAAGAGTTTCCGCCACAAAGAGGAAACCGTGGACCAACAACTAAAGACCATTGTGGAGCAACAAATTTCGGAGAAGAAGCAGCATGGCACTCAGAGCGTGTACTTTGAGGGCGGACGAACAGAAACTCCAGTCTTCAAACTCGAGGATCTCGATGTTGGCGATTCCGTCCAGGGACCAGCCATGCTTGCAGACGGAACACAGACTATAGTTGTCACGCCCAAGTCCAAGGCCCTCATCCTCAAAACCCACGTTGTGATTAACCTCGACAAGGAGAACGGGAAGGAAGAGTAAGACCCGCCCTTTTCTCTTTTCAGGTTGTGAAAAAAGTGCTAATAAGCTTGCAGAACAATACATACCGACGACCGAGAAGTAGACCCCATCATGCTCAGCATTTTCGGGCACCGCTTCATGGCCATTGCCGAGCAGATGGGGCGCGCTCTGCAAAAGACGAGCGTCAGCACCAACGTAAAGGAGCGTCTCGACTTCTCCTGCGCCATCTTCGATGCCACCGGCGGGCTCGTTGCCAACGCGCCGCACCTACCCGTCCACCTGGGCTCCATGTCGACGTGCGTGCGGCGGCAGGCCGAGATCTGGAAGGGCAGGCTGGAGAAGGGCGACGTGATCGTCTCCAACCACCCGTCTTACGGGGGCACTCACCTGCCGGACGTGACGCTGCTGATGCCTGCGTTTGACGAAAAGGGCGAGAACATCCTCTTCTACGCGGCGTCGAGGGCGCACCACGCGGACATTGGAGGCATCAGCGCAGGCAGCATGCCGCCGCACTCTCGGGAGCTGTTCCAGGAGGGCGCCTCCATCAAGAGCGAGAAGCTCGTCAGCCAGGGCAAGTTTAACGAGAAGAGGGTCGTCGAGCTCTTCTACGACGAACCCGCAAAGCACCCGGGGTGCAGCGGCACGCGCACCCTCGCCGACAACATTAACGACTTGAGGGCGCAGGTCTCGGCCAACCAGAAAGGCATATCGCTGATTGAGACGCTGATTGAGGAGTACGGCCAGGAGACCGTCCAGTTCTACATGGTCAACATCCAGAAGAACGCCGAGCTGTGCGTTCGCCGCCTTCTCAAGCAGGTCTACAAGCGTTTCGAGGGCAAGGACCTCTCTGCTGTTGACTACATGGACGACGGATCCCCCATCCGGCTCAAGGTCAAGATTGACCCGGAAAAGGGGGAAGCCGAGTTTGATTTCGAGGGGACGGGCCCTGAGGTCTACGGCAACATCAATGCGCCCCAGGCCATCACTTACAGCGCCATCATATACTGCTTGCGCTGCCTCATATCCGAGGACATTCCCTTGAACCAAGGGTGCCTGAGACCAATTCATGTGAAAATCCCACCAAAGTCGATCCTTTCTCCATCCCCCGGCGCGGCTGTGGTGGGGGGCAATGTTCTTACTAGCCAGCGCATCACGGATGTCATCTTCAAGGCGTTCCAAGCCTGCGCAGCCAGCCAGGGGTGCTGCAACAACCTGACATTTGGGTTTGGAGGAAACCAGAGTGGAAGGCAAGCAGTTAAGGGCTTTGGTTACTACGAAACAATTGCTGGAGGGTCGGGAGCTGGTCCCGACTGGGAAGGCACCAGCGGCGTCCATGTGCACATGACAAACACTCGAATCACCGACTCTGAGATTTTCGAGAGACGCTACCCAGTAATTCTAAGAGAGTTCTCCATCCGGCCAAACACCGGAGGCGGCGGTCAGCACCGCGGCGGGGACGGCGTCATCCGTGATATCGAGTTCCGTATACCCCTCCAGGTGTCAATCCTCAGCGAGAGACGTGTCTACCGGCCGTACGGCCTCAACGGAGGTGAGGATGCGGAGTGCGGGTTGAACTTGTGGGTGAGAAACGTGGAGAAGACGGACTGGGAAGCCTCTTTGAGACGATTGCATAGCAAGGATGAGCCGGAGAAGACCGAGTATGAGGAGCGGCGCATCAATCTTGGAGCCAAGAATACGGCGGCGATGGAGGCAGGTGACAGGATCATTGTTTGCACTCCAGGGGGTGGCGGGTGGGGGAAAGCCGGAGCCGAGAGCGTGGCAAAGCACCGAACCGACCCAACCAAGGGCTGGCGAAAGGGAAGTGGTTCCGCGCGGGAGGAAACGGCGCTGCAGGCATAAGGTTGCGGAACTTCTATTTTGGTGTTTTTCAACGAAAGGAGGGAAACCAGTGCGAAAGCAGAAATTTCACTCACTAGTGGCAACGTGACAGTGTACCAAGCCAACGGAATTGTAAAAGTGTGCAGACCTTGCGTCCAAACACGTTGACCGAACCCGGGCAACATCTCACCTGCAGCGTGGCATCAGGCAGACAGCCAAACAAACAGGGACAAGATGATCTAGAGGGCTGCTCTCTGGCCACAGAATTCTGCTGAGCAAAGCAGAGCCTCATTGTTACCCAAACTTGCATGTGTATTGGCCAAAAAGGAATGTACCTACCGGGAGAAAGGTTCAGCGTCAGGGATTTGACCTAGACCCTGGTACGAGCTTAGTCAGAGCTCTATTTCACAATGTCATCCAAGGCACACATTCTAACGGTTAGGGCAGGTAAAACCCTGTGCGCGGGAGTGTTGTTTTTTTGGTAATATGGCTGTTCGGTAGATATATATATATGGGTGTGTGTAAGTGTGGGTGGGCGCATGTGTGAGTATGAGACATCCATGTGAGACATTGTCTAGTGTTACCCTGAAACAGATGCAGTCTCCGACTGACTTGATCGGGTGCGACGAATATGCAGATCTTCACGTGGTTTGAGGTCGGGTGCCCGTATTTCTTAATATTCAGCTTCTTGGTTGGGCATTTAAATGCTGAATTCTCTTGTGACTGGACTTTAAACACATGAGCACTTGACTCACTGCGAGATGACTCTCCTGCGATGTTGACTGGTTGGCTGAGGGGCTCATGATATGCCTTGCGTGTGTTTGCACCCCTCTCAAAACACCGGACGAGGAAATATCCTTCATGGTTCGATACCAATTTCTATCATTGCCACACGGATGGCTAGGGGTACACAACCGGTGTGGCTAATAGCAAAAGAGCAAATCTAGCGTAGCGCTTGGCTGGATGTGCTGCAGGGGGGAGCTGGTGTAGCTGTCTTGGTACCTGAAAGGGCTTCACCCGAATGGCTCTAATTTGTGCAACTCGGGACGAAGAATCCTGCTGCTTGGTAAGAGAGAATGCAGATGATTGGTCGATCAGCCTTTGAGGGAGGGCGGCCTCGGTTCCATTCTGTCGGAGCTGAAAGTGGCAATTTTCCGGCGGCTGGAATAGCAACACACCTTCTGGAAAAGTGTAATTGCCGGCGTTGAACGTGTATAAAGATGATATCCAATTGTTTCGTTGTGACAAGCATTTGGTGCTCCGATTTTGCTGCTGCGGATTTAGGACCGCGGGTCGTAAGCTGCGCATCACCTCTTGGTGGGCAGTGGTGAGCGTTGGCGGTGCCAAATTAGGATCTGCACCCTTTGGGACTTTTCAGGTAATCCTCTGGTATTATACGGTAAGTGAGTAATGGTGGACAGCCGATGCAGCACAGCTGCGTTGAGGACAGTTGGGGATAATGCAAGCACATTGCGCCTTGGCATGTATCCCACGCCGGGCCTTTGTCCACTTCAGTTGTAGTGCTCCGCTGCAATCCTGCTCAGCAGCGTCAGTGGATCAATTAAGCGGCAAGTACGAAGGAGAAGAAAATATCGCAATTAATTGACCGGACGAATAGCAACACGTGAAAGTCCCAAGGCACCAAGGCGATTGGGAGCATGATGCAGTCGCCTCGGGCGACCTATGGCGACCAACACGCGACAATCAATCAGAGAAGCCGGTATTCGCCACTGCATGGCCCCCTGCTCCTGTCCCAGCCCTACGAGGATGGCCAGGGTTGGCTGCATTAGCTCCGCCGGTGATTGACCGGGGCCGAGACGCATCCGCATCCCAACCCCCCTCTCCAACTTCAATCTCAAGCCTCGACGTTGCCCGGTGGATCAGAGATCGGTCGCATTCTGACGTAGACCTCCAGGCTCCAGGCTCTCTGCCTGAATGGCGCCGGGGAAGCCTGGCCGAGTGCCTACCTCGGGACTCCAATGGCAGCGCCCGCTGTCAGTGAGAGGTGGACGGGTGAAACCATGTTGGCGCCATCTCGGTCCTGGGACCAGTCTCGATAGCTGGTGACGCAGACGCTGAGACGCTCTGCAATCTGTAAATGGCCATCGCTTCGCAGATGCTCCACGCTGGGTTCGTCGATGCCCGCCACGTAAACCCGCATGGCATGGCATGGCATTGGCTTGTCGCCAGCGTTCGCGGCAAGTTCCTCGTGCCGTGCGTCGTGGGGGAGTTGTTAGCCGTTGGTTCACGTTCGTGACCTTGCATCCTGGAAGTTTAGGAACTCAAACTATAGCACTAGAAATATTGCGCAAAGAGAGGAAGGAGCAGTGGGTGAGCACCAAGCCCATGGTGCCCCCGCGCGCACGCACAAATGATACAACGTCCGAAAAGATGGCTGCATGCTTGCCTTGACCTGACCCGCACTTTGATCATCGCTGATAGACTCCAAAGTCCATCTGAATTGTCTAAATGGCTGAGCGGGATACACACCGTTGCGTGGCTGAGTTGCGGGAGCACAGCAGCAGGAAAGTCTCAATAGTGCATCTCACATGGATTGGCCCGGGGAATCGGGTCGGGCATACACACGACGAAGCCCGCAAACGGCGAGGAACGGTTATGGGTTGACATCGTCTCGATTTTAGACTTTCCTATTCAAGAACTCATCTTGGTTATCGGGCATCTCAATGGTGCGGGGATTTCGGGCAGACTATGTCAGGCCCTGACAACGTTGCGCCTTGGTCATTTCGCAACCACACAACCATCCCGTCCCATTCGACAACCGGGATATGCTGCCGCATGCACAAGAGACTACAGACACTCCTAGTCCCAGTCATTTGGTTCCTTGGTTTACGCCTACACACAGCAAAAAATCACCGAGACCACCCCACTGGTGCTGCCATTACCCCCTCCCTCTTCGGGGGCTTGCCAGAGTTGGGGGCCACGGGGTATCCACCCCAGACTTCACGGGATATGTCCATCAAGCCCACGTACCGCTCTTGGCCGAGACAAGGATAGTTACTGCCCTCTGCTGCAGGTTTCTGCCTGTGGCATCGCGGTATTTGCTTCTGTCTACCGGTCCATTGAGTCATCTTGGTGGGAGAGAAGGGGGGCGTGCAAACCTTGAGATGCACACATTCTGAGACTGCCATCTTCACGGCCTCTATTCGTCTGAACATGATGCGGCTCTTTGCTTGTTACATTTCGCGTGGTGCAACGTTGGTCTAGCTGCCATGGCTGTGGTGCTATATAGATGACCGTTTCCGCAACCTGACGAGGCATCACTCGCACACCTCGTTCACCTTCCTTTCCCTCAAGTCACGATTACACAAGATGCGTATTGCTGTCGCTGGCGGTGGTGGCCTTGGCTACCTTATTGCAAAGGCCCTCGCCGAGGCACCCACAGCCTACACTGTCATTGTGCTATCAAGATACGTGAGTCAACCCACAGTGGCTCGGCGCAGACTGCCGACTAACACGAATTAGAACCGCCCAGAATACGCGGCGCTCGACATCCAGGTCCTACCGGTAGACTACAACGATACGACAAGTCTAGCCTATGCTCTGCAGGGAGTGAACCTCGTCATATCCGTCATCAGGGGCAGCGAACAGCTGAACCTAATACAAGCTGCCCTCAGTGTTGGTGTGCAGCTATTTGTACCTTCTGAATTCGAGGGCAAGACGAGCAATCGGTCGGGACAAGACCCTTTTGATGAGGGCGGCTACGCATCCCAGGCGAGATCTCTCTTGCGGAGGCTATCTCGCGAGGGTCGGATGCAGCACACCATCTTCTCCTGCGGAATCTTCATGGAAAGGTTCCACCCCTACGGCCTTTCAAGTCTTGGCTTCGGTACAAGCACCGGTCCACACGACCCAGGATCATACCTTCTCAATCTCAGCGATGCAACGGCCGAGATCGTAGAGAGGAACGAGGAGGGAGAGAGCGTACGAATCTGCATGACCTCAATCTACGACATCGGTCCATTCATAGTCGCGGCCATTGAGCTTGGACCGGGAACTTGGCCTCGCGAGTACACTATGCGAGGAGAGCGGATATCGCTCCGTGACATTGTCGGCACCTGCGGCAGAGCGTTGAATAGTAAGTCGGTATCATCCAGACATGCATTTTCGGAAACTAACTGTTGCAATAGCTGCATTCAGCATTCAGAACAGGCGAGTCTCTGATTTGGCGTCATGGATTGTCCACTACACCCAGCAAGGAGACTATGCCTCGGCTACGAGGTACCAGCAACTCCTCGCCACAGCCAATGGAAGGTATGATTTCAGATCAGCGTCATTGAATTCAGCCATCAGGGAGAGCTCGCACGTGGAAGAAATTCGCCCAACAACATTCAGTCAATGGCTCCAGAGCATATACTCGCCGGGGTCTTAACACGCCAGCCGGCGGCAGTATTCATTTGTGCGAACACGGGATTTGGTGGCATCAAGTATCGAGGGTCTTCAGGCCTCTAGAGCGTTTTATTCTCCGCTTGTTTTATTTTCCTCCATTTTTTCCTTCTCCTGTAAGCTAGGGATTCGGTGTTTAAACAACAGGGCTGAGCTCGCGCTCGGGACTTTGCCAGGTAGCGATATACTCAATTTACTTGCCATGTTCGGGGGCCTCGTCAAAAGCGTGCTGTGTGACATCGGGTGGGATGAATTGCGGTAGGGTTGCACCCGCGCGTAAGTCGTGATATCACTCTGATTACAGTGTTTCGCCTCCTGCATTACGTGCATGGATGCATTGCAGCATTTCGGGCTGTCGTGCCCGCAAATGAATACGTGCCGTTGACAACCAGATGAAACTCTCGTCTGCATTCAAATCGCAACTAAAAAAGAAAAATATCATTTTGAGGCCCGATATTTTGTGGGTTGCAGGCACGGCACGCTTACGCAAGTGGCTGCAGAACGGCTGAAATAAAAAATGCATAATTCGTTTCACGTGGTTGCTTTCTATCTAGATTGAAACACTGCTGTATGTCTTAGTGTTGAACAAATCTCCCCAACACCGCCTATACCCATGACTAAATTTGACAGACGTTGAGTACTGTCCGTGTCAATAACTTCCCTTCTATCCTCCCTATGCGTGTATCATGTTTCGGTTCTAAGACTCTCCTTTGGCTGCTTAATTTTCAGCATCAAATTCATCCCCAAACTCGGTGACAATCCAGAGGCAAAACTTTTCCCACTCTACTTGCCACTCCTGCAAACGCTTCGCCTTGACACCAGATCCTAGGCTTGCTTCCTTGATGCCCTTGGTCCACTCGGCTTGGTCCTGGTCCTCAAAGGCTGCCCACCGCACGCTATTTTCAGCCAGACTACCCAGACCCGCTAGTCCTAGGTTTTGCCAGCCCTGGAGCGCTTGCCAAAAGTCGTGCGACATTCCGGGGGTGTCTTGACCCAACATGGCCGGATCATCGTTGCAAAGACTGCACGAAACTCCCCGTGCCAGCAACGCAGGAAGGGGATGGGCCTTTACAGAGCCGCACAAGCGGAGCACTTCGTTGGAGATGGGGCATGATTCAATGAGAATGCGCTTCTCCTTGATCATGTCAATGAGAAGAGGGTGTTTGAATAGACTGTATCCATGGCCGATTCGTCGTGTGCCAAGCAGGATGGCGTCAACCAAGTTATTGTCCGTGTCTGTGCCATCACCAAGAGTCTCTCCGGCGTGGAAAAAGAAGGGCAGGTTTACACCCTCCTGAGCACACTGCTTACGGAACCAGAACAACTCTGGGAGAAGATCAGACAAGGGCCTACCTAGATCTTCGGGGCCCACAAGATCGAACCCTGCAATGAGGTGAGGAAATGCTAGTTTTGTAGCAATGCAGTTATCCATGTTCTCAATAACCAACCGGGTGGGCCAGCTTCGAAGACAGGTCCAAATGGTTGTTAGCCCCCAGAAACCCTTTCCTTCAGGAGATTTTTTGAACGCCACAACCTCTTCTTCCAAGACTTCGAACATGTGAACATAGTCCTTTTCAGGCTCTTCCTGTCGATCCCGACAATAGTCGAGGGGCCAAGTAAACCTACGATTGTCAGATGAGGGGGTTTGGTGGATGGTGGTATGACCTACCGCAGCTCAGCCCAGTTAACACCGTCATCCTTTAGAGCTTTCATCAGCTGACGCAGAAATACTCGAAACATTGGCTCGTAGTGAATCATGGTTGCAACCACCACGAAGCACTTGGCAAACTTGACCCAGATAGCATCGATACCATGATGCTGCTCATGAGCGTCGTCAGTGGACAGTGTGCACCTGGCCTTGAGCCATTTGAGAAAGCCTGATCTCCCGCCGTCGGGGAATTCATCTGCAACCTTGGTAATCAACAGAAAACTTTCTGGTTGGTACTCCTCGGCCCAGATGGAGCCCTCAGTCTTTTCCTCTGCTCTATAACGAAAGTTTAGAGATGCATCCTCTCTCGCCTCCTTGGTGCCGAGAGGCCGGTCACTCGACATGTGCATTCCAGGAAGCCGCATAAGCTCATCCAGAACGAAATCAAAATTGACCATAGCATCCATGTGCGCATGAAGCAGAGTGCCCTTGGGCATGCGGTGAACGATTTTCCAGAGGTTGGTCTTTTCCATGCGCTCCTTGGCGAGCATAAACATCATCCCGGGGAATATGCACTCGTTGGTGGCTTGAGCAAGTTCCTCCTCAACCTGGGGTGTCCATACGGTGGAGTTTTCTTGGTCTCGGATGCGATCGACAATGGTACATGCCCGTTGGGCGATGGGTGACAGAGAGGCTCTGAACGAGGCATCAGACCGGGTCGTCTTCTCCTGCGCAATCAGATTGGCGCGGCCCGAGAGATACTGCTGAAGAAATGGGTCTGAGAGGGAGGGAATGTCCTGGGCGACCTCTTCCCATTCCTCGTTGGACATTGTATAGTCGGACATTATGCACGGCTTCGGCGCAAGTGGCTGATGGAAGGAGATCCACCAACACCTGAAGTACTTGTTTGAACTGGACAGGCCGGACGGTGCTATGTTCCACAAGTTCTCTCACTAGCGACCAACGTGTCACCTTGGATGTTGTAAGAACAGAATCACTCGAATTGTGCAAAACAGGCGTGAAAAGAGCAATGGCCCAATGGGGCAGGTCAACCAAGTCGGTAAGAGCGGGGACTGGCTAGCCAGGCAGATCCATGCATGAAGCGAGGCGCCGCTGCGTGCAAGGGCAAGTGAGGCTCTACTGAAGCTCACTTGAGCTGTAACTTGGATCTTGGAATTAGGTTGATGGCAAAAGCAAAACGTCGGGGTTGAGGTCGCTCAACGTTGGCCATATCGCCATGACGTAGGCGTTCAAACGGCCAGGCCCTGGCCCAGCAAGGCGCCAAAAGCAAAAATCACATGAGCAGCAGAGTGACGGTTGGTGACAAAGAATCTCCGGCGCTTGCAAGAGCGGGGAATGGGCCGGCGGCCATCTAGGTACTACGCGACCGGGTACCTCGTCGTTAGCTAGCAGATGGGACAGCGCACGTGACGCCGCACATGGCTGTCTCACCAAGGTTTGTCGATCTGTGGATATCGGCCGCTGGTTCGTTGGCCAGATTTCCGCTCATCACCGGCGCTGTCACACAGCTCTGACCAATGCGCGATCTGAGACTGCTTTTTTCCCGCCGGCTGGTCGATGGCTGCTGCAGGACGCGCTCTCTGCCCTGAGCTCCCTGCTGGGCCGATACCCCAGCTTCGGCCTGTGCTCCAGCACACATCCACCCCGACGACGTGCGCCAAAGGGTTTGCCTTGCAGCTTCAGAATCCTTCCGTGGCATTCGGTTGGTCCCTTGCAGCTGCCATGTCGCGAACTCGGAGATCGTCAAACAACAGCGAAGCGAGCGCAGAAAGGCGGCTCCCCTCCCACGGCCCACGGCCTCCTGGCCCCGGTATGACACCGTCTTTAGCGGCCTGCCATGTCCCAATCCAGCCCTGGATGTCCCTGATTCTCTATTAGTGCGAGTCAGCAATGCTGCCAATCGATGCATCCCGCCTCTCCCCTTTCACATCACCTGCACGACACGTCACAGTTACTTCGATCCTCCAACAGGCGGCCTTGGAACTCGGCCTTGGACTGCCTCGCGGTGATCAATGCCTCTTCGTAACTCTCCCCTGCAGCCCGGTGGCCCACGGAGTCCCTGTTTGGCCTCCTCCACCCTAGTGACATGATGCCCCATCACAGCTAGCCAACGACGATCCACGGCCTGATTCCATGTAACCCTGAGCGTGTGCCATTAGTTGATCTGAAAACGTCCAAGCTCGATGTGATTGAGGAGATTGTAGCTATCGTGAAGCCATTGTCGGCCGCCGGTCCAACAATATAAAAGCCTCGTGTTCCCTCCCTTTGTCTCCACCTCAGCTACCTCATCATCCATCTCAGCTTCTTCATTGGCTTCACTTGAGTCATTCTTCAAGCTACATCGTAAACCAAGTTTATTCTCACCTCTCTTCTACTTTCTCTCTATCTTACACATTACAATGCATTCTTTCAAGCTTCTCTCTCTGTTCTGCGCTGTGGCTACAGCAGCAGTTCTTCCCCGAACCAACAGTGTGCCCGCCGGTGCTTGTTGCTTTACGCTCCAGGACTCTTCTTCCGGGGATGTCGTCCAGCAAAGCAAGCAGAACGGTCTCCTCTATCTCGATGCCGACCAGCCCAATGGCTGGTACTGCATCAACTTGTCAAACCCACAAGACATCCTGTGGGATTCGCTCAACAACGCATGCTTCCTCAACACGAACTCGCAATTTCAATGCCTCGATCCCACCATCGGACCCAATGCTTGGACCCTCTCGACAGATGGAGCTTCTACCCTCCTCGCCCACGACGGAAGCACGACGTTTTCTTCGTGCCCCAACCAAAGTGGTGGCCAGGCCCTGTACGGATCAAAGTCCGGAGATGGCTGCAAGTCAGTTACACTCAAGGCAACTGGCTTCCAGGGTACTTGTCAGAACTTTACTTCTTCCTGAATGGAAGAGACATTGCCCAGTGGTACTTGAAACCCGAGTGAGGTTCACGTCTAGCCTATAACGTCCAGATTGCCGGCGACTGGCCAAGGGCACGATGCAATACACTGCACATGAGCAGTGTCTCTACTATCAAACTCGCTTTGGGAAATTACATTCTAGTTGAAGGCTTGATTCTTGCAGTCACCTTCTATTGAATGATGTTTTATATTCATTCTTAGGCGAAGGACTCGAGTAAATGAGTGAAGAAAACGAAGGTTCATGTTGGATGGTAATGATTGGCATGGTTAACATGACCATGAACTTTTGGGCAATTCTAGCCCTGTTTCTTTGTACAAATATTTCTAGATTATATGTTGCAATAACGCAAAAATACCTGTATTTTACTATCAATCTTCTTGCCCAAACCGGCTTCAAAGCTTTGATGTGATTCCATCGGAAGGTGCCCCATACACGATAGCCGTGTCTCGGGCCAGGGCATCATTTGTTGAAGCTTTCTTTAGCTTCTCGACAACGCCCATCTCTTCCAAAAACATGTAGAAAATGCTCTGCGACACGGTATCACCATCGCTCCCGGCATCTACATACAGAAGAACCGAAACCAATAAGTTACCTACCGCCCAAAGAATATCCCTTGCCTCAACCATCAAGCCCGCCGATGATTCACCTTCTACGCGACTCCTCAAGTCCTCCCACGCCTTGACAGGATCCCAGCCGTCAGGTTTTGGGGTTCTCCCCTGAAACGCGGATGATGACTTGATGAATTCGCCAAGCGCATCCATCGAATCCTTCCCTGTCTTGGGGTGCTTCAGCGCTCTGACAAAATCAGTGCTGAGAACATCTGTTGTCCCTTCCCAGATGGGCAAGACGCTACAGTCACGGTACAAGCGAGCAATATTGAGGTACTCCTGCTCTTCGTTGAGAAGGTACCCCACGCCTCCGAGCGATTCCATGCATGAAAATAATAGCGAGACCGCTGGTTTGCACACGTAAGCCTTGGTCAGCTGGGTGAGAACTCTCAACAGCGGTCCAGTCAGCGCGGGTCGGACTGTCAATGCCTTTAAAGCTGGCGATGCGTTTGCGTCAGAGGTTTGGGGGTGCTCGGTCAAACCAAGAAGATATGATGTAAACATTGTGAGGAGCATGAGCCTGCGGTACTCGGCAGTCATCTTGGCTAGTGTTCTCATGTGCAGCGAGCTCTGCGTCAATTTGACCCTGGCGCCCTTGCCGGCACCAATTACGCGCACTTGAGCATAAGCCCTGGCAATACCGAGCCCACGGCCAACGTAGCTCACAGCTGCAACTGCAGAGTGAATCCTGGTGAGGTTCAGGATGGTGCTGACTTCATGAATACCGCGGCCCTCCTGGCCTACGAGCCATCCGCGCATATCTTCGAGAACGAGCTCAGCAGTGGGGAGCGATTGGGTCCCCGACTTATTCTTCAGTCGCTGGATACGCACGCCATTCAGAGTCTGCCCGTCAGGTATAGGTATCCCCGTCTGAGTAGTGGCTTTCGGGTCGTACTTTCGCATAGGCGCCAGGAAGGTAGAAAGTCCTCCCTTTGATGTCTTGGCGAGCAGCACAGTCATGTTTGAATCTGTGGCTGAGCTGAACCACTTGAATCCGTTGATGCTCCACGGCCCGAGTGGAATTTCTTCCTTTCTGGAAGCAAAGCCCCCTTCCATGCTTGCACGATACACCGCCGTGGTCTCAGTCAGAGAGACATCACTCCCGCCGGTGCGTTCGGTCATCCACTGGCCACTCGTCCAGGCCTTGGTTAGGTCGCGGCTTACAAGGTGGCCGAATGCATTCTGAAACACCTTCTTCTCCTCGGCCGAGAGCTTAGCGGCGAGGCTTGGGGTGGTGAGGTGCGTCTGCAGAAGTCGGGCAGCGCCATCCTGCATAGCAGAGGGGCAGGTAACATTCGCAGAAGATGCAACCCACAGTTGGAGGCGCAAGAACTGATATACTCGCGAGTATGGGCCGTACGGCGTATCATAGCCCGCGGCCACAAATCTAAGGATTGTCAGACAAGGCCACCCCTTTACACGAGGCGATATTGACATACCCATGGGAAAGCCCAAAGTTCTGAAGACCTCGCCACCCCTCGCCCGTCAAGAGTTCACCCCTCCACTGCCCAAATGAATCCCGGCCCTCCCCTCTGAGACGAGGTTTGTTGTGCTCGGAATCGGTGATCCAGGCAAAAACCTGATCGGAGAGGACTTCGTCTCCCAGCTCAGCGACCTCCCTTTCCACCTTCAGTGCTACGTCTCGGGGAATAAAAACTTTAATGGGATTAGTAAATAAATCGAGGTAGTAGCAAACAAAATCTATTCGTTCTTACGCTTAAAGCATCGCTGAAAGGCTACATCATCGTGCACTTGGTTCTTCAAGACAGGGGGGGTCTGAAAGAAGCCTTTGTCTGCGCCTGACGACTCCATGGCGGGCTCTGGCAGTTGAAAATTCTAAAATCACAACCCATCTCTAGTAACTTATTTTTCACCCTTTTTATTTCCAAGTAGAATACACCTTTACCCCGTCTGTCCGTGGCGTCCGTCCAAGTGCCGTTACATTATGGTCAGCGCACCAGACACCTGTGGGGTAAGCCGAGGCTGGCTAGTGCCCAGTTTGGAAGGTTGGGCGGAAGCGATTCCGCCAAAACGGCGCCCCTAGGCCTAAACAAGAACTGCGGAGGTGAAGGGATCAGGAGGGAGCGGAATCAAATGCCTGCCAAGGTTGTATAAACATGGATGAAGGTTGAGAAGCAGCTGGGAGGCTGTCACCGTCAAATATCCGGATGCTACCAGCTCGGCATCGGTGCCCACTTATTGCCGGATAGCTCAGTGTGATATAACCGAGGCGATGGAGCCAAAGGCGGACGATCAAGGAGTTAAGAGGCTGCAAAGCTACAGATGTGGGATAAAATGATGTATGGTGAGGGGAAAGCCAGTGCTCATCTTCTAGGTGTTGACTGTATCGATATCCACTTCTGGTGGGTAGCTTCAGTTGACAAAGAAAACACCCGAGCTGGCCGATCAACTCGGGCCATGTCTTGTATACATGGTGCAGTATAATCGAGGAATGAATGGTTATTGAAAGATACGTATACCTTTATAATCGTCCAATTTATACAAATATCAAGACAGCCGGTATATTTCATTTCTAAATAGAATGCCTATCAACGTCTGGAGGTTGCGCTTCAATACATGGGCAAAGTATTTGCCTGCTCTAGTGTCACTTGTTGGCCACGGTCATGTCCGTGGAAGCACTGGTCTGTTAGCGGAAAAGATGAGCCGAGATAGATATCTATCCTTTATAGGATATACTTGAGAGACGTGCAGCAGACTTTTTATTGTGCATGCAAAGCCGTTTGAACCAAAGTCTCTGCGGCCGCTGCAAAGCTTGGGTTTTGGACGTTGGAGATTGGAGGAATATATGTTTTGATGCCAAGGCCTAGTGTATTTGAATGCATCTTTCCTAGCGTATTGCACGGTGTCCTAGCCTGCGGCTTAAAATTGTACAAATTCTTCTGATGAATTGTGGCATGAGTGCCCTGTCCGGGCAAGACTCGGGAAAGCCTAGAGTGAGGTGGAGAAGACATCTAGCTCAGGACCGGTCTTCGGTATCAAACCCTGGGCTATTTAATTTCATTATATTGTTCCCTCAGCTCAGCCACCCAGTATACAAGCCCCTCCGCAGCAATATACTGCGCTATTCTTGTGTCCGCCCCATCATCACCTTATCGGATGACGGCGGGACGGAAGCTCCAGCGAAGCCTTTAGCAAAGCTCCGCAGAAGCATTTTCCGCCCGTGGAATTTTTCCAAACCCTAATTACCCAGGAACCACCAAGATCCTTCACCAGCTGAACAAGCCCTGCCTCACTCACTTCGAGTGGGGGACTTGTTCGCGGCACAGTCGACAAGAATACGTATGCTGGTCAAAAGCCACCCTAAAAGTGGAGATGGCGGCCCTTGGCACCGGCAGTTGTCCACCAAAACCACTTACACGGCAGCAACTGTCGGTAAAGTGAATCCGAAAATGCTTCACCGCAGCGCACCTTCTTATGCGACCGAGAGTCGTCAATGCGGGCTATGTTGAGACGGGGTCGTGTTCTGGTCCAAGGAAGCCATTGGTTATTCCGTATGCTACTTTCAGAAGGTCGGGTGGTCATGTGTTGGAGCGTTAGTGAATGAGCCGGTAGTAAGGTGACCCCGGGAACAAAACACCACCACGCCATGAGCAACGGCAAACGGTAAGCAGCATGCATCCATCACAGCAGCTCTTAAGCCAGGAAAAAAGAGAGAAAAATTATCGGCAACTCCCGATATCGCAAAAACTGGCTGAAGAAGCATGATTCTCATCAATGCATCCGCCTTGAACCAGCCCCAAAACACAAAACTTGTTCTGCGCCTGGCCAGTTTCGCGATGCACGATCCTTGCCCAAAGTGGATTCCTTGGCGAAGGCGTGGCACCACGAGGCAAGGCTGAACGCGCGGTGCCCAAAGTCCTGGGGACGGTTGAAGCGGCACTATGGGCGTGCTGTCCCAAGCCTGAAGGGAAATGGATGGCCCTGCTCAACTAGCCTCGCGACATCATTCGTGTTTCAGATCAGCCATGGCAGCACACCATCACCAAGCGTGCCCTGGTCGCGCATGACCTCATTACTAGTGGACTTGGTTGAGCCACCATCCCCCCCCCCCCAGAGCAGCTCCCAGGCCAGGCCCAGGTCAACGTGTCAACGTTATGGCTCCAAGCCATCGGGCTGTGAACGAAAAACCGGCTCCAGTGCGATTTCGCTCCGCCAAGTAGAGTCGTCATCGTCATGTGGTTGGGCTGTTGGAGGGACCCGTGAGTGACGAGGATTGGGCTTTTTTTCTTGACGGAATACATAATGCATCGTGTTTCCCATCCACGAGGAGACTAAAAAATACACCATTCTCATCCGCAGACAAATCATCTGAGGCCCTACTCAACAAGTAGCCACCCAGTGAATCATCCGCACTAGTCATTCCACAACACCAACAACAACAACAGCAACCCACAACTCATCGTCAAGCATGGCTCTCGACCGTCTTGTCAGTATGGCCCTCCGTGGCGCGGAGCTCGTCTTCGCAGCCATCGTCGCTGGTGTCACGGGCTGGTACCTGCACCAGTACAACCATGCGAGCAGCTGGAGTCTCGGCCGCTTCATTTACACTGAGGTGGTTGCCGCCCTCTCTATACTATTCTCCCTGCTGTGGTTGATTCCTTTCTCGAGCACCTTCATTCACTGGCCGGTCGACATCTTCTTCAGTATCCTCTGGTGGGTCGTATTTGGCCTGCTCGTCGATGTAAGTGTTGGCATTTCTATCAAAGCTAGCTTCCAACCACTAACACCGGGTTCACAGCGCGTTGGTGACACTTGCGGTGCCATCTTCTGGTGGGGCAACGTTTCCCCTCGCGGAGACCTGTGCGGAAAGTTCAAGGCCGATATTGCCTTTGCCTTCCTGTCAGCCATTCTCTGGCTCGTCTCCGCTCTCGTTGGCTTCTTCTGGGTTCGCAAGCGTGAGGCCCGCGTTGCTCGAGCCGACGCTGCCTACTCTCGCCGTCACCCCTGGTACCGCCGCAGCCGTGTCTAAGTCATGGAATAGCTGGTCTATCTGAACTGAGTAATTCTACGTGATACCCCAACTTGATACCCTTGGCTGTGTGTGGCGCGTGTGGAGGGAAATGGAGAATGATTACAGTCCCAGTATTTCCTTCAGTACAACAGTGGGCGCTGGAGCGGGTGGGGTTCATTCAGCAATGATGGAAACGAATTAATGGTATACGAGATGTCGCACTTAATCATGGACTGTGTCCAAGTATTTCCTACGATTGAATAATTAGGCGAATACAAATGAAATTCCGCGTTGAACGTGCAAGTATTGTGTGGTTGCGATTGCGATTTGGTTGACGTCATTGCCAAGTAAATAACGGCTGTCAGCGCCGCGCCGATGCGATGCGCTGCAAACAAGACATGTGCGTTTTGATCGACACGCATTGAAACGACTAACGTGAGAACGCACGCCATCGATGGTCTAATTAAGTGCCAGGGAAAATCCGGGGCAATAGTGGAATATTTGTCAATGGCCAGTGTTTAGGTATTCAAACTACCCTCAGCGAACCTAAGGATGGCTCTTCTGCGTCATGGATGCGTCTTCCTTCTTTGGACATGTGTGTCACAATTCGCGATGGCGGGGGGAGCATTCCTGGCCATATCGGGAGTACAGGCACACAAAACATCCGGACTTGGTGCAACGCCCACCGTCATGGAAACGCAACCATGACCCTGATTTTCCTCGGGTCGCCACCTTGTAAGGCAAAAACATGGCCATGGTTCGCTGCGGGTCTCTCTTCCTGGGGTCGTGGGCCAAACACGGAAGCACCCGCATCATGGCCTTCATTCGCCACGAAATCTATGATGCAACCTCGCGAAAAAGGTCGCAACAATTTGAGAAAAAAGGGCCGCCACCACAGCCACATGTTCCATCAAAGGCGATCAGTGCTTCTCTAGCCCCTGTTTGAGCCTCCATACTATGTGCACATTTCCGCTTCGTGCTCCACTACCCGGTCCCTTGGCGGAAGCCATAGCCCGGCATCAATCAACGTGCATATTTCGTAAACGTCACAAGCCCGAGGTGATGACGCTGAGATCACTTTAGACTATGCACGGCCATACGACTTGGCCAATTGTGTCAGGGCGATGGACTGGGTTCGCAGGAAGTTGTCGAGAATCGCAGGGCGGCAATGTGTATTGAAGACGCCATGACGTGCGATGAGGTAGGTCATTGGGCCGTGCTGGAGCGGCAGTTACAGGGTCCGTACCTCGATGATGCTATTCCAGGGGCAACCAGCACAGTATTGGATCGTCGAGATGGGTTTATATCATGAGCTTGACTATAAAAGTCCAATCCATCCCTGGCAAACCATATGTTCTTCTCTTCATCAAATAACCCAATACAACACAACACAACAAAGATACCCAACCCAATCATCATCACACCATCTTCAAATCTTCAAAATGTCTTCTCTTATCAACAAGGTCAAGGAAGCTGCCCGCTCTGACAACACAACCTCCCAGCCCGAGGGCACTCATGGCCCTCACAGCAGCCGCGCTGCCAACGCTGCTGACCCCCGTATTGACTCTGACCGAGACCACCGCGCTGCACACAACTACCAAGGCACCAGTGAGACTTACACTGGCTCCGGCAACTACACCACCGGTGCTGGCAGCTACACCACTGACAGCCGGCCAATTGGTGCCACTGATGGCCCTGCCACCAAGACCGATGGCCCTCACAAGTCAAACCTCCTGAACAAGGCCGACCCTCGCGTCGACTCTGATCGTGACCACAGCCGCAACATGGGTGCCAATCCCCATGGCACATCTGGCACTGGCGCTCACAACGTCAACGAGACAACCCACACGGGAGGTCTTGGCACCAACACCGGAGTCCTGGGCGGCACCACCGGCACCCACACTCACGGCACCACAACTACTCACGGCGGTGTTTCCGAGGGAACTTATGGTCCTCACGGAAGCCGCGTTGCCAACGCCGCTGACCCCCGAATTGATTCAGACCTTGACAACCGCCGAACTGTCGGAGGTACTGGACACACTACCGGTACTCACGGTACCCATGGAACTACACTTGGTTCTACTGGAACTACCGGAACTACCCTTGGCTCTACTGGGACAACTCTTGGTTCTACTGGAACTACCACTCATGGCACTCATGGCACTACTCTCGGTAGCGTTCCCGAGGGCACTCATGGTCCTCACGGGAGCCGCGTTGCCAACGCCGCTGACCCCCGAATTGATTCAGACCTTGACAATAGCCGAACAGTGGGAGGTGCCGGACACACTACCGGTACCCACAGCACCAACCTTGGAGCTACCCATGGAACAACCCATGGAACAACCCATGGAACTACTCATGGAACTACTCATGGAACCACTCATGGAACTACCCATGGCACTACTCATGGCACTACCCATGGCACTACCCATGGCAACACAGCCGCTGGCCTTGGAACATCCGCTGCAAACGCCACGGGTCCTGCTCCCAACACTGCCGGTCCTCACAAGTCGGACATGTTGAACAAGCTAGACCCTCGAGTCGATAGCAACCTTGATGGTAGCAAGACCATCGGAGGCGACAAGACTTTCTCCAGCTCGTAAGTCGGAGACCGTCAACCGCGACGATTCCGCACGACCTTTTTAACACTTTCAGCAGACCCAACTCGGCACACACTCACAAGGATCCTACTGATGCGGCCCAAGTGCCCCCATCTGTTTTGAGGAAGCATATTGGCGAGCCAGTCATTGCTCACGACGATCACAGCCATGACCGTGCCAGACGAAACAGTGTCTCGCACCAAGACCAGCACCGAGGTCTGTAAAGGTCTCTGGATATGATTAATGGGATTTCGGGGTCGATTCACTTATGATTTAATGCCTGTATTTTAATTTCCATAAATCCAAATCAACGCTTAAAATACCTTGCACTGTTGTTCCATCCATCATTTACCATTAGTGATGTAGCCAAGTTACATACCCAACCGTATTACTAACAACAACAACAAATAAATTTGCGCACTTACTAAAGCAACCAATGGTGAGGAAAAGATACCAGGGGAAGTATTTTAAACAAATCACCTGTTCTATGCAGCCTGTTATGGCATCCAGGATCTATCTGCCTTGATCAGGCGGCCATTATGTGGGTGCCTTATATAAGCGGCCACCCCTCAGAGCCAAGAGATATCAGGCTACCCTAGACATGCGCCGCAATACGTCTCACTGCGGTTCGCTCATCACCTCAACGTCCGCCAACATCACTTCCCAGAGGAGAGGGAGAGAGTTATCCCGCTCTGACCCAGACCCTACCATGCACCCGTCGTGATGTCGGCCGTCATCCCCCAAGCGCTCTGGAGCGCCCGCATCCCGCTGCACATCATCCACCCCGCCTCGCCGACAACGCCATTCATCACCAGCATCCCCAGGTTCAGCTACCTGGCGCTGCTGCTCCCCCGCCTCTCGGCCTTCTTCGACTCGCCGTGCTCGAGCTTCCACTTCGAGGACGTCCAGCTCAGGAACCTGGCCGTGGGCCTGCTCGTGGATCTCTACCAGCCTTCTCTTCCCTGGAGGCTGACGGTCAATGACGGCGTGGGCTGGGACATTGCCGACACCTTTCTCAATTGTGCCAAAGAGGTGAGTGCTCGAGGGCGACAGTCCTATCCACATCTCAATAGGATTTTTCTTCCTCTTTTTTTATTCTTCATATGTCGCAAAACACCTTTTTATAGTTTTTGATGACGATGCGATGCCGATTTCCCAGGCCAAATATCGTTCAATACTGACACTTCATCTAGGCTGATTTTATCCGCAATGGCAACGCAAACCAAATCATGAAAATGTCCAAGGATCACACCACGCAGCTGTGGAACTCGGTCATGGACAATGACCAGGTCGCCTTCAACCGCATCAACACCCGCCTGCTCAACGCGCCCACTGCGCTCAAGAATGTGCCTCTCCGTATATACATCCCCTCGGCCTCGTCAGGAACCGACTCGGCCTCGCCCCCAGCCGAAGCCGGGTCTTTCAAGGTTGTCCAGTCCCTCATCTCGGCCAGCACGCCCGACAGAAAGCCCAGGCTGCTCGGGCAGGCGCTCAAGGATGTCCTCCCCGGGCTCTTCCCGAGCAGCCGAGATCCGATCCTGGCAAAGGTCGTCATGCACGGCGCATCGGTTCCCTTCAACGCGCCGCTGGAAGAGCTGATGAGGGAAGCCTCCTACCCAGACGGCTGGCTCTGTTTAGTTGTCTTTGTGCTGTGACGGGATTCTGGGAAAGAGGGAATATAGAAGGCGTAGTGTCTCACGGCGTTAATTAGGAGATGTAAGAAGAACCCAAATGAGTCCTAGACCATTATATCAGAGGGAACACGATTTGTTTAGACGTTTGCGAATTCATTCAGGTTACTAAGTAAATGTGATTTTCTTTCCCATGAGACTCTTGTATGCGTCGTCGATTACCTTTCTCTTCCTCCTTTTGGTCTGTTCATCTTCATTTATCTTCTCCTCTTCATCAACATCGTCCGGCCCCGGAATTTGGGGCGCCCATGCTTGAATCCGTCCGTCTAGATGAGAACTGTAAATGGCACCAACAGAATTTCCTCCTCCCATGACAGGCCCGACTTGACACCCACCGCCATTGGCTCCCCGCCAGACTATGCTCGTGATTCTATTCCTGCCCATTTGCCCACCACGAGATCCAACGGGATTAGTCACCCCTGGGCTCCGGAGACGAGTGATGATGTTTCCATCGTGTAGATCGAGGATTAGAATCTCCTGGTCGTTGGGCCAAATCAAGAGTTGATTCCCAGTCGACAGGTTAGAAGGAGTCACCAGAAGACTAGCCGTTTTAGCATGCTGGTTTTGGATGAGAGAACCGAAGCTGGCAAGGGTGTTGGCTCCTGTAGCTGCATCCCAGACTCTGATTTGGCGGTCCAGTCCAGCAGAAATTATGTATCGCCCATCATCTGTCCATTGTAGGCCGTTGACAGCATCATCGTGCGCTTGTGCAGAAGCTCTGAAATGTGGCATCTGGTCCCAGTCCATGCCCGAGGCAACAGAATGGTTAAACTTATGCACAATGCCGAGAGAATCCTCTTGGTCTAGTTGTGCAACAACTCCACCGGCTTTTCGAATATCCCATATACGAACCTTTCCATCTGAATGTCCGCTTGCAAGAATATGATCATGGCGCGGGCTCCACGACGTCGTGAGAACAGGCCCACCATGAGCCACCAGAGCCTGAACAGCGGAACCGGACTTCAAATCCACAAGTCGCACGTTGGAATGCTGGGTAGCAACTGATACGAGTAAGTGAACAGCGATAGGGCTGGTAGAGTGAGAATATATCGTCGCATTCAAATCAAAGTTGGCCGAGAGCGTGCAACGCTGTGTGGACCAAAGCTTCAACTTCTTGTCATAGGAACTCGAAAGAAAGGCATCGGGATCGAACGGGTAGAAGGCAATGTGTGTAATCCCATGGGTATGCCCAGCCGCTTGCTGATCTTGGGCTGATCGCGCGATCATAGCTACAGGCCGAAAGGTATGGACTTTGTGAGGGTTGCCAGCAGCCTCAAGATCCCAGACCTTGATGGCACCCTCAGCACCGCCCGAGAGCAGGATGCGCCCATCGAACTTGTCAAGAGCAAGGCTGCTCACGCCTGCGCCGTGTGCGCGGATGTTGTGCGCTCGTTCACCTATACCTGAAGGATCGGGGCGCGCTGCGATATCGCCATTGAAGCGATGCTGGGGCGCGGGCGCAAAGGAACGAATCAGCTGGTTCGTGACGGTTCGGGCGAAGTCTCGGGGATCAAGGTCACCCGTCTCGCGGGTGAGTATACGGGCCTGCATTCATCTGCGCTGGGAGTTTTAAGAGAGAGATAGTGAAGGAACGGGCTCGTTGGGTCTAATTGCCAATGCGGCGCAAAGTTGAAGGTAGCAGGCAGGATTGTCAATGAGGCTGCAGTGATGTCAGCCTGGACTTGGTGGGTAGCCACTGTGCTCCAGGTCCCGCAACCCCACATTTGCCGCAGCCGACCGCCGAAACTTTCAACCTCATCTTTGCAACAACCTCACCGAGAACTTCTCATATGCTGAGCCTCACATTCCACCCTTGCCTGATAGCATACTGATGCTTATTTCTATGCTTCAAATGTACTGAAACCACTATAGTCAGCGTTCTTGGGCGCAAACTACTGCAAACCCCTTGTCCAGAACATGCCATCACAGCACAACTTATTCTCATTTGCTCATTTTCGCTTTGAACCACGCAGGGGGTCAGACTAGAATCGAAAGGCGTGATAAATTACGTTTGGAAGACAAAATGAACCGCAATCTCGTTGTTCCCATCGATGAGCTCACAGAGACCGGACCTTCGCATATTACTGCTCATCATCGCCCTTCAACGCCAGACTCCAGACGTCGGCACGCCACTGTGTACGATGCAGTGGCTGGTTAGTCAAAACCTTCCTCTTGGTCTAATATACTCATAATATATAGGCAAAGTATCATATAGTCAAGGACCGGTATCTGAAGCGACCAAATCCCAGCCACAGCAGCCAAAGGTGATCAAATACTCGACTAAAGAAACGCCATTGGCGCCAGACGAAGTTCTTTTTCGGCGCAAGTATGCTCCGCAACGTTACCATGAGCACGATGTTTACTACGCTCACGAGAGAGACCTTCCCAATGCCGGGCAAGGAGTTCTGCCTGAAAGCGATTTGCTCAAGGCTATTCACGGTTACACAAGCACATTCTACAATGCTAAAGGCCGTGACGGTGGCAATGGCATCAATGTCAAAATAGCTGAGCGGAGCATGGACGAGACAGCGCTCCTGGCATTTGGAATCCTCCTTGAGGAAGCGGGCAAGGAGGTCCTGGGCCGACGAGGTGATCTTGTCTTCACTGAGGGAGCTGATGACGCTCTTAGTTCGGATAGGGGTGGAGATGAGGTGGCGCGTGAGACTGCTCCAGTCGTTGGGCATGATGATATTGCCGTACAGAACAGACGCAAACGAAGGAAAGTCGCCACCGCCAATGACGAGTAGTATCGGGCCACGGCAAGGCAAAAAGGGAGATCAAGTGACCCAAAGCTACAAGAGGCGGCAGGTTGGCTCCGTGTTTGCATGATGGTACATCTTTCTTGGCAGACCCCGGTGTAGGGGGTGTTGGTGATCGACACGCTCCAGCAACGCGCCATGCGAGGGGCCTCCAAAAGTTCGGGTTTGGGCCAGCCTCGAGGTCAATCTTGAAGATATCCAAGCAAACCCTGACTTGAACGTGTTCGGAATTGGGCACCGATATGGGCTCAGTGCAACGGTTTGATATCACAAGTTCCAAGGCATGAGATTACCTGGAAGCGTCGATCTTGCCCCGGACAAGTCCCTTGTCGCCCCGTTGGCCCGGACCCCAAACTCCCGCCACCATGGAGAAAACAAACGTGGAAATTCGGTGCGGACTTCTGTCGTCGGCTCTCAACTGAGACCATGGAGGCCCCAGGGCGGCATGACCGAGGGGCTTACCGAGCCTCCGACTACAAGTGACCTTTGCGCCGAAATGGAACCAGGGCAACCTCTCCCAACCCCGCCTGTCCGGGCTAACTGTTTGGCTTGAGACACGGATGGTTCATCTCGGGACTGCATGGAGATGATCATTTACTTCTGGGGAAATCGCTCTAACCTGCGAAAATCGAGCCTCGGCCCTTTTTTTCATCGCGCCCCTGCCATGTTTGAGGTCTAAGATGCGCTCTGGAACGATTCTAGCCATCTCCAAAGTGCCGAAGGGAACCCTTGTGGCCGATCTAAACTTATGTTTTCTTTTTGGGGGATTATTGAGACGTGGAGATGGTCAAAAGTGTTAGCGAGATGAGTGTTGGAATTGACTAGTGATGTTGGCATCGCGATTGCTCCGGACTGGTTGTTTTCTATTCTCGTGTGTCATGACACGAAATGATCGACTTGAATCGAAGCCGGTGAGGAGCGAGCGTCTGCGAGGAGGCATCCAGAGCAGAAAAGGGAGAAGGAGAAAAAATTTTCTTCCCACGTGGCGAGAACAAAATTTATTCGGGGTTGAGTCAGGAATCAGCTTGCTCCATCATTGAAGTCTCACTATTCAACACCCTTAGCAACCACCGCCCTTCTAGTCAAAGCACTGCAACACCGAATTAGATTAGCCTGGGCTTGCAGTGACATACCAATTAACTACGAGAGGAACAGGCTCTCCGCTTGGCCAGCCAAGAGCGGGCGGCTGTTTCATGGCATAAATTCAACCTCGGAGTAAGCGGCCGCCTGTGAAGTTGTCATGTCGCACAAACTAACAACTATAACATATGACAACGGTCGTGCTACGGCATGTCTCGCATCTCATAATATTAATTTGCCAATCCGAGTTGCGCCCCAAAATACTAGTTGCGAGCTATCATGAAATTTGAGAGACAATAGACCATGATGGTGTCAACTTGAAACACAACATCCAAGACATTCTGAGTAATTCTCCGCCGCCAATGTCTTAAACTAGGCGTGATGGCTCGTCGTCTTGCCCGGCCAGCGCCAGCCACTCTGCAGCTAGATTGCAGCCTCAGCTACTGCACTGCACGCCACGGTTTTGCAAGTGCCGTGGGCAAGGGGTCCGGAACTGCAGCAGGGAGTGAATGCTACAAAGCATGTGGTAAGCGGTAACGACCAGGTAGGTGATGCTTGGCAGCGCAGACAAGCGAGGGCTCTCTGTCGATGCTTGCGTGGCCTGGGAGTCAACTCCACCACGCCTCACCACACACGCCCAGCCTCCCATTTCATCATCAAGGTCATCCAGACCGTTTAGCACACCCCGGTCGGACTCTTCCCAGAAGAGCCTTTGCTGTTTTTTTGCCGGGATTGTGCAAGTGCAAAGCAACTCCGGGCGCGGTACGTACATCACAAGTACCACACACTGCAGAATGTGCGCGACTCGGCACTTGACAAGGATCAGGTTGCGGCAAGCCACCAGCGTACCCCAAGTTTCTTCGCGCATGGCACGGTCCGGCCACGATCGTCAGCTGGCCAACTATTCCTAGTAACAAACAACGGAACTCATGTCAGGTGGAGACTGCCGAAAGTCACGAGAGGCCGCTGAATGCCTGGCAAAGCAATAGTCTCGGCAAGTTTCCCAAACCATGATATGGCTGACGGGTGTCCGTTTGCAACGTGTCGCACCCGCGAAGCCAGGCTTAACCAAGTAATGCCTCATACCACATCACATGGACTCCAATCTCGGTCGTGGGAGCGAGCATGGTCAGAGGAATGGAGCCATGGCCTCATGTCGAGCCTTGGAAAATGGGGAAAACGGCCGCGGGCTGCACTGCAAACCCCTGTCCATACATACACGGCATGTACACAAGGCTTTGTGCACCAGCTCCCAGCGCTCCAGCCGCCTGCTGACCCCCACATTTCGGGGCGTCGAGGCTCAGCTCTGGCTCACGCTTGATGCTGGACGGTGCACGGCATCGCCAACGGGTGTGGCGGATGCTACAGCAAACTCACCACGGAGGAAACCCGACGTTGCTTTGGTGCCGCCCTGTGGCGCGGCGTTTTGAACCTGCCGTTGCTGTCACGGTGCGCCGGTGGCGGAGGGCAGTAATGGAGGAAACCCAAAGGAGATGACAGGCAGAGGCATCCACTTTCAACGGCATCATGAAGACCGGAGACGTGGGAGGTGTGAGCCATGCGTGTCTCATGTACCCTCTTCCGGACTTGCACAAGTACCATTCGCCAGAGAGAGGAGGAAAACCACACTGTGGCACATCTCCGACTGACTACATGACGCTTCTCTTTCACCGGTCAGCAACACCGGTCTTTGATCACGCGTCTGGTTGGTCTCAGAAATCAACATCCCTGCGAGGGTTTTGCCTATTGGGCAGAAAGCCGGGATGACGGAAACTCGGGGCACACTACACATGCCTATTGGCAGCGTCCCGCAAGCATCGCCTTTTCAACTTTGGACTATTTGGGATATCAAAAACAAAAATAAAAGACTTTTGGTCCTCATCTCGGTAGCGGGGGGTGTAGGATGTTGAAGATTCTACTTTGGTTGAAGCAGTCAGATTTGACATGGATTAAAGATCGGACATCAAGGATATGCCAGCTAGGAGGGTGTGCAGGCGGCTCGAATATGGAGAGAGGGATGCAATGGCCGACAATGCGACTGTTCCAGGGTGCTGTTTACAGAGCACACGGGACCATCTGACGTGAGTACCACTCGTCTGCATCAATCTGAGCTCTGGAAAGCCTATCACTGTGCCATATAGCTACCGAGAGCTTCGAGATCCGTTCTGCATCTGAGCCCGAGGCGGAAACTAGACAACCGAAGGGTTAATCCGAACTCGGGGTCCAGGGACCAGGTCTGCGGTGCCCCTGGCATCAAAGGATTTAGTGATGCGCAGTACTGCTTCGCGATTTGAGCTGAACGGCGCTTGCTATCGGGATCGTACCATGATCTGATAATTTTGATCCAGCCACGGAAGCCGAATGGGAGAAAGTAAACAGACCTAGTTCGAAGTGACTAACAAGGAGCCCAGGTTTTAGCCGGGAACGGGGGAGTCTTGCCTTCAACGGTTGTGTCCAACCTGACAGGTCACATATTAGGGCATGTTTAGCTATCACCCTGTTTACCGAAATGGTAACCTTGCACACCGAGAGTCCTTTCCCCCCCTGGGGTGCCTTGAAAGAGGGACCCCCGAGAAACATGAGGAAGGGTGAGGAAGGGAAACCGTGCACTAGAGCATGCCACAGCGCTCTATCACGGCATGTCTTTTCTGGGCATTGCCATTTGCCGGGATTCATGATTGAGAGCAGAGATGCCTGGCAAAATATTGATCAATGTGGAGTGATACGAACAAGAAAAAAGCAATATAGTCCTAGGACTACATGCCCCCAGGGGTGATCTTGGCTTTGGGCTAGCCGGAAGAGAAAAGCATGGCATCTGAACCGACCTCATGGGCCCTTCCCAATCGTATGGAACGTCCACTTACTGGAGCGCCATAGGTGCCTGGCGGGCAGGGGAGCCATCTTTGGTCATGGGACTATCGAGTCATCCTGCCAGAGGCCTTGTGTGCTCCCCCCTGGTCGCGGCAGGGGACGTGGATTTCGCCCTTTGCCGCGCCAACCTACTACAGCGTGCGAGAAAACATGCCGCGCCACGAGGCTGTTTCCCGCAGGTGCAGTCGGGTATCCGTAGTGTAGGTAGCACCCATCATGTAGGGAGGGCCCAAACTAGCTGCAGAGGGCGGATGAAGCCCTCCATCGACGATTCGAGATAAGACGGCCCCTCACCTCCCCCCCTCCCTGCGGATGAAATGGGCCCGTCGCAAAGCAACGAAATCGGCAATGGAGTTTTTTTTTTTCTTAAGACAAGGGTTTGAAACCCTGGAGCTTGGTTGCATCACACCCCTCCAGTTGTCGCCTTGGTTGAGACAAGAGGAGAAGGGGGGTAGGAGGGGCGAGGGAGAAAAAAGCACATCTGGCTTGTGTAATTGGTTTCGGAACGCATATTCCTCGAGAGCTGGGATTTAAGGTTGAGGGGCTCCGACGTTGGGAAACGGGAGAAAGAAAAAAAACAGGCACAAGGAACGTGTGGGGAGCCAAGAACGCCCGGCGGCCTACCCGGGAGTCCCGGATTCGGGAAGCCGGCGGTCGAGAAGAAAAAAAAGAGGAGAAGGAGGAGACAACAGTAACGGAATATAGGGTGGGAAAGAATAACAATGCAGACCCGAAGCCTATCTCTAAAGCGCCTGCCGTGGTTTCTGTAAAGTGGAATCTTGAGCTACTGATTAGGTATGGTGCTGATGTTCGTCCATGGATGGTAAATCTAACCAAGGTGAAAAAAAAAAAAAAAAAGAACGTCCATGCACACAAGACAAGGCGGAGTAAGATCAGAATACCATGAACTGCCAAGCTTGTACGAATGCTAGGGTAATTCTTACTGCCAACTTTGAACGACAGCTTGATCGATTCCAAATCACACAAAAAGCTTAAAATCAATAAAACGACCTATATAAACCAAAACAATACTGGGAACCTTTCGCTTGTGAAAAGTGGCTGCACGGCAGCGAGGCCCGTCAGCGCCAACTGCATGAACGGATCGGGCACGTTGGGAATTGCATGCATGGAACTTGAGAGGCATGACTTGAACCTTCTTTCTCGCTCCCCCTACGTCTCTCCCGTCTCCTACCTGCTCTCTGCCCTAGGAGACGTGTGACCCTGGATGGTTCGGTTAGCTTCTGGGGGGCTTTACGTAGGCGCTGGATCTAAGGAAAGGTAGGAAGAGGGAGAGAAAAAAATGTGATGCTAGCTAGCTGGGAGGCGGCTCCATCGAGTCAAGCCGCACCTGGGAAAAACAAGGTGGCGAGCGGCGAGCCGTAGACTGCGACATGCAGGTCCCGGGGTGCGTAGGGGCTTCTGGATCGTCACCGACGACATGGACTCGGTTCCTCTGGCGTCTCAGGGGGGTAGGCGAGCTTACAGGGTCCTTGCAACGCCTCGCCGACGACCCAGTGCTGTGTTTTGATTTCGTGCTTGGAGATGATAAAGAATGCCATGCGTCGGCGGCACGTAGCCCGGTCGGGGTGCTGGCGCGGCCAAGGGCCAGAGGCAAAGAGCTAAGGCCGGACGCAAGCACTCGAGTGGCACCCACCCACATTCCGCTTATCCAAGTTCAGGCGGTTGGCCGACGATGGGTTGTGCTACGAGTTGTCATATTCGTATATTGCAGGCGACGGCCTTACCGTGTCCCCCTGATGAGGCGGGCCGCGAAAAGTCAAACTAATTGCACCTTGCAAGAGTAGCTCAGGGCCACGCTCCCGCCACGTTTTCGCGCCTTCAGCTGCGCTGTCTTAGTCCGTGTAAGCGTCTCAAACCCAGCCAGGGGCATGTCATTCCAGCGCACTTTAGCAGCAACGTAGAAGGATGCCCGAAAAACGCTAGGAAAGACATTGATTCAGCCCCGAGTCTTGGCTCCCAGCCCACCGGCGGAACCGTTCCTTTTCTCTTTCACTTTTGCTCCGGTGGTGGGCAACCATGAACCTGGGCTAAGAGGATAACTGTCGTGACGGTTTGTTCGCTAATAGAGTTTCCCAACGCCCAGTACCCTGTAGTGAGAGATTCCGCGCCGCGCCGGCCCGTGAGTGGCTTGGTAACTGTGAGTTTGGGAGGAGCCGGCTTCTGACTTGTCAGATTTTCTTCCTCTATTTTTTGCTTTTTATTCCCATGCGGCAAGGTTCCTTTCCCAGTAATCCGGCAAGCCGGTGCGCTGCACCGCGCCGGCACGAGGACGCAGATTGGAACTCCGGGGTTAACTGGCTCTGGCCGGCTGTCAGTATTGCCATTGCTGTCCCCGTGACGGATGTGGCGGATGTTGCCTGGCCTGTAAGCCAGCTCAATTGCTCCTGTTTGGAACGAGGCTTTTTTTTCCCTGCGAGACAAGCCAGCCCGATATGGATTGAGATGACAGCGTTGTGAATCCTAAATGGCTGCCGTCCTGTCGGGAGAAACAAGGTAGCAGGATTGTCGCGTTGTAGCAGGTACATGCCCCGTGTGCCTCGCCCATCCATCCCTAGTATAGCCACCGGAGGCGGATTGCCAGCCCGTCTACCCAGAGGGATGGATGGCCACCAATCCATTTCCCCTAGCCCGTCTCCCCTGCTCTCGCCGCTCCGGACCCAAAGCTTTGATGGAGTCGTCCCCGTCCCACTCATCCGCAACGCTGGTCAACTAGACAGCCGTCCTGTCAACTAGCGGCGTCCCAGCGATCTGGGAACCGCAGGTCCTGATGGAGGCGGTTGCCAGGGGTATCGAGATGGGTGGTTGGACCAAATTGCAGGCAATCAAATAAATGATTGCGTTGCTGAGACCTAG
Organism: Calonectria honghensis; assembly: GCA_013403855.1. Taxonomy (NCBI): domain Eukaryota; kingdom Fungi; phylum Ascomycota; class Sordariomycetes; order Hypocreales; family Nectriaceae; genus Calonectria; species Calonectria honghensis. Next base: position 101,320 of record VTGB01000039.1, on the reverse strand, counting down.
GGCAGCTGGATGGTGAGTCAAGTCATGGTACTGAATACATTGCGACAGGGAGCATTTCTAGTTGCACACCTCTGACGTCGTGCGCGAGGGCGCATCTATTGTCCGGTTTGAGGCTAGAAAATTGACTGGAGAGGTGCCCAGGGCGGCCATTGTAGCCGAGCTCTGCCTTATGGGATGGTGAGGGGTTGGTTATTCTACCACTTCCAAAAGGACCGAGAGTAATTTTTTTTTTGAAAGACATCTGATCCAGCCTCGCATTTTCACTTGCGCCTTGATGATGGCATAAACACGGCAAAATCTTTGTTTCATCGTCCTGGCCGTGTTGTTATATTGCATTCCGCCAAGGACGTTGTCAGCCCCGCGATGCGATCTGCATCTGCCCTCCAGTTCAGCCTTCATGATCGCGCCAACTTTAAAAAAAAAAGTTAGCAAAGTTATGTGCTGCCCAGCACACACACTGGCCTTGGGAACACTCAGGTCACCCGCCAATGATCTTCGGCATCGTCCCTCGGCAACGTTCCTCTTTGCACGGGTGTGGACGTTCTGCGGGCGCGATACGAGTTTTCTAGCGTGATACATGCAAGTAGCCGTTCGCTGGCAATAGAGATGAGATGGAGGGGATGCCTACGTAGTCATGAGGGGGTTGGCCACTCCATGCCTGCGGTGTTGACTGCCAGTTGGCCGGTGCGCAGAAAATCATCTTGATATTACATCTGGGTCGAGGTCCATGCCATGACCTTGTGTCAACGTCAGGAAAGGCATCCTTTACTTGAGCGCTTGTGCTGTCCCGTTCTGCGGGGGTGGAGGCGCCGCCAGGAATTTGGGCTCGGGCTTGGGGAAAGTTGGGCATGAAAGCGCCACTATTGATAACCGAGCTGAGCGTGATGGGCGGTAAATCTCATCGGAACCTGGATGAACAAAATTTGCGCAGTTTCGCCAATAAGCGATGTGACAATCCCATGGCCAGGTTGGGAATGGGCATTGCAAAGTCCATGTTGGCCTCGGATGCCCACCTAGGTCCGAATGCAAAGTCAGGGACCTTGTCGATACCAGTCCCGTCGTGAAAAAGCGAGTGGTTGACTCTGCCGATTTGGAACACGCAGTCCAGGATCGGGTCATATGGCCAGCCTAATCGAGCGCAGATTTGAGGCCGCCGGAGTGCACGATGGTCGTGGGACCCATCTGCGCTTCCAAGTCGGATTAACTTTGACAAACATGGCATGCAAAGAGTTTATGCGCCGCCGCCATCGCTGGAGTGGACACGGGTCGAGGGTCACCATCTCACGATATGCACGCAATGGCGCGCCAGGGCCCAGAGACACACAGTGTGGGAGTGGCCGTCTCAGACCAGCATTTTGGTGGCTGGACAAGGACAAGCAAGGACAAAGGACGGTTTTCCTTTTGGCATCCCGCCCGTGCGAATAAACCGAAGAAGGAAAACAAAAGTCAATGGCAGGGTGGATTTGGTCGGAGATGAGGTCATGTTCCAGAAGTCTTCAGCGCAGGGGCGGCGGTTACATGGCGACTTGGCGGTTGCAGTCGATGGCCGTTGGCGCCGCCATTTTCCTGGGTCCCCTGGAGGCGCTTCAGACAATGGGGTAGCAGGCGAAGACGGTGGGTGGATCTTGGCCGAAGGGTTTGTGAAGCCACATGGAAGCTCAATCAAATGTTCCTGGGCTGTCTTTGACCAACAACCAACAGGCAAGCAGGCGCTCGGAGCTCGCAGCTTGCTCCCTATAGCAGCACTACGTGCCGCTTAAGATGGACGGGGTAGACCATGGTCCTGATGGCCGTCACCGTAATTAATGCTGTAAATGGACGGTACGGACTAATGGAAGAGGGACCCACAGGAAATGGCGAAGATCCATGGTTGGAGCCGAGAATAGATCCGAGCATGATGACAACGGGACGTCAAAACGCGACTGGATGAGGGGAAGGGTCCACGGAAGGAGGCGAAGAAAAAAAAGAAGAGGCGGTGACGACAGAATGCGCACGATCGTCCGGAGACCCCTCACCCTCACACTGACGGTTTAGCATGTCAAGCGTTGGTGGTGAGGGAAAGATGTCTGTACGCAAGTGGCACCTGCTTCCCCAGTCAGGCAGTCGGTTTTAATTGAGGGTTGGCAGTTGGTTCCCGAGCGGGCAAGTACGGCCGGCGTAGCGTGTACACTATAGACTGACAGAGTAAGGCCCGTACGCACCTTGATGTATCCCAAGCCCCAGCATCGCGGTTGGCCGCTGGGTTGGTTGGCTTTCTGGAAACGGCCCAGAGCCGAGACATACGTAACCGCGAGAGCCTTCTTTGCATATTTCGTGGCCAGTTGGGAGGCCTTTGTGGCTGGTTGGCCGCTGGTGGTTTGTTGGGCTGGGGTAATCCTCATTTCGAGAGCAACATGACAGGCAAACTACAAGTACCACCCCTACACCCTGACAATGCCAGTCATCGATGGATTTGTCGGTCATCTATGCAACAGATGCTAGTTTCACGATTGTGCCACCGGGAGGCGCGTGCGTCATTCGAGCAGGCTGTTCGAATGGACTGACACCCATGGCGCTGACACAATACGCGCACTGACATCACTTAAGAGCAACGCGGCACCCAGTCCAGTAACTCGCTGCCTTGTACATACCAAGTGTCATGGATAACTCGACTTGCAGTGACTGCTTGTCGTGGTCCAGACCCTCAGATCCATTCCGCCGCCTCCACCTGCACAATGCTCTGCACAGCTCCGCAGTTTGGTCCTGCGCCTGCTTGTACCCTGCAATGAGTTGTGGTTGGAAGACTGCCAGATGTTCGTCATCCAGGCCCGCGCTGCGCCTATTGGACCCCCTCCCCCACCTAAATCTCCCAGTTCTTACTGCATCGTATCAGCACGCCAGCCTGCACGCAGGTTCGCACGCTGCGTCTCGGGGTTCCTCGTTGGTGTTGTCTTGACCACCCCTGCCTTCTCTATTATTCTTCGCAGTCTAGACATGGCGAGACTTATCAGGGTTGTGGCACAGACCTCTCGGACATATCTCGTGCCAGCAGACTTTTTTTTGCCCATCCCGCCAAGGTGGCGGTCAACATAACGATAACACAAGTCTCTTGTCATGCAAAGTGGATGCACCGCGCCGTTGAGCTTGTGCGTGCTCTAGCTTAGGTTTGCGGCCATGGCAAACCACACCGCATAGTAACATCAACGGTGACTTGAATTAAAGTGCTTGCTGATTTTCATCATCTGACCGGTATGTCCTAAAACAGGCTTGCCGTCTCTTTGCTGGTGTCAACGATGCAAACTTTCGGGTGCATGTGCCGATTGGACAGCGACGCTGGCTCGCGGCTGAGCTGCATTGGGCGCCCAGGCTTTGCAGAGATGCCCGTCTCGGCTTTTGCCCACTGCCCCAGAGTGTATGTACGTAGGTCATTGTACCTACGTCTTAGCGGGAGGGATCGACGCTGCCCGTTTGCTGGGTCGGAGCTGGTTGGTCTCTTCCGAGCATGGGCTGCGACTTGCGGCCAGTGATGTTCCTGGGTCGGTCTGGGTAGCTTTGCTAAGCGTTGGTTGGTCGGTTTTGTTCCGTGGTTCCAAAACGTCTTTCTTTCGCAACGGGCTGCCTAGCGGCACTGGCTCGGCCTTCTGCGAGATCAATGATTGATTAATGGATGGTTCATTGTGACGTTTTTTTTTCTTGACCGGTCATCTGGGTTATGTTCCAAAATAGTACCTAGCGGATGGCTCTGACCACATGTTGGTCAGCGAGAGCATGCGCGGCCACCCTCAAGCTGAGGCTACGTGACCGATGAAGAATTTGACCTTCACGACTTTATCCGGTGTTCTTCTGAGGGCTCCCAGCGCGATCAAAGCTCACTGTCGCAGGCGCGGTTGCTGGGTGGAGTGCCGATGGGTGGTTATTGGCGGTGGTGTGGACTAGTAAAAGTAAAGCCAAAAAAAAAAAAAGACGGTACACACACAAGTTTGTGTTGACCGGCACGCCCGAAGAACTAACACAACGAACGGGTACCTGGATCTCTTTGCTCAAATGGGATAAGCATTGTGCAAGCGGTGGCCCGAGGCGGAGGCAAAACCTGCCTGCCGCCACACGTGTCGTGTCGTCGTCGTGTTGTAGGCCGCGAAGCGCAAGCTGGTTCTTTTGCCGGAAGCAATGGACGAAGCTTTTTCGCCGTACGGCAACGCGATGGCAAAGTTCTGGTAGTAGCTGGGCGGTTCTCGCTCGTAACTCGTTGCTCACGATCGGGCATTTTGCCCGGCTGAGCTTCTTGTTCCGCTCTCCCCGCCCCGCTTCCCGTCCACCATTGCCGTCAGTTCGCTGCACATGGTAAATGGCCAAACCGGCCGGCCCCTCACGTGGCTCTCGGCAGCTCCCTCCCATTCCATCCCACCACCACCTCGTCAACTCGTGCATCTCGAGCCGGAGCCCAAGCCCAAGCCCAAGCCCAAGGCGGGCCGCAAAAAAGCTCGACATAACCCACATCCTACATCTCTGTTGTGGAGAGCTGTGCAGTGCACAATCGGTTCGCTCTCGGGTGGGTTTGTGGGTTGCGCTGTGGGAGGGACAAGGTACGTCGCTTTCGCTGGTGCGCTGCCATCTGCCGGCCACTGGTGGACAGCGCCCCGTATTCCTTCAGTGGTCCAATTCCGCCGGCCTCCACTTGACCCTCCGCTGCTGTCAGGCCTGGCCGCTCGACATCGCAACTCCCGCCGGGCCAGGCCACAGGGCCCTGGGATTTTCGTACGATGATCTACGGCAAACCTGGAAATGCGCCCTCTGCGCCGCGACTGCTTTGTGCGACTGTCTGGACCCCAGGCCCCCAGATTCGAATAGAGCCTGGGATCAGCCTTGGTTGGAATACCTGTTAGTAGTATACAATTTTTTTTTTACCTTTTGCACACCCCCGTAGGGTCCTGATGCAAGGTGCACTGTTTTACCCTTTTCAGCCATCGATTGCCGAAGAATTGCCATCGCAAACCACGCGGGCCAGTACATGCGAGATCACTCAGCACGCATCTCGCTCACTCGCGTAGGGCCAAAATCACCTGTACCCACTGCAAGTAGTTTCGAAATGACAGTACGTACATGTTCCGTCGGGGAGACGAGCGTGTTGTGGAGACAGTCTTTCGAGGCCGTCGCGCGCTACTCGACGCCCATGTCCTGCGCGCCTCCACGCGCCACTTCGACCGCATTGCTACGTACCGCACGATTCACCAGTGGACGTACGGCCCACCATCGCGCTCCATACTGCACGCTCCTCTTTCTCCTCCGCTCCCTCCACCATCTCCCGTTCCCTGGGCGCCTCTTGCTAGTGCGTGCGGCACCAACTATGTACCTACTGCTGATGATGCATCGACCGCCGCGCAGCTCCGGCCCCAGCCCAACCCAGCTGGCTGGCCCTCTGTCCCTCGCTGCTCGTTCTGCTGTGTCGGCCTTGCCTTGCCTGGCCTGGCCCTGCATCGCCGGTCACTCTTGCATTATTCCATCTGCCTCTGCCTCATCCCCAAGTTGCGGTGTTGAGTTGGCGTCGCATCTCGCGCTTGATTGCTTGCTTTTTTCTGACCTGCTTTTTTTTTTTTTTCCTTTTTCCGAGGTTCCCTTCACTTCCCCAATTTGATCCAAGGCACAGCAAATCAATCGTCCAGTGTCTGTCTGGCCCAGTCTCATACGACGACACCCCCTCAGTGATTCTCAAAAAAATTCTTCCATCTGACCTGACCCAGCCTGGCCTGTCTCTCGTGCGGGAGTAACTGTACGGCCGACCAAAGTTTTTTTTTCTCCTGCTTGCTGCTCATCAATCATCAAAGCCCCAATCCCGAGTCTGTGTTCAGTCCAATATCCACCCCCGCTGGACCCTTTTTGCCTCCGCCCAGCCTTCTCAAAGCAAGGCCTGCCTGTCACAGCCGAAGCGCACGACATTGCCATTGCCCGTCTCTTACGTACCTGACGGACCTGAATCGCCCGAACCCTCCGAGTACCTTACGGCCGCAGCCAAGGCGGTTCCAGGTACATTGACTTTCGCCCACTCCCCATCTCCAACGGCAGGCGTGTGGGTGGCAGAAAAAAACGGGCTCGCAGGGGACCTCGCCGACATCATCCCCCCCGTCGCCAAGCGACCAGGTTGTTCGACACCCCAGGCCCTGCTAGCTTCTCCGACTGTCAAAGTCGGCAGGGTCGGTTCCTCAATTGGCCCCCAGTAGCCTCTGGTCCCTCTCACACCCTTGCTCAGACCGTCTTTTGCTCTCTGGGCCTTGAGGCTGTTGTTGCTCCAGTCCCCCCAGTCGCCAGTGCGCCAGTGCTTTGCGCTCGTTCTCAATTTCGACGTCGACATCATACTGTTCCGTCCATCTTGCGCTTCTCCCACTCCCACTCACACCTCCCATCCTAATCTTTGCTTTACCTTTCACCTCGCTCCGCCTCACCTCGCCCTCTCGGTTCCTTGCGGTTTCGCGCCCTGCCCCACTGTCTTCAGTCCCCCGGAGCAAGCAAGAGCTTGTCAAGTTTCGTCTCTGCCCAACTGCTGATCCCACCGCGTCGCCGGGGGCGTCTGGGGTGTTTGCTTGTACTCGACTGGACTTTGTCATTCACAGACATCCTCTCTGCCCTCTCTTGACCGTACGGTACCTCTCCCGTATATGTCATCAATCCCCAGTCGTTCCGGACACGCCCGCCCCCATGCCCACCCGGTCTCTTAACTGCCATTGCTGAAGGGTCCAATTATCATCGCCCCTCTAGCTCTGACTACCAGGAAGCTCGTCTTCCCCGGGACCCTCGCGCCTCGCCTCTGTCAAAGCTGTCCCATGGCCACCGCCTCTCTGTGGTCCCTGCTCTCGTCTTCGTCTCGCTCCTGATTATGTGCGCAGTGTAGTACTTCTATACATATATAGCACACCAAGCATGGATCCAGCACCTCCCGACAGTAAACGCCCTCGCCTTTCTTCTTCCTGGCCGGCTGGCGCACCTCCACCAGGAGTATCACTTCCTCACCCTCATCACCCTCATCACTCCCAGCCGAGCCAGCTGCCGCCGCCGCCGCCGCCTCACGGCGCTCTGCACCATCCCGGCGCGAACCCGTATCAACACTACCCGCCTCGATCAGTCGAACATACATCCGCGCCGCCGACACCTGCTCCCGCTTCAGCTCCTCCTCCGCCGTCGCATCCCGAATCTGATCGTCGCCATCATGAGCATGAGCCCTATGCTCCCATGCAAGACCACTACAGGCAGCACCAGCCGCCCCAGCAGCAGCAACAACACCCGCCTCAGCACCAACAGCAGCACCAGCAGCACCCGCAGCATCAGCCGCAGCATCAGCCGCAACATCAACAGCAACATCAGCAGCAACATCCGCACCAGCCTCCGCCTTCGCCGGCGCGTCCTCCCTACCACCAGCCGTATCCCTCTCGGGATCCGCCTATAAAACGCGATCCTGCGGAAGACCAGCGCCGGCCGAACTCGACGGGCCATGCGCCCGCGCCTGAGGGCCTGCCTTCGACACCACACCTCTCTCACCCTCCTCCTCCGGCCTCGTACCCGGAGGCTCAACCGCGACACATGAATTACGAAAACCCGCCGTCGATGCCCCCGACACCGGGCGGCTACCGAGCTCCCAGCTTCCCCCCAGCTACCCCGGTCACCCATCAGCCACCTTACGAGCAGCATGGCGGATATGCGCAGAACCACGGTGACCAGCAGGGATTTTACAACGTTGCCTACTCATCGTCTATACCAGCGAAGAAGAAGAATACTCGGGCATCACAGGTTGGAAACTACAGCAAATTTTTTTTTGAGGTGAATGTGTGGCGCTGACAAGATTTTGCAGGCATGTGATAGTTGCAGACAACTCAAAGCGAAATGTGATGAAACAAAGCCGTGTAAAACGTGCAAAGAGAAGGGCGTAGAATGCAAATACCGCGACCCTGTTCCAAAAGCGTAGGCTGCTCAATCCCATTGGAACATTGGAGCGAAACTGACTGACTCCGCTGACCTAGTACCGATAAGGCCCAGGCTGATATCCTGGACGGGCTCACTGCTGTTCAATCGACACTGGCTAGCATCTTGAGCCAGATTGGACGATTTGATCAGCGCCTGGTTAAAATGGAGACTTTGTTGCCCAAGACGGCTTCACCCATGGAGATGAAGCCTGAGCCAGCGATGGAGGAGGAGTACAAGCGCCCTGCATCTCCTTACGCCCCCAACGGCACATCCAGCGGCGAGACGTACTATTCCAGCGAAGCACCTCGAGACCATCCGACATCCTCCGATCACCACCCCCTGCGGATGATGCCCGAGGATGAGATGGAGGCCGAGCCAGGCCCTCCGGTCCCTCCTGGAGAGCCAGCCATCCCCATCAACCACACAACTCTTGCTGGTCTTCTCCTGGAGTGGCCATCGATTCGCGAGCTAACGAAGCATCTCCTTGACAGGGAAGGAGTTCGATATATCAGTGAATATCCAATCAGCCAGGAGCAGAACCGAGGAGTTTTGATTGTCTATGGCCGCGGTGAGGATTCTCACCCTTCGCGGCATCTGAAGGAACCGACAGACCACGGAAACATCGACATGGCTGATGATTCATCCGATATGGCCTCGCCATCGCCCGCCGCCGACTGGGGCCAGCTTGGCGGTCTCAGCCCTCCCGATCAGATCGAGTACAAGGGCGGCGTCTTGGCCGTTGACGGCAACCCTGATTTTACCGAACTCAAAGTGTGGGCGTACGTGGAAAGTTTCAAGGAGAACATCTTGAACATGCACCCAATCATTCAGCCGAAGATGCTCGACTACTGGGTGCGACATTTCCTCGATACACTCCCAACGTCTCACCCCAGATCGGCCAAGCCGCAAACCACCCGGCCAGCGTTTGCCGTTGGCACGGGGTCGCAGACACCGACGGATGTTACTGGCGCCAAACGAAAGCGATCGCCCGGACCTGATGGATCTGAACCTCCCACTCCTGCCCCCGCCCGATCTGGCCGACCAGACCGCTCGATCCACAGTGCCTTGGTTCTGACTGTGCTTGCTCTCGGAAAGATTTGCCTTTACCGCGACAATGTGCCGGATGTTGTGCACCAGAGCGAATCTCTTCCCCACGGAAGCCCCGTCACCCGAAACGGGGGTGTTCCACCATCGCCCACTCAAGGATCTCCGCCAGGGTTCTCCTCCCACTCGCACTCGTCTGGGCTTCCTTCCCCTAAGGAACAGGACCGAAACATTCACAGTCGACGATCATCCATTCACGGTACCGGAGGACTGCGCTCTGGGTACAACCTGAAGAAGAACTACGAGGTGATTCCCGGATTGGAATATTTCGCATATGCTACCGACATCCTTGGCAACCACACAGGCGCGTACAACAACATGAAGAACGTCTACGCCAACATTTTTGCTGGTTTGTATCACGGTCAGCTGGGAAGGCCTATGGAGAGCTTTGCTTTTATTCACAAGGCTAGCCACAAGCTGCAAGTCATTATGAGACCGAGCTTGGATAAGCTGCGAAGGATCAAGAGAAACGCAGAATTCATCCATGATACCAAGTACAACCAGCTGGCTTTGGCCTTCTGGACTTGTCTCCAGCTTGAGAGTGATCTCATTGCTGAGCTTCAGCTTCCTCCCTCGGGTCTTTTGTCATACGAAGATGACATGCCGCATCCTAATATGAGTCTTCTTGAGGGCTACACGCAGCGCATTTTGGACAGCTACCCAGGTCAGCTGTATCTCCGAACCCACCTGAACAGCATCCACCGAATGTTTTACGCACCTGAGGACCCCAGCAAGAGTGGAAAGGAAAAGTTTAGAAATGTCGGAGTCGTGTCCGATGCGGTCTCTGGGATGCACTGGGTGGCGCCAAGCTTCGCCTTCCGAGAAGATGATGCTCCTGCCGACGATATCCTCTCGGCGAGATTGCGAGCAAAGTACTGGGGTGCCCAGGTGATTACATACAGGCCCTTTATCCGACAAATTCTCCTCTTCTCTCACTCGATGAAGCACCATCCTTCCAGCCCCAACTTCCAGGGTGTCAGCTCCGAGTTCCGACAGGACGTCGTTGCTCCTGTTATCCACCCCAAGACGAGAAACCATGGCGAGATTGACCCTCAAGTGGTGGAATTGGCCAAGAAGGGAATCAAGGCTCTCATTGAGAGCACACGAGCGTTCCACTGCCTCGGTGACAAGCGTCCCATCATTACCAACGTATTTGGTACAGCTCATGCGTAAGTGCTCCAGCACAGAAGTTTGATAAACAAGTTGTAACTAACATAACTCGCAGCCAATGGGGTAACCTCCTGGTTCTTTCGGCCGCCTACAAGGACCCGGTTCTCCACTCTTACGTCGACAGCGAGTTGCTGAGGAACCTGTTCCACAGGACAATCAGTTTCTTGAAACAATCAGCGACGGGAACCAGCTCGCTGAAGATCGATCAGCACATCCTGGAAGGTCTCCGCGACGACCTGTTCCCCGAGGAGCGATGGACCGACCCTCGGGCTAACTCGAGCTTCTCAAGCGGCACCAGCGCCCAGGGATACCACACCCCCCGGCCCGCGCCCATGGGTGCACCTCCGCAGATGCACCACCAAATGAACGACCAGATGCTACCACGACCCCCGATGTCTCATCCGATGCCGGTGGCACCGCACGGACAGTGATGAGCGCGGTTCGAACAGACTCAACATGTAAATCGACTTGACATGGCGTTGAGGAATTTTCTACCCATTTTGTTATCATGATTACGGCGTTTGGATAAATGGTTCTCCGAACACCCCCTATATATACATTTTTTCCAATTTATTTTCCCTTTTCAACAAGAGTTCGAAGAGCGGCGCGGCTCTCGGGAAGAGGATGATGGCAGAAAAGCACGTCCTCGAGAATAGAGCAAATACCCCCCAGCGCAACATTGGATTGCTTTTCTAACCCCCCTGGTGTGCAACAACGACGCGCTTCGCCACCTGAAAGGGACGGGGTTTGTCATGATTTGGTTCCAGCCGACCATACGAAACCCAGTCGACTCTTGTATCATTAGCGGCGGCGCGTGGCAGAAGATGATTCCCTCTTGGGTGCGAGCCCAACACTTGGCTATATGCTAGGGCAATGTATATAACTTGATGGCTAATCGAGGGATGCCAACTCTTTGTGTTTCATTTGTGTACGGCTTGCATTGGTCGGCTTTTGGCTTGTTTTTTTGGGGCTTTGCTATTTGCTATTGTGTTTAGGTGGGGAGGTAGTCATATGGGATATGCAGATTACGCATCAATCCCTCACGGGGTGGTGGTGGGCAAACATTGGATATCATTTATTGGAGGATTTTTGGAAAGTCTAGCAGTAAGGTATACCGGATTGTGCGCGCTGGCTTTGGGGGGGTGGTGATAGTCATGGCTGAGCCAAATACATAAATTAAAGGAAGATACTATTGTAACCTGCTTGAACTGGATCTATCTTGCGCGTGTGAAATGTGGTGAAGAAGAGATGATGTGATTCCTTTGGCGGTTGGTGATGAAACAATTGGTGGATTAATTGCCTCACCCGTCTTACAGCCTGGCGGTATGGGAACTGACGGTCAAGAGATCAGATGAAAATCAAACGGCCGCGTAATCAGTGCCTCATTTACTTGGGCCTGGCGATTAACCGAAGCGAGCATCAGTGCCCGATGGCATGCAGCGTAATGTAATGTAGCTGTACAATTAAAATTGTCAAAGACCCGACCGACCGACCGACCGACCAGCGGAGGAGGAGGAGTAGGAGGAGAAGGAGGTCAAGAGGACCGTTTGTTTGGTTTAAGCAGGGCTCCCCTCCCCCTGCTGCCTATCAATGAGGCCACTTTTATATACCTGGCTCTCTCTTTCTCAGTCTGTCTGCCTTCGCGTAGGCGATCAAGGGCTGCTGGCTGGACTGCTCCGAGGTCAGTGCCCTCTGTCGTGCAGCATCTCCGATGAGGGAGAGCACGACATAGGCCAGGACCGGGGGTTGTGGGGGGGGTTCTTGGTCGCTTAAAACAATCACCCCACATGATTCCAGAAGAACGAACAAGAAGGAAAAAAAAAAAAGGTGAGGCGGGCTGACCAGGGGGGGTTGTTTTTTTGATCAAGGGAAGGGTGCTCGGCCGTTTCCAGAGGCATTAACGAATGTGTTAGGGGGTGGTAAGGCAGGTAGGGGTGAGGGTGGGCATGGGATGTGTGGGTGGTGAAGGGGTCGGTTGTATGTATCTGGTACTATCTGCACTGAACCGGAACCGAAGCGCGCAAGCGGCTAGCGGGCTGGGGTACATCCTTTAGGCCCGAAACCGTTGTTGATCTTGGAGCGGGCCGTTTTTTTATTTTATTTTATTGTGCGTACGTGTAATTCGGAGATGGAGGCGTGCTTGGCTTTCGGGAGCTTGCTGGGCGTTGCTGCCCGTTGGGTTCCGCGAGGGTGCGCGCGCGTTCGTTCGTTGTCGGCGGTAAGTGCGGGCGGGAGTCGGGAAATGAGGGATCGACGCTCCCAGGATAGACGATAAGAGTCTAGTTTCCGATCTAAGAGATGATATATCGTCTTGGCTCCCCTCTGTTAGCGAGCTTGCGCTGAACGGCGTTAAGGCTGAAGGTCGACGGCGAAAAGTGAGGTGAAGTCCAAAAAAAAAAAGAAAAACGATACATGAGATGGATGAAGAATCAATAGAACCCCTGATCCTTGCCCGCATATGTGATAACTGCCCTGGGCTGTGCTCTAGTTGGCTTTGTCTGTGTATCACGTTTGATTCCGAGAAACAGCCTTGCATCATGAGTTTGCCGATGTGATATCTTTTTTAGATTAAACTTAATGCGCCCTCTAGCGCAACTTCTAACTCAAAGAGACCAAGACAGAAACACGGCCTTATAGACGGGTACCCTTGCCGCATGATGATCGGCTTGCTCCCGGGTCTCGGCAATTACCGCCATGACACACACCCTCACTTACAAACAAAACGGAGGAGCATTCAACAATACACTTGAAGCATGCCGGCTGACCACTTTCCAATCTTAACTTCTGCCTAGCGTCCCCGTGAAACACAAAAAAAAGAAATCGCATCAAGCCTAGACCTTTCGGAACTTGGTTTCGAATGTCTCCTCGAGCATGACAAAGGCTTTGAGGACGTTCATTAACCCTTGACCATTGTTACTGGCCGAAACGGACTGCATGACAGAAGCATCTGGATGAGACAGCGTTGCCTCGTTACTTGGTGCTAAATCCTCGTCGTCTTCCCAACTGTCAAGAACACTTGGCTTTTTCTCTGCTTGTTTCGTAGTGCCATCCGGCAACTTGGGCTGTGTTGGTTCCTGTGTTTCTGCTGCGCTTTTACTATAGCTGTACTCGCTTTGCTCCCACCCGCTCTCAACATCAAAGGGATCTGTGTCCACTCCAATCAGGCTGTTCAGACCGGTCACAATAGTTTTGAGGATCAGCGAGAAGGCTTTGGGCAGAAACCATACATCGCCCCCTTTGATCTGACTGTTCCGGTTTAAATGTTCCGTGCTCCCATGTTTGTAGAAATTCAACAGGTAGGGGTTGAGCTCCGTGTTGGTGTCGTGCGGCCAGATGGAGATGTATGGGTTCGTAGACTCTTCAAGGAACACGCCTCCTCGCACCGTTGTGCAGAGCTCTCGAACGGTTTCGAATTCATCTCCAAACCTAGGCAGGGCCACAACCGGAGATCGGATAGTTGCTGGTGCGCACCCAAGTAACTCAGAATTATTGATAGACGTGCAAGGCCTAATATTGGTCCGTGTAAATGGCATTATGCGGTCTGGTTTGTCTGCCAAGGACTGGTCGATCTAAGAGGAAACGTACTTTTGAATATAGACAACGTTTTTTTTTTGGTTGTTTCGAAATAGCATCGTCTCAACAGCTGTTGGTAGTCGCGGGAGAAAGAGATCGAGCCCCCCTCGCCTTCCAGCACGGCCTTTATCGGCGCCACGTATACTAGCACCCATCATCGCTTTCTTCGAGCACCTTTTTCATGGCGTGAAACGATATGAAGGTTTTGCCAGCCGAAGTAGGTGCCACGACCAGGAGGCTTTCATTGGCATCGACTGAGTCAAGAACCTTTCTCTGCGAGGCATCTGGCTCAAACGGTACTCTGGGGTCAGGCCTGGAATCAAACTTTCGTTCCATGTAAGGGTCACCATGCTCGAGTTGAACAAGGCGGTGCTTAGAGATGGCATTGGCCGTAGTTTTCGGCGCCTCGATTTCGAGGTGAAATGGAAGCGGCCTTGATGGTTCTCCTGTCGAGATGTTGAGAAGGGACATGCCAATACTCTTAGTCACATCCAGAAATCCTTTGGTGATGTTGGGCGTGGATACTTCTGATTTTGTAACTGCTTGCATCAGATTCCACATCATCGACACGAGATAAATACCTAGATAGGTCAGCGTCAGTCACACCACACAATCAGTCTGTCTGCCTGTCAGTCTCAACTGACCTTGAGGTGAATTCTCATCCACATTCTTGCGAGTCGCAACTTACATTTTGCTGAGAACGTGACACATGTGAAGTTGAACCTCGGGCTCAAGATACTTGCGATCTTTTTGTGAACGAGAAGACAAAAGTCCCTCGGCTTTAGAGTATTGGTTAGCCAAGATTGGTTAGCCAGGATTGGGTTTCTTTGGAACTCGGCGCACTGCCCAGCCCAGAACCGAGCAATATCGCCACGCTTTGCTGCGGTTTTGCGGTTCTGAACTTCCAAGATAGCTTCGCGAGCACTGGCTCTTCCGCCTTTACTCTTTCCATTTCTGAGTTCTTTCTCCTTTTCGGACACTCTTTCCAGCCTTTTTGCTCCGCTGCCTGTTGAAGGCTGACCGTTTCGAAATTCAACAATGACGATTTCTCACTCAAAAACACCGCCCCACGAACGCTGCAAACCTTTTGCGTATCCGAAAACATTTGTCATCAATTCTTGTTTGTGTCTCGTAGCCCGGAATCCAGGCTTGGGAAGGGGTTTCGAAAATACCACCAGCTTGGTGTTTTCCCAGTATCGCAAGTATTCAAATGCAGCATCGGCACTTAAATCCGCAATTTCTTCAACCTGATTCACCTTGAAATTTCTCAAGAAGATCAAAAGCAGGATGATTGAATGTCAAGATTCTTGATACAGGTTCACTAACACAATAGGTCTCTTGTTCCGGTCGTAGAGGAGGGTGGGATGTGATGTTGAAATCACCTTTGACATATGTAACGTCTTCTTGGATAAAATCTTGCCATAGGTCATATGCCACTTCAACAATCGACTCAGGAAGAGGGTGTTTGGCTTGGATGGTTTGCATAATGAAGGAGAAGATTTGGCCATCCGCTGGGTCAAAAAGATATCAGCTTAGTCTCTCCTTCTCAACCTCATACCCAAGGAAAGCCAGCGATGCTTGAGAAAATTTCAGAAGGAATAATTCATCATCATGCTTCAAGGCTTGGACTTTGCATCTCCGTTCCCTGATACTATACAGTCTCAAAATTGCCAGGTGTAGAAGCAATGCGAATATCTGTCTCAAGCTGTTTTCGCCAAGCTTCGTCGCTTGGCCTTGTTCAAGAAGCCAACGACAGAAAACAATAGCAATCCATTCTCTCAAAGATGTAGCTGATGAGCCAGTACTGGTAGTAGAAACAACTTCGATTTTCTCCTCTCCCAAAGCAGAAACCTCATGGGTTGGGGGACGATATTGTTGTAGATCAATGTAGCCCGCCAACATCCTAGTTCCGCTTAGTAGGTGAACAAATGCCTAAGTTGCATTAGCATCGGCTGCATCACATGGCGCTCCTTCTATAAGCCATACTTTAGATGTATGCAAGGTGATGTTGTTTATGATGGCAGCATGCCTTCCACTAGAAATAAATTGCCAGATTAAATATCTCAAGGGAATCAGACTTTCATCCTGTTCCTCGGTTCCCGCGTGGATGAGAATGAAGTGGATGACATGACTAGACAGGTATTCTTGGCAATCCTCGCTCTCGAAGGAGTCAAACTCTTGTATCTCGGAGCGGATATCGGATTTCGAGAGGTGTCTAATGAGAACGGCCCGGGCAAGGTGATACCTGTATTCAACAGCGTCCCGCATCTCTGGAGGAACAGAGGCATGTTCGGTATCCCGAAAGAATAAGAGGTCAAAATTGCATCCCCTATTCTCGAGCTCGCGGAGAAAACTCTCTACTTCGTACACGGCATGAAGCAGCTGAAAGCCTCCTGCTATTTGTTCAGCAGTTGTTGGCATTGCATTCTCATCCAACATCATAAAGGCTTACCATCAAAATCGACTCGGGATTTCTCGAGACAGTATCGGACCAGTGACTCTCCATGAATGACAAATAGTTCACCACTAGCAAAATCCCCCAAGATGTCGATCTCGGTGGTCCGCCGAGTAGAAAACCACTCGAGCAGCTGTCTCCCGAACGCCGTCTCCTCCCGCGCCATGTGGTGTGACTCTTGGGCACTGGTGGATTAGGAGCAATTTCAAGACGGTACAGTATGAGGCATGTAAAATCAATAGAATAGCGTAGATATCAAGAGAGGATCAAAGGGAAAGGAAAGGCTTTAAGTGACGCCTAGCGGCCACTGCCGGAGGCCTGCCGACAGCCAGGCGGCTGGAGGCAACAATGCGGAATTTTGTCCTACGCGGCGTACAACGGGCCGACATTTGCTCAACCAGCAACAGTTTTAATCAAACAAGCTCTAGGCGTGGGCTTTCCTTGGGCTTTCTCTCTCAGACAGGATATACCAAGAAGCCCACATCTGCCCTCGGGCAGTTGTCAAAATACATATCCATTATATAGGCTTATATTTTCATAGACCAAAGCATACGTTCAAACGAAGTAAATAAGTCTAGTTTATTAATATTTACGCCAGACTAAGGTGTATCGATGACGCTTCATCCATACATTTTACTCATCTACATCTATCCATATCCGCCATGCGTTTTAGTCACCCACTCAGCCTTGCAATTGTTTGTGATTTTATCTTTTTATCCTTTACAATAGGAACAAGATGATAGATTACAGATCCAGGTGTCTAAGCGCGGATATGGCCTCGTGGAAGGTCGCAAAAAAGGTCTCGCTTGGCCGCACAGCCACGAGCATTGGCGGTTGGCCAACAAGGGCGGCCCGTTGAGTCATTTGTACAGTTTCGGGTCAACAGGATACAGGAAAGCACTGAAAATAGGTCTTGCAATGCATGTGGACAAATTCGTGCTGTTGGTTTGTTGTACCGTCTATCTCACACGAACATGCTGAGCGCTCCATAGACTACACGCTTCGGAAGCCACGCCGCCAGCCTGATATAACATCCGCGTCCACATCCACGGCCCAAGACTCCCTATTTTAAGATCCGCCTGAACGCCGCCGCAATAAAAAACAACCTAGGCCCTTGGGAATCTACAATTCGACATTGCCATTATCCACTTTTTCCTCACAGGGTTCCAACCATCAAGCTCTCAAGCATGCCGCCAGTCTGGCACGCCACTTGGGCTCTTTCCACCTCAACTCTGACTCTGCGGTGCAAAGTCCTAAAGCCTTCGTTCAGTTCTGCCGAGCCGCCCACGAGCTCGGCGTAGAGGTCAAGGAGGTGGAGACCAACCTCAACGCAGACGCTGACATATCTCGGGTCGCAAATGTGGCTACAGACCCACTTGAGGATAGGCTGAATGCCCATCTCGTCGCGCGATTCGAGGGCGTCTCGCAGGGCGCTTCGGTGGCGAAGGGCAAGGAGAAGAGTCAGGACATTGAGGGGGGAGTGCTCGGGGGAGTACTTGTCAAGGACCTGGTCCAGCGCGCGCGCATACCGAGCGTGGCGCAGGTCGCTCTGCCACGGTCTCTCCTTTTTCTTGAAGGTACGGGCCTCGTTCGCGATGACGACGTCAGCCCCCTCGCCGACCATGTCGAGGCGCTTGGCAGCAGCAACCCTGCGCTTGCGCTTCTTCTTCTTAGCATCGTGTGCCTCAATTGTACCGGCGACAAGCGCAGACATCTCCTTCTCGCGCTCGGTTTCCCGGTGCGCCTCGAGGCCGGTGAGGCGAGTGCGGACACTAAGAACACCAGACTGCATACCAACGGCAAGATGGCGGTCGCTGGCATCGGAGTCATCATTCGAGGGGATGACCTTGACGCAGAGGACCGGGGATTGGTACTTGGTGCTCGAAACGACGTTCCAGCCAGTTGTCTCAAAAACCTTGACATGGCCTTCCAAACCACCGCTGATAAGTCTTCGGCCATTGGAAGCAAGGCTGAGCGAAGTGACAGTCTTTTGATGGTTGGTAATCATGTGAAGAGGCCGGGCAGCTACCAGGTCCAGAACGCTGATCGAGTTCTCGGCGGCGGCCAGCACAGTCGTTCCGGAAGGCATGGACAAGACATCCTCGACGGGCGCGGAATGCTTGAAGGTCATGACGGCGCTGTTGCTTCCTGTCCTGGAATCCCAGAGCTTCACTGTCGAATCGTAACTTCCCGAGATGATCATGTTTGACATGGTGCCGGGCATAAAGTTCGCACATCGGACGTAATCGTTGTGGCCAACAAAGGTCGTGACAGGATCATTGGCGGTAAGATCCCACAGGCGGACGGTCTTATCGTCACTGGCGCTCAGCAAGGTGGTCAATTCAATCGGAGAGAACTTGGTCGTCCAGACGGGCTGCTTGTGCGTAGCCCAGGTCTTGAGAATGGCTCGCGAGTTGACGTCGAAGACCTGAATCTTTCCAGTGTCCTCACCAGCCACCAGGACACGGCCATCCTTCCTGATCTCTCCGCTGCGCGCGACATCGCCAAAGCGCGTAATGGTCTTGAGGAGCTTGCGGGTCCTGTTCGAGTAGATCTGGATTCGGGTTCCCGTCGTGACAGCAAAGGAGTCGCTGTTTGAGGAAATGTGAACGATGGGATACGAGGTCGGGGACGTGATGAGCAACTGGTTCTTGAACGTCTTCCAGTAGCGCTGCTCTGCGGTGACGGGCGACGGCCCCGTGGGCAGTTTGAGCTGCGGGAGAGGGCCCACCTGAGCTGCCATTGTTGCTGATGGTAGTGTGTGAAGCTTGGTTGGCAGACAGACCTTTGGAGATCAGCGAGGCTGCTGTGATATTTTTTTTCTGCGATAAGATTAGGATGCGATAGGATGGCTGGCACCGGAAAGTCCACCGCGGGGCACCCAAAGATGCGCTAGCTTATTTTGGTTAGCATGTCATTTCACAACCTGCATATGGGTACGCCGTCCTTGAGCCCACAGCTATGCTGCAATGCCAAATGGGCCAATACTATGTACTACAATCCACATCATGCAATCACATTTTCCATGGGAAATACCCAGCGCAAAGTTTTTAGTATCACGGTGAACGTATTAATTTGGGTTACCGAGAATCTGCCTATCCGTATGTTTGATGCCGCCCTCCAATGATGCACTTTCCTAGTATAATCGTAAACGCCAATAAAAACAAGTGCCCTCCATCTTAATATACATTTCCACTTCTCTCATTGCTTCATTTGTCCATTCCTTCAATAACCTCCTCTACGTCGTGATCTTCCTGTTCCGATATCAATTTGTTGCATTTCCGCCATTAGTGCCAGCTCATTTCCACTTCCATTTGCTCCACTCATGAGTGGAAGTGGCACCTTGGCTGGAATGGGGGGTCCGGAGCCATAGTGAGGAGCCCGGTTTTCGTTCTGACTATCCCAGGTGTTGGACCGTGGCAGGCCCCGAGTCGGGCTACTGTAGGGATCCTGCCTAGCCTGGTAGTTATCAGATGAGATGGGCGCCAGAGGACTGGCTCCCGCCGGAGAGTTGCCAGCAGACACTGGGTTTCGTTTCTGAAGACGAGCCCGCATCCGTGGTTCCTCAGGGGTATAATAAGAATTGGCCGCAGATATCGAGTGGCGCCCGGAGCGAGGAGTTCTGCGGGTGCTGGGCGGTAGAGGCTGAGCTCCCGTAAGTGCCGGCCGAGACCTTGGCTCGGGAGACGCATCCCTCGCCTTAGGCTCCGGTTCCGGTGCCCAGGACTCGATAGGTAAGTGGTCGGACGGGTCGATTTCACGTCCGTCATAAGTAATGATTTTGTTCGACTCTGGATTCACCACATCCGCAGATGCACCAATCCCCTCACCTGACGCATGGCTGGGATTGAGTGCGTCATAAGAGTCAGGCCCAAACGGAACTCCAGATAGTCTCCTAGGCTCCTGCTGAGGTGGCGCTGGGCTTACAGACTTCCGACGCAATCTGCGAGTCTCCTGCGGAGGCGGTATGGGACTAACAGACTTGCGACGAATAGTGTGTTGAGGGTTGGGGCTGGTTCGGGGGTTGGGGGACATGTCCCTGGATCTAGCCATTGGTGGCTCCGCCGCGCCGCCATATGTGAGCGCTCGCCGGTCATAGGGCTGAATAGCGTAGCTTTGGGAATTGTCAGGTGTTTCGGGATAACCTTGGTACGGGTCGGTTCGAGCACGACCTCGAGAGGGTGTCTGAACGCTTTGCGAGTGGTGTCGCCTGTCATTGCGGCGGTCCTCGTAGATACGATCAGTCACCTCTTGAGACAGCGCCGGATCAAGACCTGGAACCAAGGCCGCCGGCATGTTGGGCATCCCATGACTCGAAGAGCTCTGAATCTGCCTCGTCTCTAGGTCCATTCGATTGTTCGAGTGATGGCTCTGGCTGCTGTGAGAATTATAGGAACCCTGACCTGGGCTTCTAGAAAAGTCACGCCCATGTGAGTTAGAAACGGCAACAATCTGGTAGGGGTTTGGCTCGTGTCCTGGGCTTCGCGAGTAGTCCCGCCCGCGAGACGAGGATGCCGGGACTATTTGGTAGGCGTTGGGATCGTATCCACCAGGGCTTCGAGAATAGTCCCGACTGTGAGAGTTGTAATCGTCCACAGGGCTGCGAGAGTAATCTCGCCCACGAGCCTGCGATATAGGGACTATTTGATATTGATTCGGGTCTTGGTAGTCAGGCTGCGACGGGGAAACCGAGTAGTCCTCTCGGAAAGGAGAGCCGCCTGGCGATCGACTCAAATTGAGAGGGGCTGGGCTGGGGTTGTCAAAGCACATTTCATCCTGCTGCTGCAATCTCGATACACTCTGTCTATGATTTCTCTGGAGAATACTAGGAGATTCTGGTGCATCCTCCACAGTGGGTTGCATTGAGCGGTAGTGCGGGTCATAGTTGGCATCATAGGAACTGTGTCTGGGGGGAGACTCATATTTTTGCACGGCATTGGACGGGGTTGTGTCGTATTCTCGAAACGTGGGTCGTCCTGGGTATGTCGGTGTCGAGTGCCGATGAGCCTCGTTCCTCAAAACATCATGTCTCATGGGCTGCGACAACTTGGGCGGCGATGCATCATAACCACTTCTAAGCACAAGCTCCTGGCCTCCGCTGTTGTGTCTGGATCGATGCGCCGGCGGTGGTGGTGGGCGCTCGGGTTCACGCGAATATTGTCTCAAGTCATCCATGGGAGGTGGTGAATCGTACGAGTCTTGGGGAGGAGCGTGATGACCGCGGTGGTCTATCTGCTGTTCTTGGTGCTGCGAGTAGCTGCCATATTCATGTTCATCATGATATCGAGACTGCTCAACAGGGATGCTCATCGACTGCCGGTATTCACGTTCTTCATGGTGTCGTGGAGCCGGCTCAATAGCAGGAGGCATAGACTGCCGATAATCGCGTTCCTCATGGTGTCGTGGCGCTGGCTCAATCGCGGCGGGAGGCATCGATTGCCGATAATCACGTTCTTCAACATGTCGCGGTGCTGGCTCAATCGCGGCCGGGGGCATTGATTGCCGGTAGTCATGTTCTTCACGACGTCGCGGGGATGGCTCAATGGCGGGAGGGTTCATCGACTGCCGAGCTCCTCGTGGGCGCTCGGCACGGGTTGGGGTAGTATATTCTAGCGGAGCACCACCATGAGGCGACTGATCTGCACGGCGAGTGCGGCGAGAAGAGGGAGGTGTGCTAGTCTCAACCGCATGTAGCGGCGATTGGGTAGAAGGGAAATTTCCCTGTGACGACTTTTGGGCATGTGTTCGTGGGGGCGGGGTGCTTTGCTCAGCTGGGGGGGGCGGAGGAGCACTCGACGGTGCAGGTGGTGCAGCTGGCAATGCTGGCAATGCCGGTGCCTCGCCTGTGACTGGATCGGATGGAAGTGGACGTCGTTTAACGGGGGTTCTCTGCTTAATGGAGCCGTGCTCCTGCTCTGCAGCGGGCTGCTTAGGCTTCGCAGCGACAGGCTTTTCGGGCTTTGGGCGGGTATCGTAGTAGGTGATTTCTATCCTGATCTCGCCAGCATATTTTCCTTTGCAGTTGAGCGTCTGCCAAACGTCATTCTGGCCACCGCCCGGAATGACGATGCTTCGCAGGTCGATCCATGACTCGCCAATCAGGTCAGTCTTCTTATCGTCAGTGAAAACAGAGATTTTCAGCTGAAAGTAATCGGGAGAGTCGTGGACGGTGAAGCGCAGTTCCTGGTCCCTGCAGATGGCCTATTAGCTCGTGCCCAACCAAGCTCTCGAAGCTCAACAATTACTCACCACTTGGGCGTCTGTCCACCGCGAATATCTGTCCTCGTCTTCTTTGCCTCTTTTCCAAGTCTTGCTGCGCAGTAGGGGTCCTGCTTTCCTATCGTCTTGCGGTTAGGCAGGTTTTTCGCCCTATCAACAATAGCAACTAAAGTTCCGATAATCGGACCGTCGACGGTCATGTCGGCAAAAATGCCCGCCGTGTGCGCGGCATTGAGAAGGTTCTGCTTCGGTTTGGGCGCCGCCATGTTGTCGACTTTTGCGGGAAGCACCGGA
The DNA here is from genome assembly GCA_013403855.1 of Calonectria honghensis. Lineage (NCBI taxonomy): Eukaryota > Fungi > Ascomycota > Sordariomycetes > Hypocreales > Nectriaceae > Calonectria > Calonectria honghensis. The sequence goes on along the minus strand of VTGB01000039.1, from coordinate 78,576 downwards.
GATTGGGGGTTGCAACGTCGAGGGGGATGGAGGGGGTGAAAAGGCTGTTTACATCTGCAGAACCCGTCTGTCTCCGGTGTAATTGCTGCTTGTAAGGAACGACAATGAAATTGCTGGCAAAGGCGAGAAAATCGGATCAAGGAAAGAGAAAATACACTGAATAATAAGAGGGAATCAAAAAAAAAAAAAAAGAAGGGAGTCAAAGAAGGGTCGCAAACGGTAAGACAACGAGTGCAAGTTGATGTATGCGGGAGGGAAGCAGAAATGGATGCAGGAAAGACAAGACAATTCAACCAAAGACAATCAGGTGGCGTGGGAGTGGGCGGCGGGGGTGGGTATGAGCTGCAGAAGTTAGCGAGCTCCTAGTCCGTACCGGCAATCAATGGTCAGACCTGAACCAAACCTGGGCGAAGAAAAATAGCAGTGTTTGTTGGGCAAGGTAAGAAGGGATTGGATGTGAGGGATGGAGGGGCCTTGTTTCGCACAGCGCGTATGACGGGATTGCGTGTGGTTGGGGCCCGAAAGCGGTATAGGCAAAGCTAGGCGCTCCCCGAGCAGTGGGCCTAGGCGGGAGGCTGGGGCTGGAAACGGGGAGGCTGGTGTGGTGCTGCTTGCACCGCTGCAGGGGTCGTGTTGACCTGACGGGTACTCGCCACCCACTGAGGTCCAGGGGAAGCGTGCGGGAAGCTCCACTGCCAAGTTGGTTCCAGGGGCGCTGCCAGGGCTTATCGTTCACAGGTTGAGGACTTTGTTCAGCGGTCCTATGGTGGCTGTAAGTATACGAGTCGTCATCAGGGGATCAGCGATGCGAGCAGAGCGGGATGGGCTGGGAGTGGGCAGAGGCAACAGTGGCGGCCATTATAGGTAAGATTGTGGGCAATTATCATTTCGGATTTCAGAACCACATCAAACAACAATACTGGCCTGTCAAGGGCAACGGCGCCGAGGGCACGCACCAAGGGCCAGACCAAGGGCACACCATTTATTGCACCAAGGGGCAACTTACTCCGGACGCCAGCCATATCCATCCATCAATAGTAGCGGTCATGGCATCCGCCGCATCGCGCGCGCCTGATTCGCCCACCCAGACCCGGCACTTCCAGACCCAGATACAAGGGTGTCAAACTCGGAAGCATGCAAGGCGCGAACCAGTGCACTGCCATACTGCATTCGCAACCCGAATGCGCGTACGCCCGGAGATCGGGAAGTCAATGTGCAGTCTTTATGCTGGTGCCTGCGCTGAAGGACAATTATTGTCCCGAAATATCTGACACTTTTCACAGCCACGATGAAGTGCGAGAGGTGCTATCGAAAAATCCGAGCCAGTAAGATTCTTTGGCGAAAAAAACACATTGGCTGACGACGCCTGGGGTCCGATTGTTTTGGCACACGTACCAGTTGCGGCTATGAATTTTTAATTTTGTCTCTTTTTTTTGGGGCTTCGCCCCTCATTTCTCCTTGTTCATCCTTTCAACCTGACCCAACGGCGGTGGCATGATAGCTGTCATGGGCTAAGACTGAGCGGTGTCGAGCCCCTAAGAAAAACCAGTCTAGGCGGCCGCGTAGCCTAGGAAACCCAACGATCCGTCGTCGACGTAACGATGGCCCGATCTCGATTGTGTGGGGAGAGTGGGTGAGAGGAGCTTCTGGACATGCGCACAGGTGCCGGGGATCATGGATCCACCGCCATTGTTGTTTTGGGACTTGTTAGTCCCAAGATTTTGGCAGGCGACAGCTGACCATTGATTGCGAAGCCGCATATGGCCCGCCTGCATTGTCCCCCGAACCATTGTCTCGCCTCTAATGAGCAGTGAGGATCGGTCTGACGCAAGGGACTCCAGGGCACTTTAGGCGCGAGCACAGTCAATGATCATCAGCAGCATCAGGGCGGATCCCAGACGAAAGGGATGCAAATTTCGGTGACAGTCTGTGGACGAGACGGTGACGTCGTGTTGCTAGGGGAGACAGGACCACATTCCACGGCGGCGGCAATCGTTTGAAGTTGATGGCGGCTAAAGCTGCAGAGCCCCATCTACGACCTCGTTGAGCCGTCTCACGTCCTCGCCATGGTCCAGGTCACATGCGGGTTTCACCTATGGCCGTTTCGAGGGCAAGCCATTGTGGGACGTCTGCACCTTAACGCAAGCATCAAAGTTTGTTCCTGCGAGAGCCTCATCTCAACACAGCCGCATTCATGCTACGAGCATTCCGTAACGTCTTAACCCCGCCCTGCTATACCTCACGGGCTCCCTCAACACCGGCACCTTCGGGAAATTGTGTTGCAGGACATGAACGCACGTTGACATGATTGAATTGAAAACGTGAGGGGGTCTCAGCTACCAGTCGCAGCTCTTGGCAAGCAGAGCTGCGAGAGCCTCTAGGTTCTTCTTGTCAACCTCATCAAACCCGGCCAGCACGGCACAATCGATGTCGATAATCGCCACCACCTTTTCCTCTCCGTCATGTTCCGCCACAATGGGCACTACAATCTCGCTCTTGCTGTCTCCGTCGCAGGCAATGTGACCTGGGAAGCTGTCAACATCCTTAATAAGCTGGGTTGTCCTTGTCTGTGCGGCTGTCCCGCACACTCCACGCCCAAATTGGATAGTCTGGCAGGCGACCTTGCCCTGGAAGGGTCCGAGAATCAGCTGGGGCTTCTCGGATGACTTATCGAGCACATAGAATCCTATAAGGTTGAGACGTTGTCCATGGTTACCATCTACCCAACCATCATGCAGCTGATCACGAACCTGCCCAGTTGACCTCCTTGCTTGGCGCGCCCAAGGACTTGTAAGCATGCCACAGTAAAGAAGCAGCGTTTGCAAGGTTGCTAGGGTTTAGTCAGAAAATTTCCACTTCTTTTTTGGTTAGACCTTGGTTGCTCCTCACCAGACCTGTAAAAAAAAACATAGGGCCGTTAGTAATTCAAAGATGCAGCATAAAAGGAAAGGATCCGAACCCAATTTCGTTGGCCATAAACCAAACCCTCTGCCTGTATCAAGACCTGCTCGTATGCTTCCTCTTTTGTGACGCCATTGGCGAAGTTGGATGCGTCGGCGTGAACCTATTTCATTGTGAGGTTTTGTTTTGACGTTTGACTTGTCAATCCAGCCAAGGCTTGCGATGATCATGACAATGCGAGGCTCACCATTGTTTCGGGCGCGGATTGGACGAGCAAGCACTGTAGACGGGCGATTGACAAGGGGCTAATTCCAGTCTTCGCAGTGGTGTTTCGATCGTGTCGCTAAGGATTCTGGTATTACTGCAGTTTTTTATTTTTCTAATCCAAGGCTGACGAGACCTTAAGCCCCATTACTAACAAACCCTCTCGCCCCCGCAAAACGACAATCCACTTTGCCATTTTAGCGGTATTGATGTCAACGCTGGAGCGAGAGCTGAGAAAAATCTCAGCGAATGGCAGGGCCCATTAGCCTTGCCCCAACACCTGTCAGCTCGGCCAACAGCAGTACGTCCTCGTTCATTTGTAGCTGACTGGTGAGCGGATGGGCGGCAGGATCCGAACATACGCGCAAGAATCCCACGACCGCGTTCCAAGGCAAATGATGAGTATGAGCTCCCAGTTATTATTAGAATGATGATTTACGGTGTTATCTCATTTGTGGATTTTTTGGTGAATTTTGAGTTTTCTTATTGTAAGATTAGTCGTTCCCTCATTTTAGGATCCGAATCCCATAATCCGCAGCCAGTAATGCCTGCACCGGTCTCCACGTTTCAGGGTTCTAGAACATCCTGATCATCGAGATAGGAAGGAGATTGAGATTCAATGAGATTGTCCAATCATTTATTAAGGAATTGGCTGCTCGTAGTCGAGGTTGGAAAGCCGTTGAAAAGATCGGGGCAATCGTCTCCCATCTCAGACACCTCTTCGGCTACCTTGCAGTCCGAAGTCCGGAGCCACTAATAGGTCGCGTTGGCAAGAACATCGGTCCCCAAATCCTTCACCTACGTCTCCCTCAACGACAACCACGCCCACCGATCCGATGAGTCTACGAATGCCCTGGCGGTATTGCGCCAACGCGCCGCGCCGACAGCTTTACAGCGTCGGCAATTGGCCTGCCGGTCCCCGTGTCACCGCCTCGATCCCCTCGCCGCTGTCCGCCGTCGCTGCGCTGCAATCGCGATCCATCCACAACGACGGCCCCAAGACATCCAACCCTCTCGTCAACCCGCCCGCCGTGACTCGGCCCCCTGCTCTGACGCTGCCGCGCCGCAGAGACTTTGAGTCGAAGCCCAAATACTACTTTGAGCTTGGAAAGGGCTACGCAAGGTTCTACAAGGATGGGCTCAAAAACGTCATAGCGAGCTACAGGCTGCTCCGCCAGAAGCTCAAGAAGACCCCCTCCAGCGACCGCCCATCCATACTCCGACCGTACCACGTGCCCAAGACCTTTTCCCGAGCAGATTGGGTTCTCCTCTGGCGGGTACGCCACGACATGATCCGGCTGCCCGTGTTCGGACTGATGTGCATGGTTGTCGGCGAATTCACGGTCCTCATCGTCGCCTTCGTTGATCACCTGGTGCCCTACCCGTGCAGAATACCGAAGCAGATCTTTGGGGCTCTGGAAAAGGCCGAGCAGCGTCGAAAGTCAGCGTTTGAGGAGCTGGACAGCAAGCATCCCCACGGCGTGCTCAGCCCCCGCATCAATCAGGGTCTTGCCCGCTCGCATGTCCTCAGGAGCTTGCACGTCAGCGGGGTAATTTGGGATCGACTAGGCTTCACTCCCCCCGGCATGTGGCAGGCCAAGGGCCGGCTGCGCATGGCGTACCTCGAGGGCGACGACAAGAACCTGATCGAGGACGGAGGCCTGACTGGTCTCGAGTACAGCGAGCTTCAAACCGCCTGCGCTGAGCGCGGCATTGATACTCTTGGAAAGAGCGAGACTGAGCTCAGGGGTCGTCTAGGTGACTGGTTGCGACTAACTGCGGCCGAGGATATTGTCGAGAGGAGGCGAAGGATGGCGGTGTTGCTGCTTACCAGGTACGTGTCATGCAAACGGCCGGCGATATAGTGTGGCGCGAAACTAACTGATGGATCTAGACCCGAGAACTGGCCTCAGCACCGAGACTTTGGCGTCCCCGAGTGGCATTTGTAAAGAGAGTGGAGGAAAGGCTCACGATTCAATGATGATTGAGACCGTCACATGTTCAAAGAAAAAAAAGGGAAAATGTATAACCACAACAAGATTTCATCTGCACATTTCTTATGTCACGCATCGCATTGTATATAATAGATAGATAGACATGCCAAACCTGGACCTTCTTTTTTTTTTCTTTCTCTGTTTACAACCAAAAGTATCCAGGTCAATGATGTGTGAAGAAGCAAGTATGACGTTGTGTATACCGGGCTTACCGTGTCGTCAATTATCCGAGGTCGGCACGTCTGGTTCCAGAGTGCGTTTAGCCGCACGTGGCGACGCCTAAATGCGTCTAACTCAGGCGGCTGTACCGACAGGCTTCAGATGCTTTGGGCGATCGTTGTGTACATTCATTGCCTGCTGACCAAGTACTCGAGTCTGATGCGTCCAAACACATATGATGTCTGGTGAAAAGGAAAGAAAAGAAAGAGAAAAAAAAGAACAATGGGATTCTCCAGCCAGCTGCAGTCGGGATGCGAACGCAATGCATCATCCAAATCCTGGGCCAGCAAGCCAGACGTCACATTCTGAAACCATTGAACTGGTACATACGTCCGTTCCTCTTTAGTCTCCTCCGCCTTGCCGGTCCCTTTTTTTCGTAGATCCGAGATCCAGAACGGGTTCCGCCATCGTTTGTGGGGAACCGGCCGCTGCACATGATGTCAGGTCCATCGCCGAGGCTCGCATCACATGCAACGCCCCATGTCGAGCATCGGCAAGCCCCCAAAGGAAAATCAACGCCAGTCTCGCATTTAAACACGGCCAATTCCCCCACACATTCGGCTTTCCTCAGCCCTTGCACATCTCCGCATCCATTCTGCAGATTCCACAGATCTTCATTGCCCCTCCGCGCTTGTCCAGATCCCGCCTCCAAAGCTCTTTGCCATCCGCCCGTTTTTCCCGCCGCAACCATGGGTCTCAAGAACGGTTCGTAGCCTCCCACATGCCTCTCGCGACCTCGGCGCAAACTCAAATCCTCCCCCCCCCCCCCCCCCCCCCAAGAGAGCTTTGCCCGTTGCGCGCAGAAAAACCATGACCAGCGACTGACGTTATGCCTCTGCACCACAGATGACTTCCCCGCCTCGGCATCTTTCGACCTCATCCAAGAGGCCTTCAAGGACGATGATACCCGCCAAGCTGCCATCAAGGACGGCGACGGCCTCTTCGTCTTCACCCTAAAAAACAAGGCCGGCAAGGAGGAGAGCTGGTACATCGACCTCCGGGAAACTGGCGAGGTCGGTGCTGGCCAAGGTCCCGACACGCCTACAGGTATGTGCAGAACAAGAACGCCACACGCGGCGCCGGAACCCCCGGCAGCAGCGCCCCTTTGCTTTCCTGTCGCGCTCCAAGCCCTGGCTCTAACATGTACGTCTTCTGCGCAGTCACCATCCGAGTCCCCGACCGCGAGTTTGCCGACCTCGTCGCTGGAAAAGCCAACCCCACACGACTCTTCATGACCGGCAAGCTCAAGGTCAAGGGCAACATGGGCAAGGCCACCAAGCTAGAGGCCATCTTCGGGAGCGTCCGAACCAAGTCCAAGCTGTGAGGCGGAGGTATCGCAACTGTGCTTTGCAGCCTGTATGAATATCTCTGTTTTTTTTTTCTGTTTGCCACCGGAGTCATTTCCAAGGGACAGCCATGTATAGACGAATGTAATGTCTGTCGATTTCAATATATAACTCTGAAATCATGATTCTGCAGCTACACCGTGGCGAGATCCACAATATGCCGCATTAGGAAAGTAGCTGTGAGCATTTCACAATTCATCATGTAGCTCAAAATCACAGCGAGTAACCATACTCGCTACACGTGTGCGTAGAAACCCATTGATCGTTGGACTTGGTTCTTGTAACCCGCTACACTTCACACAGAAACAAGAGTATCAGATCTTGAAACAAAAAATATGAATATGGAATTCAGAAGAAAAAGAAAAGAAAGAAAGAATCGCAAATGCCGCTCATCATGTCGTAATTTTAAAGTCTCAGTGACACTTCTGTGATTCTGGTAGCTATCTCATCACAAACGCGGGTCTTGCCGAAGGTTATCCAAGTCCATAATATTATATATTTGCGAGTCTCAAGCTGTGAAGCCAATTTGCTACAAATGTGACTTCTGCGCTTGCGTCACACGCACACAGGCGCGTGTCACTTTGTCATGACTGATACTGCCATTCTTGTATTACAAAGTCATAAATACCATTCACAGCAACAGTGCTTATCGTGTCAGTTTTTTGTTTGTGTGCTTCGTGTTGTTGCTCCTGTTCCAATCACGGCAAGCTGTTGTCCGAGTGTCAATCTTCATGATATATCAATGCACAAGTAGCATAACTAGGAAGGCGCAGGAGTATCAGTTTTCATCATCACATCTAATATCAGCAAAGAGGTTGTGAATATCGTTTTAGTTCCGTGGTTCGGCCACTAATGGTTGGCCAATGTCGTCATTACTTATTCATCTACCTAATCTAATTTTTATTTTTATTTTTGGAAAACATATTAGTAGCGGTCAGTCAGGACCGGGGGCTTGTTGTTGAGAATCTCATCAATCTCCTTGAGGATCTCGGGGGTCAACTTGTCGACGATGGCAACGGCCTGGATGTTCTCGTAGACTTGCTCGGGGCTGCTGGCACCAGTGATAGCGCAGCTGACGTGCTGGTTGCTCAGAACCCAGGCAAGGGCGAGCTGGCTCTGCTTCACTCCGAGCCTCTCGGCAATGGGCTGCAGCTTGTTGACGGTCTCAACGATGCCATCCCACTTCTCCTTGCCGTTGGTTCGCCACCAGCCGTTGACGTACTCGACGGTCTTTTGGGCGAATCGCGAGTCGTCGGGGATGCCGTCCTTGTACTTGCCCGAGAGGATACCCTGCTTCATGGGCGAGAAAACGGTGAGGCCGAGGCCGACCTCTCGGTACAGGTTGGCGAACTCTCCCTCAACCTTGGCTCGGTCCAGCATGTTGTAGGCTGGCTGCTCCATCAGAGGGCCGATCAGGCCAAGACGATCGGCCACACGCCAAGCCTGGGCGATCTCATCGGCGTTCCATTCCGATGTACCCCAGTAGAATGCCTTTCCAGTGTCGATGATGTGGTTGAATGAGCGCACAATCTCCTCCATTGGGGTCTTGCGGTCAGGTCGGTGGGCGTAGATGAGGTCAACATACTCAAGACCAAGACGCTTGAGGGCAGCGTTGGTACCCTCGACCACGTGCTTGCGTGAGAGACCCTTGTTGTTGACAGGGTTCTTGCCAAAAGCTCCTCCCCAGTAGATCTATACAGGAACATTTGTCAGCTCACTATGGTTTGCCGGGTGCCGGGTGCCGGATACCGGCAACGTGACAACTCACCTTGGTGGAGATAACCAGATCGTTGCGGTTCCAGCCAAACTCTCGGATAGCCTCACCCATAACGACCTCCGACTGGCCCTTGCCGTAGACCTCAGCACAGTCGAAGAAGTTGACACCGCAGTCGTAGGCGGCCTTCATGCACTTGAAGGTGGCCTCTGTTTGCCATTGTCAGTGACCACGCACAAGACAATGTTATTTCTCCAGGTGCTTCTCGCCCTGCCGGTAAAACTTACCCTTATCCACATGGCCACCATATGTGAGCCATCCACCCAGGGCAATGGACGAGACCTGAAGACCAGACTGGCCCAGGTATCGGTAGGTCATCTCGGGAATACCCTCGGGTTTAGACATTTTGGCGGTGGTTGATCTTGGACAGGCCGGGACTGCTACAGCTTCTTGGGTGAGGTTTGGGAACGGAGACTGGGCTTGAGCAGGTCGAATTCCGAGTGACCCCCGCGGAGGCTTTATACCTCTCCTTCTCCTCTCTGTCTCTAACGCAAACATGCGGCGATGGGGAAGCTCATGCGGGGCAGCTATGACTGTGGACTGCCCCTCCCCCACTCACGCCCAACGCCCGCCACCCGGTGACAGCAGCCGGTCTGACTCGTGGATGTCATGATATACAGCGGTGTACGGCGGTTTGCCGCTGGCTTCCGGCCTCCATAATCCGGTGTTAGCCATGGGTTTTCGGTCAGTTATGCCAGAGCAACCCTTGATTCGAATTTTCCGGTTCAACCACGTGCTTCTAAGCTCCAGCGTACTCTCATCCCACCCAACCGCCTATCTGAGGGGGAGCTGGTTCGACCCATAATATGTGCGGCACCGCGTCGGTAGATGCTACCCGATTTTTCATTTGTAATACTATTCCGAGGATCGAGTTCTGTTCCTGGCTAGGCTGCTGGAGAGAACCAGCACAGGGTTTCTCCCACGCCCGAAGTCGGCGGAACAGGCAGCTAAAATACGCCATTGTGGGATGTTATTGCCTACCTATTTACGGCTGCTCGGCTGCCACAGCCCGCTCTCTCCACTTCACCTTCCATATCAATCAATTAAGCTAGTTTACTTTTTGGGCGTGGGATGGTTTGCCTCCCGTGTTTTGCATGCGGATTGCCTACCCTATACCCTCACGCTAGAATATCGCCAGAGCAAAATCACTCCCGAGTGCTGACTAGTGTGGGCTTGTTTTTTGTGTCGGAATTGGGATAATATGGTTCCTTAGTGGTTTCTTTAACTCCGATATTTTTCGGTTGTGTTCGCATCCTCGATCGCTAGTTCTGGGTATCGGGTATAATTGCCACGCCAGACTAAAAATGCTGCACTTGGATTTTGCCAAGTTTCAAAAGGCTATCCAAAGGAAAATGGTGAAGATGACTGGAAAAAACAAACACAAAACATGATTGCCGCACGCCATTTCGCAGGTAACACATTCAATGCACCCTAACCTCAGCGATTGGTCGAAAGAACTACCCAAAATCATCCGAGACCACACGTCATCAAGGTGAGATTCATCCCTAGTCACAATTGCCCACGCAATCTCATGAGCAACAGCCACTTGGCTTAGCGTCGGCACTGATCCAAGATCTACGGGGCAGAGCCTCTTGGTCTGTGTTTTTTCGTCTTATTGTCTCTATGCTCCCTCACGGCGTACCGGCACTCGGTGAATTGCCGATCTAGGCTGAGCCAGCTTCATATAGAGGGTCTCACGTTCAGATCGTGCAGACGGGATCAACCTCTGGGGCCGCATGGTCGATCATACTCACCAATACTATGAATAGTTACGCACTTTTCGCTGGGCCATTTTTTCGCATCTAGCAATCAATGCTGGACTGGCCAAGACCCTTGTCGCGGCCAACCTCGGAAGTGGACAAGGTTATACGCAACTACTCTATGGAGCCATGTGGCCTCAAATCCTTGCAACAAACATTCAAAGAGATCTGTGATCGAACGCTAATCAATTGCTGGCGCGTTTTTTAGAGTGACGAAATTTACAAATGGTCAGTTCGGAATTGTAAGTTAATGAGATGGAACTTGCGGTGATTGATTGGCCGGCCATGTTTATGCATGTATCATGAAACAACGAATTGGCGCTTGTGATGGATATTGCGAAGCTAAAACGGGGCGCAAATCTCCGAACTCGAGAGGTCTACCTAGTTCATCCCTTGAACCTAGCTGTTCGCGAAGGCCCGGGTGGGTTTGACTACATATTGAAGCACTGTAAAACTTGAACCATGGGTATAATCCATTTTCGTTTTTTTATTTGCTTTGGCAGTGTGTGAGCTGAATGGCCCGTTGGCTGGGCAGGCGACTTAGACACGCTACTTCGGAGGCTCCGCCCGATCCCTGCATTAGCTGGGCAGATGCTGCACGCGATGTGACCATCAAGAGAAAAAAAACTCTGGGGGAAATCGCGAGAGCGGTGATACGGGTATCGGGCTTTGATTCGCAAGAAAGACCCGAGGTGCCGACAGTCGCGAGAAATTAAGCCAGTCAGCTGCACAAATATGTCAATGCGTTGTTTTCCATTCCCTGGTTGATAATATTGGGTTATCTCGATTATTCCCCAATAGCGAAATGCAAGCTGCATGTGACGGAGCTTAAGCAAATATCACCATGCACGGTCTATTGGCTGGAGGAGACGAGACACTCTAGCGACAGGAGAACGCCAGGTGAAACCCGTGGCCCATTCAAAGACACCAACCATTTTGTCGGAGCGCCACACAGGGTACAAAGCTTGGTGGCTTAGGCCCGTTAGAGGTCTGTATTGGTCAAGGACGGTCGTTGGAACCGGCGGCCAGAGCTTGCGGTGCGACAATTGAGCATAAGGCAATGCCGGGTGTGCAAATGCACAGGGCGTTGAGTGATTTGTTGGTCGCTGGTTCGTTTCCAGGTCAATAGATCATCTCTTGTTGGATGGGCTAGAACAAGGGAGGTTCTATGGCACACAGCTCGTCCGTGGTCCAAAAGAGGTCCGAGGGAGGGACGGGAGCCCCAAGGAAGAAGTGGATACGGCTATACCCTGTAAATGCATCCAGCACGGCAACGTCTGGTAATTGGGTGCGCTTGAGGTTGAGTTCAGGGGTACGAAGGGGAGTGGCGTCGGGCCCTGGCAGGAGAACATCTGGATTTGGGTGCCGGGGTGGCCGTCGACAAACACGATGCACTCGTGCCAGATGAGGGCCTGGTGGACGGCGGCGCATCAGGTGAAGATCACCAAGTCGTTTGGGGGAAGTGCAGGATGAAGGATATGAAACTTGGATGGATGGCATTGGCCGTGCCATTCTGGAAGTACATGTATAGTGCGACCGCTGCAGAGGGTAGGTTCATTAGACGACGGGGGCAGGCGAGCGACGATTGGGGGTCGGAATGCAATCCACGGGCGGGCGCTAGCAACGTCTTTGATTTTCTGGCGCGGCTTGTAGCGCTTGTTGTGGCCGCTCGCTTGCTGTGGCCGGACTCTGGCCGTCCGCCACCTGCATGAGGTGGTAACGTAGTGTTGCGGACGGAGTACGTGGACGGAGGCGACATATCACAGGAGCATGGGATGCATTACATAATGCTGTGCCAAGGAGTATGAATTTTGGGGTGATGAGCCTCGAGCCTGTCAGGCCCTGAGCCTCATGTGGTGCCTTGCTGGATGGTAAATGGCGGGCAGCGAGTGCGTTGCCCATGCGCGCTGATTGTGTTTGCCATGGGAGACCCGTCGACAAAACCCAACCGTCTCAGTTGGCCAATACGAAATCTCCAATGCTTTCCTGGCCTCGACGCGCCATGCAGCCCAAAGCGTGAGCCGTCGATCCATCTGCCTCTGTAGAGAGATTGAATGCGTTGGCTAGACCTTGGTTCTGCAGGAGGAGCCCGGGACACCCCTACGAGCGACGTTGGGCCAACAACGACTGAGGTTTTTGCCCTGCTGGTCTGCCCCCCTCGAGAAGTGGTCGGCATGTGTGTCGGCCCCCATCACGCCCCAGCCGAAGGGGGCCCCCTAAAAGGCGCCTGCCAACATGGGATAGTGACATGCTAGACTCGAAGCCTGGCGCCGTTGTGCCCTCCGTCGTTTTCTGACCGACCTTCTGGCGGTTGACGGTCGGGGGTTGCTGGTACCTGGCCAGAGGCTGGGAGATTGGCCAGCGACCGAGGTACCCCGGAACAGCCGCTGACCCCACCAATAACCGCCTCCAAGGCCAGGTCGCGAGGCCCGAGTCAAGCCGCCGATGAACAGTGACTTGGCTATTGGGTGAAGGAGGTCAGACGGAGCAGCAAGAAGAACGTCGAGGAGGGCTTGCTAGCGACATGAGAGGACGGTGCCATAATTAGCGGTCCGTCTCAATCTACTGCATCTCATCTCATCCCATTCTTCCATCCATCTATCCATGCACACTATCCTGTCCAGTCCCGTTCTAGCAAGAGCAACAACCAGGACTCGCCGTCTGCTGGTGGTCCGTGGCCTTGCACATCTCGGCTCGGGTTGTCGACCCATGTAATTTCTCATGCGACTCAACGCTTTCTTTGGTGACTGGCTAACCGAGTGAGAAATGGAGATTGACACCGGACGGAAGAGGCAGGCTGGGTTGGCGTGCGTGTTGATTGCTTTTGGCAGTGTGCATCAGGCAGAGCATTGTCTGAGGACCAGCAATTTACCGACTGCTCATACCTAGGCTGCAGGCTAAGACTATTGACTCGTAGGGGGGAGCCCCCATCAACGGGATGTCGACTTCCCAATCGTTGTGCCCGCCGCTGCCAGGTACCAGACCATCATGTATTGGGGCATTTCTTGGCACTAAGAGGCTGTGGAAGCCGTTGTCACTGTGCGCACTGTAGAAACCGGTCAAGCCGTCGACATCATGGCTGGTGCTTGCCCCCCTCTTGCGCGCTGTTTCTTGTGCCTAGTCAGCGCTTAGGCGGCCCAAGTCGCCCACGGCGAGCAATCTGGCGCCACCGGGCTAGAAACACAGTGCGCAGCTTTCGGGAGCAGAGTGGTCCCGTGCTGGATTCGTGGCCCACGAAGCCCCGATTTCTGCGACCGGAGGTACCTGCACACAGGTACCTGCTAGCTCGCTGCAACCGGCTCTTCTCGTGCTGGGCTGGCCCTTGGGGAGGCAGGTTGGCCAGGGCACTTGTGGCTGGACTGCTGGTTACCTTAGGTAGGGGTGGTCTCTGCGCTGGGGGGGACTCTCCACAGCCCATGTCCACTGCCCACCCAGTACGGGGCCCGGGCTACTTGTCCTGGTGCCAGGCCATAATACCTTCGCTAAGTACCTACCTTGCACTGGCGGATGCTCCCCCGACTTGCTGCTCGACTTTCCTCTCTTCCCCTTTCCTCCATCTCATCTTCTCGTCCGCCATCCTCATCAACGCTCGCAATACGCCCTCACGTCGACCTCTTCGAAGGCCCTCCTTCGAAGTCTTCCCGACTCGATTCGACCCGGTCGTTTGCCTGCTGACCGCCTGCAGGTGAGTACTCGATTGAACAAGCTTTCCCGTCACGTCCCATCCCAACTCCGGCGCTCCCTTTTGAAGGAAGTCATTGGCGTAGGCAGTCAGATTGGCAGTGTGTTGGGAGGTCTAGATGCTACACCTGTCAGCTTGCGGATGCTCTCGCTGATCCGCGGTCTATTCCTGGCATCGACTGTGCCTCAACGTTGCCCTTGACGCCCTCTTGCTTCTGCCCGTCTCGCCTCCAGTTGTCTTTCCCCAACGCTGGCCTATAGGGGCTTTTGTTGTGCCTAGGTCTGCATCAGCGTTGTGCATCAGCTTCCTGCGCCTGCGGCTGGGCCTGCAACTCTTTTTGCCGCGCCCCCCAAATTCAATCCCACCCAACGCCCTGTCAAACCTGACAAGCCTGCTTTCTCGCCTCGTCTTCTTTAGTCCAGTCCGACGCCACACCACCCGTCCTGTTTTCCTTTCTCCCCCTTTCCGGTTTTCATCATCGTCTCATTATCACAAACTCTATCCATTTCATTACTGACCGCCTCATCCTCGTTTTTGGTGACAGGCATCGATATTTCTTTCCGTGCCCCGGAATTTCAATTCTACACGTCCCGTCCTGACCGACTCTCCCTTTTACCCTTCTACGCGTATTCGAAGGTGGTCCTCGGGTGACCGCCGCACGTCGCCATGGCTTCAAGCTCGTCCAACGTCGTCGGCGTCCACTACAGGGTCGGCAAGAAGATCGGAGAGGGTTCCTTCGGTGTCATTTTCGAAGGCACCAACCTCCTGAACAACCAGCAGGTGGCCATTAAATTCGTGAGTAGCTTCTGTCGCCTCAGCTAACCCGTTTGTTACCGAGCCCGTGTCTAATCATGACAATAGGAGCCCCGAAAGAGCGATGCACCTCAGCTCCGAGATGAGTACCGAACGTACAAGATCCTCGTCGGCTGCCGTAAGGATTCCTTGGCCCAAATGCGAACCGCCCCGTAACTGACAATTGCTCCAGCCGGCATTCCGAACGTGTACTACTTTGGCCAGGAAGGTCTCCACAACATCCTGGTCATCGATTTGCTCGGCCCTTCGCTCGAAGATCTCTTCGACCACTGCGGCAGAAGGTTCACCATCAAGACTGTCGTGATGGTTGCCAAGCAGATGCTGTCGAGGGTCCAGACTATCCACGAGAAGAACCTCATTTACCGTGATATTAAGCCCGACAACTTCCTGATCGGTCGTCCTGGAACCAAGGCCTCGAGCGTCATCCACGTTGTCGATTTCGGAATGGCCAAGCAATACCGCGACCCCAAGACGAAGCAGCACATCCCTTACCGCGAGCGAAAATCACTCTCTGGAACTGCTCGATACATGAGTATCAACACCCATCTTGGTCGTGAGCAGTCCCGGCGAGACGATCTCGAGGCCCTCGGTCACGTCTTCCTCTACTTCCTCCGAGGTGGCCTCCCTTGGCAGGGACTGAAGGCTGCCACCAACAAGCAGAAGTACGAGAAGATCGGAGAGAAGAAGCAGACCACTGCCATCAAGGACCTCTGCGAGGGCTTCCCCGAGGAGTTCTCCAAGTACCTCACCTACGTCCGAAACCTCGGATTCGAGGACACCCCCGACTACGACTACCTCCGCGAGCTTTTTACTCAGGCCCTCAAGAACACAGGTGAGGTGGAGGATGGCGAGTACGATTGGATGAAGATCTCGAAGGATTCGGGAAAGGGATGGGACTCGATGAAGAACCACAACGCGTATCTTCACAACCCAAATGTGCGACCCGGCCCTTCCCAGATGGAGCTTCACAGCGGCCACCGCCCAGGGAATACCACCTCTCACCAACAAGCACAAAACCTCACTGTAGGCCGTTTAAACGCCGCACAACCCCCTCCACCATCTCCGATCAAGCAGATGGGGAAGCAGAGAGATCGGCCAAACGGCCCCGGCGCTTTGCCGGCGCAGAGGGCGAACGGAGCTGGGGGTCTCCGAGATATGGCTACCCCAACTGGCTCGACTCAAGCTCAGTTCCAGAACAGCGCCCAGAACCTGCCCCAACCGACGACCGCCCAGCCGAACCCGGCGACCCAGGCGGCAGCTCAGCCCAACGGCCGACCCGCTGAGGCTCAGCCTAGTGGCTTCCAGAAGCTGATGAAGACGCTCTGCTGTGGTTAGTCGCATTCCGTCGTCTGTCGGGATTGTTTGTGTCTCTATTGTTGTGGCATATTGCTAGAGGAATTGGACGTGGTTGTCAGTCCGGTATCAAGGAGAATCCCGTACCCCGGAGAAAAGATTTGGGGCGAGAGCCTACACAAGGCATGCTTATCCTTGAACGGATACACATGACTTTCTGCTAAGAGGAATAACATCCTCATTGGGTATGGGTATCCGGGAGCTTGGGGGACCCAGGACTGAAGGGAAAACTTCAACGACTGCGGGTCAAAGCATCTCCTCATCGAAATCAGCCTGCATTTGCGTCGTATAGAATAACCCGCCTGGAACAGGAGGGTGACCATATCCATATTCGGTCTTTCCAATTGAAAGCAACACTACCTTGTGGATATAGGTCTTGGAGTCGGGAAGGTTTTCCTTTTTTATCTTATTTTCTTGTCTGGCATTCCATCACGAAATTATACTAAAACAAGTTTAATCTTCCAGCGCAGCATGGCGCAAGGAGAGGGAGCAGGGCAGCATTGGGTTTGGTTCGGTGTTATTTCCTCTCTTTCGCATTATGCTGTCTATAATACTTCTCTTTGATTGTTTGCCGAGACGAAGTTATTGCGGCATGCTGAAAGTTGGGATGACGATCAGGCGAAGTCAAAGAGCGTCTTGTGCCGGTGTGTGTAGGTATTGCAGTTGTGGGGATGGACTCGCGATTGGAAGCAGAAGTTTGGTGATTTGTTTGTTGAGATGAGATAGAGTAGCATAGGGAGTTCTTGTCGGTAAAGCTTGTAATGGGAAATCAAAAGGCGTGTTTTGCCAATATCATTGTCGCACTGAATGTTCTTTTTTTGAAATCGCCACACTAAAATCATGACACTTGTTTATATAACATTACACGCATCCCACCCGAGGAATGCTTTAAGCCAGAGAATCAATCCCATACCGTCCTTGCCGTTTCTCGCTGGACCGCTCCCCCAACACCGAAAAGGCTGACAACAATGCTCAACATGAAGCCTAGTTCTCAAAAATCCACCCCGCGCTCAACCCTTAGGTGAGCTTCTGCTTGATGAAGAAGGATCGGAGATGCGACAATTGCCAGGTGCAAGTGATACCGAGAACAACCATCTGAATGACGATCCAGCGAATAACACGGCCGTTGGTAGACTCGGACTGATCTCGGAACTCTGCCTCTCGCTCCTGCAAGGTGAATGTGGTCAGCTTTCCCACCTTCTACAGTGTTTTGAGTTTTTGGTTGCCCAAATCTTCACATATAGGAATTAACTTACACGCTGGAAGACCTGCTCTCGTCGGATATCGTTCAATCGGGCATTGAGATCCTTGACACGTGTCGTAATATCCTGAATCTTGGTCTTGTCGCTGCTCTCAATCTCGTTGGTCTCACCAATGACAAGGTCAAGCGTCAGCTTGATGCCACCGTTCTGGTTCTTGGACGACAGCCAGCCAGAGTTGCCTGAGCTCGAGGAGGGAGTGAAGCAGATCTTGTGGTCGCCAGACTCGGCAGAGGAGAAGGTGAAGCGACCGGACGAAGCACCACGCTGGGAAACGACACGGTGGTCGTTGTCGAAGATTTCCTAGAAAGAGACAATATTAATACCAAATTATTCCAACGTAGATATAGAAAAGGCCAGCGTAGGCCATCGGGGCCAAGTTCAAGGTGGAGGGGGGGTGTACATACGTCGACAGAGATGTAGATGCTGATACCATCATGCTTTTGCCATCCTCGAACTCGCTCGTCGTACTCCTCGGCAGTGTAGTGTCCCACGACGAGAGTATCCTTGGGAAGCTCTTCGTAAAAACACTTGGGGGTTACTCCGTCAATATAAAAGTAAAGCGCATTTGCGACAGCGCTGAGCGACAGGAGAGGGAGGAAGGCCCTCATAATGGCGGTTTCGGGGGGAAGTTGTTGACTTGCGTGCGAATATCGAGCGGATTTGCGCAATTGAGACCCTGGCCGATGTCGTGCCTCGTTTGGGACAGATGGGTTAAAAGTGTCGTGTGCGAAGATGCGAAGCCGAGCTACCACCTCCCTGGGCGTTGGCGGCGACGAAGCTGCCACGTTCTAAAAGCGATTAGGGGCGATGTGTCACGTGGTGATAACGCTTCCCAATTCGACCTCTGCGCGTTCGACCCGGATGACCTCAAATTTTCGCGTTGAGCAAGCCAACACGCCGCAGCCGGTCGCAACCGACCGATTGATACGCTAATACTGCATTTAAAAAGTTCCATAGACGAACCCTGAAACTGTTTTTGATGTCGGATGAGATGAAACCCGCCATCTGAACATACCTTCGATACCAGCCCGCCCGCGATCCATCATGACATCTTCCGACGTTCGCGACGTGCTCAACCTCCCAGACGGCGCCTCTGGCCCCCGACCGGCCAAAAAGCAAAAGATTGCAGCTCCCCGGCCAAACCTCAAGGGCCTTGCGCGTGAGGTGCACAACCTCGGCGGCGACAACCCGATCGCGATCGTCCCCGAAGTCTCACATTTCAAGAAGCGCCGCTTTGCGAGCCGGAAGCCAGCAGCTCGATGGGAACTGCGACCGTTTCGAAATTCCGCACGCGATGATGCAAGCCTGACCCTGCAGCACTGGCGACGAAAGGAGGATAAGTCGGAAGGAGACTCACAAGAGCAGGCACCTGCGGCTGGCGAGAATCCTCAACCCAAGAAGAATGGAGAGTTGGAGGATTCTGCTTTCTCGAAATACAACGTTCAGGTATCGGTACCGCAGTACAGCGATACTCAATATCAGCAATCGCTTCAGAACCCCGACTGGACGAAGGAGGAAACGGATTATCTGCTCGAGTTGGCCAAAGACTTTGATTTACGATGGCCTCTGATTTGGGACCGATACGAATGGAACCCGCCGGCTATGAATGGGGAAGCAAACGCTGACGGTGATGAGAGTAAGGCGATTGTACCAGCGACGCGGACCCGTTCGATGGAGGATTTGAAAGCTCGTTATTACGAAGTGGCATCCAAGATGATGGCATTGCAAAAGCCAGCACAGTACATGACTCAGCCTGAATTCTCCCTGCACGAGTTGATGGCACATTTCAACCCGCAACAAGAGAGGCTACGGAAGGAGTTCGCTCTGAACGCCCTAACCCGTTCGCGCGAGGAAGCTCGAGAGGAGGAATCGCTGCTGCTGGAGATCAAGAGGATTTTGGCCCGCAGCGAACGGTTCAACGACGAACGTCGGGAACTCTACAACCGTCTCGACTACCCCCGTGCCGACACGGACATCAATGCCTTCAAGTCTTCTGCTGGTTTGCAAAACCTGCTGCAGAATCTGATGAGCGCCGACAAGACAAAGAAGCGCAAGTCACTGATGGCTGCCGAAGGGGCCAGTCCTGCAAACCCCCCTGGACCTCAAGCTGCTGCAGCGGTGGCGGCAGCAGCAGCAGCAGCAGCGGCCGCAACTCAGGAAGCTGCTGGGCGACGGGAGAGTACTGCTGCTTCTACTGGACATCGTGAGCCTGTGACGACCGCCCCGACACCTACTTCTACAAGCAAGAAGGGCCAACAGGAGAAGCCCGAGCGACGGAAGCTTACTACCCAGGAGGAATTGGTATATGGTGTCACGCATCATGATCGTTTGGGCTCTGGACCTACCTTTCGAACTGAAAAGATTAACAAACTCTTCTCGCACAAGTCGAATCAGCAACAGTTACGAATTACTAATGCTCTTAATGAGCTGGATGTGCCTAGTAAGCTGGCGATGCCTACAGCAGCAACGACGCATCAATATGAACTGCTTCTTGGCGCTGTGAATAGTCTGCTTGATGCCCGCAAGGTGTCTGACAAGATTGATGCCGAGATTAAGGTGGAACAAGCCAAGAAGGCAGAGCGGGAAAAGGCACAAGCACCACCGGAGTCGGAGCCTGAAGCAGAAAAGACGGAGGACAAGAAGAGAGACAAAGAGGACGGAGAGAAGGCGGCGACCGATGAGCCAAAGGCAGACGCAGACGGGGGTGATGCTACTACCGCAGCAGCCGCTAAGCCTGCTGGCGAGGAGGCCGCCAAAGATGCTGCGAAAGATGTTGCTCCTACAACTGAGGCAGCTGAGGCACTAATCAAAACCGGGGAAGAAAACGGTGAGGTTGATAAGGACGACCGGCCCGGCAGCAGTGGGAATGCGCATAAGCGCAGCGCAAGTGTGCTGAGTGGCGGGAGCGACAAGAGTGCAAAGCGTCAGAAGAAGTAGCAAGTATCATCAAAGTACCACTCTACTTGCCTTTACACACGAGTACATGCGGTGTAAGCGGAGCCAACAAACGTGTCTGCAGGATGCATAGTTCTCTGCGCCATAACGACAGGTCACTTCGGTAGTTGGCGGTCGTTGTTCCAGCCATACCAATCCCAGCAAGCAAACAGGCCCTCATGTCGCCAGGCCCTGTGTTGGTTCTGCGATTGCGGGGAACAATGAACAGGAGATGGAGACGAACATGATTGCGCTTATGCACCCTCAATTTCACTCTGAAGGACGGAAGCAACGCGGTTGGCTGCTGGCAAGGTGTTCGCAGTTGCCTGTGACCAAGGCAGCCTGCGGTTGCATGCGGCTAGCGGGTAATCCCCCTCCTTCTCAGCAACGCCGAAGTGGTGGATGGGTGTGATTTGCCGTTTGATCACAAAACGTGGGCGCTTGTGTTTCCACTAAGGAGAGAAAGGGGGGAGGGGAGGAGGAGGCGAAGCAAGCGTGTGGGTAATGCGAGGCGCCAACGCGGTTGTATGGAGGGTGGCAAACCATTGACGAGACTCCAAGACATGTTTAAGGAGTTACGGTTTCAAGTACAGGGATATCCGGTCAAGAGCGGCGGGCAGTGTATGAGTTGCCGGGAAGGAGTTAGACGCCCATGGACGTCGAGACATGTCGTCCTAATAAAGAAGCTGCAGCTCATTAGAAGCTGCAGCGAGGCTATGCCTTAATATAGCAACAGGATCCTAAAAATACCCAATCACCACCCCCCTTGCTCGCTCAATGGCAACTTCGTGATAGATGTAGACCGTGGACTAGACCAGCCCCATCCGCCGTCCTGGGCCCGGGAGATGCTGGTGACATGATGGATGGGGGTGTGCAGGTATGAGAAGTAGCAGAGGAATGCAGCCGTCAACATCCTGGCATGCACATGGTTGAGGCCGAGCGGCTACGGGATTGAGATGATTCCTAGATGAAGCTGGGAGGAGGCATGCAGGTACGCGCGGTGGTTCTTGGGGTCCTTGCCATGATCGAGATCTCGGACGCGTTCATCTGTTAGGAAAGGTGCAGCGGAAGAAGGAGGGGGGGGGGGAGGGGGGTGTGCAGGTAGGCAAAGCCACATGGTTTTACGGCGAGGCTGAAGCATTGGCAAGACGAGGGAGGGAGCGCTTTCATGATGCTGGTTTGGAGCCTCTTGGCTAATGCAGACGGACAGATAGACGCCCGGCGTTGTTGCAGAATATGTGGATAATGATGGTAAAGATAGAAACGGAGATTAATCATACAGGTTGACATGGAGGGCGGCGTATGCATGTGGTGTAGTCGCCAACGTTCATCGGCGTGCCATCTCGGTGACGTAGCCTGTGCCTTGCAGGATCTCATCCAGGGGGACGAACAGGAAAGCTCGATGACCCGCGGGATGTCATTACTTGCATGAAATGCTGCGAGGACGACAAAAATAGCATCTACATGCGTCGGACTCCCGGGGGATCGGAGGACGTGCTCTGGAAACCGGGGTTGGAACTGAGCAACATTTGGGCGCTTAGCCGGCGGTTAGGCGCAGAAGGATGCATCATGGGCGGTTAGCTGTGACGAGTTGTGCGTTACCGAGTAAAAGGGGTATTCTTTTTGGCATCATGGGGCAGAAATTGTACAATTAGCGGTGAATGCAGCAGCTGAATCTGTAGATGCTTAGCCATCAAGTAGATATCACGCTGTACGTGGTCTTCGAGGCTTTGGTGTTGAGGCTCCAAGATTCAACGTCCAAGGGTAGAGTTGGGTGATGAGTAATATGATTGGCTAGCCCGGCGCACCGTTGGGTTTGTGGAGATGTAAAGCGCGAGTAAGAACCCAAGGAATAAGATCATGTGATGGTCTGCAACCAGGAAATAGGATTTCCCCAAGGCTCACTGATGATTATTGATGATTATGCGATACTGAAAATTTTTTGCCTCCTTTTTTAAACAAGCTTCTCATGGGTGATGGGTCATTGTTGCGACTTGGCCACATTTCGGCGCTTGAATCAGATTTTTCATGGTGTTTCAGCCAGAAATTGCGCCGCATTGCATGACCCGCCAATCCTTTGAAGCAAGGGAAAAGAAAAGTTAGAACTTGTCCCAGCAGTTTGTTTCCAACCTCGGTAAGAAGCGCATCGCCCAGTCGATGCTGCGACGGGACGGCTCGGCGAACAGCGGGCCTCCCCTGTCTGACCCGCGCTTGATTTGGACGGATCAAGCCCCCTTCTGAATTTACTCGCCTGCCCCTGCGGGTTGACGTTTCTGTCAAGAGGGTGTGATGACAGGGGATGAAAGAAGCACCAGGCATATCGCCAACACGACCTGCATCAGGGCCACGTGAATGGGAGATGGAGGGTGCCAACTTGGAGAGTCACTCGCATACTGACAAACGAGGAATGAGTGTTGAGAATTGGGGTCGATGGCTGAGGGAGGGAATGTGTTTGGATGGAGGACCGTGAGAAAACTGAGTCTAACGGCCGGGGATCACCAACCCATGGAGCCGGCCCAACCAACCAACCGCCCATCCGACCTCTGCATGGTTGTGTCGCACAACGCCTCATTCTTTTACTTGCACCCGCCGCTGCCCTCATGCTTTGACATTTGGCCGGTTGCTGGTATTGGTGTTGTCGGTAGCGTGTCGTACAAACCGTCGGCTGGTAGACCGTGTCCGGCCCTTTTGCCACTCCATTACCGCTCATGGATCATGGATCCTGTCAACGGCAGCGTCGGGCGCCAACGACGCCAGTTTCCGACACGCTGGGCAAGCGACGGGCGGCGGCGGCACTCCCGGCTCGCCATTTCATCGCCCCCCCTGGCAAGTTGGCGCTGGGGACTAAAACGCCACCGTGTCGAGCGCCCGGCCCCCATGAAGACAAGAAGCGCCTGCGTCGAGTGGGCCAGGCTGTGGCTTGCAGCCAACCGCGTCGCGCCACCATCCCATCCTGTCTTGTCTCTCTACTCTTGGCCGACCACGGAAATATGCACAACACCGTCGGGTGCGAGGGAGGAAAGAGACGACGGAGGGGATGGGTACGAAGCAATCATTGCCGGTTCCTTTCACCAGTCCCGGAAGGCCGGCAGCAGGGGAGACACGACTCCATCCTCGGTATGGCCAACCGATACTCAGCCTGCCAGACATCAGTGCGACCTAGGCGCAACCGCCGATGCCGCTAGTGGGGAGTGCCTGCGAGTTGAGCTTCGCCGATGGAGATATATGCATCGCTCCATCCATCATCCTTTCTTGGCCTCGATGTTACCATGCTTGTTTTGTACATTGCGCGTGTGTGTGTGGTCGCCCTGCCAGGCCTCGTGGGCTGCAAGCAGGGAAGCCCAGTCAGGCAAAAGGCAACTGCCGCCCGTGAGGCAGAGTGGGTGGAGGCTTCGTTCTTCCAGCGCCGAGATGTCACGCATGAGACAACCAACGGAGCAACACCCCGGTCGTGTGGCCGCCCCCCTCCCCGCGAGGCACCGGCGTTAAGCAGGGTAATCGGCCCACGACGTCAATGGATCGCTTAGTTGCACCAGCACCCTTTTGGGACTCGCCCACATCTTTCCTTTCTTCTGCGGCGCTTCGAAGGATTGTCAATTTAACGACCCCCAATCTGCCCGTCAGCACCAAGCCGAACCTGGACCCATCACTATTGGTTTCGCCGTTTAATGCTGGGTTCGATAAAGCATGGGCCTGGTGTAAGTCAAGCTTGTTTCCTGTTGGGTCCATCTAGACGAGAGGAGCCAACTCGTCTGGGCTCTTTGCGCCGCCGTCAGTTCATCGTCACCTCCAATTCGATCCACATGGTCAGAGAGTTGCGAGGACAGACGCCCCTGGCTCCAGTTACCCACCATAATGGCGGCTCTTTCTCTCCGACCTTGACCGTTTTGTCCACCAAGAAGAGTATTTGCTCATCCCCACCGGAAGCAAGGGATCCTCGTTGACGGGTCTGCTGGGCTAGCAAAGGAGGTGTTGCGCTGGGCAGAATGCCGCCCCGCGCGGGTCCGTTCCCCGCACGTGTTGCTGGAGCTGCTTTTTGCAACCATGTGCACCACGGCGATTCCCAAGAGAAAGCAGCGGCGGTGTGCCGCAAGCGGAACCGCGTGCATCAGGAATCAACTTGTTCGTTGGCCGCCGCGGTGCCGCTAAGTTTCCTCGTCGCCCAAGATCTTGTGCGTCCCAGTTGTGACAGGTTGTGCATTGCGAGTGGCCGGGTTCCTCCTCGTTGGTCAGCCAATCGCTGGCGGGAGGCCGCTTAGCTCCATCACAGGTGGGCTGGGATGTTACCACCAGAGGGGGAGAGGTGCAGGACGTCGACGGCGGTAAAAGTTCCTCAAGAGGGGCACTAATTTTCCTTGTGGGATCAGCCTCTCGCGACAAGCGCTCGCCTTCGCCCGGATCAACACTAATGGGACCAACGTGCACTCTGACTGTGAATGTGACAGAGTTGGGCGCACACGCGAAACTCGCGTGAATCACATTGCAATTAGCCGGGTTCACTTTACTCATGGACCCCGATGTGAAGTGCTAGTGATGTCGACTAAGTTCGAGAACCCGAAACTATCGTGGGGATGCAAAAAAAAAACCCGTGCTTCTAAATTTATCGGCGTCGCATTTTCAGTGGATGTTTTGATTGCTTGGATGTTTCCGGATTGAAGCGGACTGCCCAGTCGCTCTGTTGTTTCATCCAGTCCGACCTACATTACGTAGGGAAAATCAAACCGCCATGCCTGGTCGGCTGCACCCTGATCAGGGACCGTTTGACGGGAAAACACACTTGTAACAGCAATATGCGGTTGTGTGTGAAAGGGCAACATGCCTCACCCTCGCAGTGGGTTCCCAAAACGGTCCGCCAGGCAGCATGGATAAGGTTGAATGGGGTCGTGACAAAAGCGCAATGGTCTCGATCATCCACCCCTGTTACCGGATCCAGCACCCAGAACCTAGAAAGAGCGAAGCGCGAATCAACCTGGGCGCCGCGCCAGTCCGAGCCACTGCGCCGGGGACACGCAAGGATGGCAGTGGCACGCCCAGCTGGCAGACTCCTAGGATCGCAGTGCGGGTTGCGCGTCGCCGCACTTGGCCAAGCAAGAATCGACGTCGGCGGTCAGTCGCGGGCGCACCAACCACGCACCCAGCCCAAGTCGAGCAGGGGCCGCGAGTGCCTCGGTACCCGCCTGGTCTGTGATGGGTTGAGCTCTGGCACAGCCGCGGACGGCGGCCGGCGATACGAGACAAATGGTGCTAGCGTGCTAGACGCGGCGTTAATGGGTTGAGGTGGCCTGTCTCGCCTAAAGGTGCGCTATGTCCACACCCCTCGAGCTTGATTGGGTGTTGGTTCGAGAGCGCACATTCCGCGAGCACCACATCCGCTCACTGTGGTCGGTGTAGGGAAGCACACTTGGTTGGGTGGATCGGCACTTATCCATATAGTTAGTGTTAGGCGCGTATGATGCCTTTTTCATGTCATTAAAAAAGTGACATTATTTGTCCATGACCAATGCGCATACCGAGTAATCAAGGTCCGCGCAATGTTTGTCTGTTATCTGGCACAGGTCACGCAATGGAGGGGGGGTCGGCGAGGAGAGACAGTAGGTGATACCGCGTAGACATTGGTCAACCTCAAGGCAGGCGTGGTGCAGATGGGGAGAAGGGGAGATGCGCTGGAGTGAGTACCGGGAAGTTTCGATTGCATTGCCCCCTGGCTTGCCGCGTGACTATAATGTGGTTGGGTGATGAAGAATCAAGCATTGTGCACAATATGATGGTGCAGATGGCAGGGCTTCTTTTTTTTTTTTTCCCTTCCTGGCAGCTCAGATTTTGCCAAGACGAAATGGGAAGGATTCTGCCTAAGGCGACATGGATGGCTGTCTACTTTCGTACCTAGGTACCCAAGATTGGGCAGGATAATGGGGATCCGTATCGTTGGTGGAGGTAGCTTGTACAAAACTCTCGACCTCCAGGGCATACGGGAATGGGTCCCGAAGCCTCTAAGCCGACAAATAAAGGATGCGGCTTGGCACATATGCTGCCCTTTGCCAAGCCCAATTAAGTTTCTGCGCACTTCAAGGTTGCTACTTGATAGCAAGGCGGGTGGTAGTGGGCGGAGGAGGGGGTGCAGGTGCCGCATGTGCGGATGTGCAGGTGCTACAGCATGACGAAACATACAGGCAAAAGATATCAAGTTTCAAGATCAAGCGACTCCCTTCGGCACACACACACGCGCGCGCACCTAGTGTAACCTCGCGAACGTCAGTCTGGAGTGCCTGGGTACCAAGTGTCCTCCACTGGTACCCATAATGCGGAAATAAGCCCCCGGTTCCCGCTTGCCCAGCGTTCAAGACAAGGGCGCGGCTCCGTTATCCAGGGCGGATAGGCAAACATGATTTCACCTACAGACGAAATTGGGCCCCCATGGCGTCGAGAAAATGGAGGCGCGCTAACTGAAACCTGAGCTAAGGGCCAACAAATGCTTTGTGTCCTTGGCTGGGCAAAGCTGTGCACACTGAATGTAAACGGGGCGGGGTAGCCGGGTCCGGGCTCGTAGGGCAGTTGCTCGGGAGGAGGCAATCGAATATGCTTTGAGATGGGTACATGAAAAAAGCAGGCCAGCCCCGGTCTGTATGCTTTCTGATTCTGGCGGCTCGCGTGGGTCGCTTGGGTGTGATCACCGAAGATCGAGGGCGGGAACATAGTGGCAGCTCGTCTGCCGGGATGCAGAGACAAGTACGTACCTTGCATGGGGTTGCGTTCTTGAGCTTTGCCTCGACTCTGCACCTTCGCACCATCGTCATGTTTGCAAGACACCCAGGTTGCGGGCTGCCGCGTTCCGCCGCGCAATGGAACCGAGATACATCTTGTTTAGGCAATCCGCAGCCTCATGCCAAAACCAAGGTGACGGCCAAGACGACCGTTTGACAAGGCCGTTGCCAAACGGGCCAAGTAAAATGATGTGCATCATTATCGGCTTCCCGCGGATCAAAGCAGGTAGATGAGGGTGGCTAGCACGAGAGGAGGAATCCAAAGCCAAACCATACCAGAGGCCATGGGATAACCCATTTCAGGCCATCCCACGGCGGCGAGGTAGCCCTTCTGGAATGGCGTGGGCGTGGGCGTGACCACAGACGGTAGTGGTGAGGAGCGCACGTCGTTGGGGCAGCATTGCTCGAGCCACACCTTACGTCCCTGGCTGCGGCATCCCTGTCGCTTGTCGACTCCAGATGGTCCAGGGCCCATAGTAAGCTGCGGAGGGTGCAGCCAGTCGCGCGTCGTACCAAACAGCTGCGTCTCCGCGCCTGAGGGAGCGAAGTAAACGAGGGGCAACAATGAAGCACAAATAGGGCAAACACCGGTCTGGGGAAAGGCCAGGCGGGAAGGAGGATGCAACGGGAGTTGAGCAATAGCCTCTTGGTCGGTGCAACGATAAAGGAACGCCGAAGCTCGAGCCAGGCGCCAGCGACGGCGCCAATGAGAAAAGTCGGCGACGTTTAGAGATGAAGGAGTGGAAGAGACAAGCGACCGCCACGGCGACGGAGACGAGACCCGACTGGCGGGAGACGGGTCGGACGGGGCGCAAGTACCTTTTGGCTCGACAGTACAGCCAACCAGTCGGGGTGACAAGCGAAGCTGAGGCGCACTGATCACTGCACTTCCACAGACCACATACATACAGCAGCAGTACAGTTGCTGCCCAGGGAGACGAACAACTGACCGATCCAGCGGCAGCCCGGATGTAGCCCGGCAGGAGTCCAAGCCCAAGTCCAAGCCCAGGCAAAACGCGGCACCTCTCCGGCGGCATAAACTTGAAGTGCATGCGAGTGAATGGGTGGCATTCTACAATGGTGGTGGGTGGTGGTACATAGATGTAGGAGCACCGAACACTTGCGTGCCCGGCATACCACCCACCCTATCTGCTCCGAAGTTTGTGATAGATCCAGCCAATCGAGTCGAGGGCGTGATAGGATGGGATACGACGGCTCTTACATCCAAGGATGGCTATAGCAGATGTTGGAGAATGCCATCAGCCTGCCCGTATGCAATGTGAAATGGAAGCCAACTAACCCAACCAACGGTAAAGCCCACCGGCGCTGATGGCGCGTGCTCCGAGACGGCACGATGTAGCACTGAGGTATCCCAAGTACCCCCAGTACCTAAGGTACCTGGGCCAGTGACGCCGTGCGAAGCGCCATGCCGCCCCAAATTGGAGCACTTGGGGAGGGACATCCGTCCCCGGGCTTAGCGACAGACTCGGCACTGTACCAAGCTCCGTCGGGGGATCCTGGGCCTTCTCGACTTGCGTTGCTTCGACGAGCCCATGTCTTGGCTTGTCCTGCTGTCTTGCCCGGAAGACCAGTTTCTATCTTGGTTTCTCCGTCCCTTGTCTCTGGGCGTGCCTTACGCGGCGCTTTGCTGTTGCCCGCCACTCATCTCGTATCCATACTTCGAGGCAGACGACACCCCACGCATTGTTTTGCACCCTGCACTTGCGCTGGCACTGGCACTGGCACTTTGCGCGCCTCATCTCATCTCTGCCCCAAGTCTCCATCTCACCACCTCTGCTCCAGCCGCGCCCGGCCGCAACCCATACCCGAATAAAAGAGGTCCAAGTCCCATGCTCGCAGGGTCACCCCGGCTCTCCGTGCTCATTTTTTCCGCACACCCCCCCTGGTCCAACACCTCCGTCAGTATCAGGGTCCGCCGCCTGGCATTCTTGCTCGCTGGCGCTCGCATCGTCGCTTGTCCCGGCGGAATTTGTGAATCTGACTGTTTTCTCGGCCTGGTTGTGCAGCGCGCTGTGGTACATCAGCGAAAACTTGCTTCAGAGGACGATCTGTGAGCCAGCAGGATAAAGGGAAAATAAAGCAGAGGACCGGGTGCAAGCAGGGAGCCAGCGCCCCAGGAGTGCGTGTGCATGTGCCTGTTGTGTGTGTGTGTATGAGTGCTGGGTGGTGATTTGTGCCTGTGTTCGTTCGCGCGCGTTTGTCTGAGTGCTCTGCGTTGTGCTTCGACTGCGGCGGTTCCTCAGCCTAGACCAGGCTCGCCTAGGCCCGGTCATGCCCTCGAGCCCCTTCCCTTTCGTTGCGAGACTCCCGCTGTCCTTGCCGCCTTCATTTTTAGCTTGAACCGGGCTCTCGCTCCTCACTCGTCCTCGCCCTCTTCTTCCTCTTCTCACCTCACCTCACCCCGTCCTTGGCCCTGGCCTCTTTTCTCGTCGTGGTCCTCCTTGTCCTGGTCGTTTCTATTTTCTCTTGATCACATCTTCCTTACTTCACTTCCTCTTTGGCCTTGACCTTCCTCATCTTCCCAGCTGCGCGCTGTCCTCCGACGCCGATTTTCTCCTACCAGACCTGATCTGAGCTCCCCGCCAGCACCCCAGCCTTTTCCCGACCACAGGCGCAGCAGTATAATCGCGCGTCAAACCTACGCTCCAAGCGCCGCGACACTCAGCTTCGACACCATCACCATCTTCACCACACTTTCACCACCACTCGCCCTGCTCTGCGCATTGCCGCGCGAAGCTATCCAGGACACTCGCTAGCTCCGCATAATTTCTATCTGGTGCACCAAGGACCAAAAAGTCGCAAATTCGAAGGAAAGCGAGTGAGCGCAGTCTGGTCACTGCCTCGCATTGTGGACAAACAACAGCGTATCCGCGCGCGCATTCCTGCCACCGCAGCTTTGCTGCTCACCCTCGCTTGGCTCAGAACCCAGATCCCGCCCACAGCGTTGAGGCTCAACTCTCAGGCCCAAGCACCGTTTTATGGCATTGAAACCTTGGATTTGCGCAGATCACCACATTCGCAACTTCAGCTATCTCCAGGCAGCTCTCTAACGATCACCTTGAGGGATCTGTTCCATTGTCACTCTCACCCATCGACGGAGCCCCGCGCAAGTCGTCAGCCCTACGCCACGCCATTAGACTATCTCGATTGGAGCCTCAGCACCGCCAATCTGACTGATCAACACTCCGATCGGTCCTGCGTATTAGTTTACAGCGTTACACGCCTTTGGGCCACTTGACAGGCAAGACCCAAAATCCCCAGGGCGTTCGCTTACGGAAGCCTCGGGTCGTCTTTGGGCGCCTTTTGGGAGAATTTGCAGATCGCCTCAACTGGGAGTCGCCGGTCTTGCTCACTGATCTGCAAGCTCTACTCGCTTAATCATTTACCGGTCAATCCAACATGTCTACATTCACAGCCCTGAACGGTGGCTCACCCAAAACAACAGAGCCACCCGTCATCACTATCGAAAAGAGCTCCGCCTCGGAAGAACGCGCAAACAGCTCGGCCTCTGCTCAGCCTCATCCCATATCAGACGCACCCTCAAGTCAGAGACCAGCCCAAAGCAGCGACCGTCCAGCATTTCAATCATCAACCTATTCCGAGGCTGAAGCTACTCACAAGCGCAAGCGCTCAGACTCTATGGAGCTCCGGCGCGAGCCCCCCGTCCAGGAACGCACCCCCGAAACATCATCAGCACCCAACCAGTCCGACTCCCGTGAGCCCTATGGAACACCTCAGCGAGAGTATCGACACTTCAGCGAGGAGCGACAAAGGGAGAAAGATGGGTGGTACGCACAGCGTGAAGACCGAAACTACGAATCTCAGCAAACCTCGGCCACCAGCCAAGGCCAGACGGAGGAGCAAATTGGGGATGCGCTGCGGAGAGCTGCTGGTCAGATGGAACCCGCAGACTACCCCCAAACGAGCCCAGATGGCGAGGACCATTCAATTACCGTATACGGCCAGTACACGCCTGAGCAGAGGAGGGATGGTGTGCTGCAACACGACCCCAAAAAGCGAAAGCGAAATTTCAGTAACCGGACCAAAACTGGATGTCTCACCTGTCGCAAGCGAAAGAAGAAGTGCGACGAACAAAAGCCCGAATGTAAGTTTTCAATGGTTCAGATGAGGGTGAAATGATGATGCTAATAAGTTGGCAGGCGGCAACTGTCTTCGCGGCAGTTTTGTGTGTGCAGGATACCCACCCCAAAGAGGCCCAGGTTGGCAAAAGCCCGACACCAAGACCACGGCAGTTCCTCTTGAATCAAAGGACCCCAGCTATGTGCCCCCAGGAGCTTATGGCATGCCGCAGCCGAGTCCGTATGGAGCCCAACCGGTGAAGCGTGAACCCCTGCCACCCTACCGCGGCCAAGCCTTGAGGATCGACCCGCCACAAGGCCGCCCTTTGGTGACCGATGATGACCGGCCAACGGCGTCAACAATCCCCAGCGCGTCCGTCACGAGCCCTGATAATAAGCTCTCGGCCATGCCCTACACTCCCAACGTATTTCCCACGCCAGTCAGCGCAAACCCTCAGGCACCGCAATTCGGAGAAAGAATGACCAAGGAATACCAGCGCGTGCCTCCGCTGCACGACCTGAGCAGAACGGAGCCCGATACTCCTCATCCTGGGAACCAGCTGCCTCAAATCAACATTCTTCACCCTACGAGGACGAACAGCCCTGCACCTCCACCGCAAGCCCCCACCTCGAACGTCCAGGTGGCAGCTCAGTTGGCCCTCTCTCACTCGCAATTCCCTCAGCGACGAACCCAGAAGGAAGAGATGTTGTCTGGAAGACATTACTATCCGTTCGACAAGGAGCTCTGCCTTGAACGCGAACGCTGCGCCGCAGCTTGCTGGAGATTCAACAACCTGACGACGCCGCCTAACTGCGTGTCTCCTGAGGAGCGTGCGCGCCTGTTCCTGGAGATTCTGCAGCCTCGAGACCCTGTGCGAGTCTCCCCAACAGAGGCTTCACCTGTTACAAACATGGGACGTGTTGGTAGGCATGTCGCAGTCGAGACTCCTTTTACGTGCGACTACGGCTACAACATTACGATCGGCCACCATGTGGTGATTGGACGCAACTGCACCATCAACGATGTCTGCGAGGTCAAGATCGGGGATAACTGTGTCATTGGACCCAACGTCAGCATCTTCACGGCCACTCTGCCCATTGATCCTAAGAAGCGTCAAGGCGGGCAAGGACCTCAGCTTGGAAAGCCAATTACCATTGAGCAAGACTGTTGGATCGGTGGAGGTGCCATTATCCTGCCTGGACGAACTATTGGCAAGGGTAGTACCGTGGGTGCTGGATCGATTGTGACAAAGGTATGTTTGCTCGCAGCACTTGAACCAAGAAGAAGAAACTAACAAGACACTACAGGATGTTCCACCATTTACTATTGTAGCCGGGAACCCTGCGCGTGTTCTCCGCGGCATTGCTTCTTAATACGAAATGTTTTTGTGATGCACTTGTTATTTTCTGTCATGATACCCCAGCGTATTCTGTTGTACACTCAGCATGGTGTTCGATCAGTATTGGCCGACACAACGTCCAACGAAAAAAAATCTCCGAAAGGCCAAAAAAAAAACATAATCAATTGAGACATGTCGAAGAAAAGTTGGAGGCGTTGTTTAATTTTTCATGTTCACTTTTGCAGTTTTGCCAAGCATGTTATCCTATTCATACACGGGTGTTTTTTGTTTTTATTTCAAGTCTCTACTTTACGAAGGCAGAAATGGAGATTGTCCCTCACTGCGCTGGTCGGGAGGGATTGGGAGCCCTTATGGGGGCTGGAAAAGGCTTGGGAAGTAGAATATAAAGGAATGCGGGACGGGACTGGGTTTGGGCTGGGTTGGCAATGTTTGTCGTTGACATGCGGTCATGATTTACGAGAGATAAAGTCAGGCCTATGGTCTGCAGCGAGATATCCCAACATTGTTTGTTTTGATTTGCCTCTTTCTGCGCATCACCGTGACACGACCCGCACTTGCCGAATGTCTACCTTCTCTTCTCAGCGTGTTTTCCGACGATGCAGCCGGTTTTGGAGGCCTGGTGGCTGGAACCGGCCGTCGAAGCTGCGGCCACGCTCGTATTGCGGCGGCCGTTGGTCGGGCCATGCGCGCCGCCAAAACACACGTCGTTTCGGCTCTACATGTCCGAGCATCATATGTTGGCGAGAAGGATGCTCCATTGAGCGCGGTAGTGGGGAAAAAAAGGACGGAGAGAACAAAACGGGATGGAGGGAGAGAAAAAGTACTGGGAAATCACGCCAACGAGGGAACCTTGCGGTTGCTTCTGAAACGACCCAGCTGTTGTGGGCGTGCTGGGATGGGCCTGGCGGCCGTATGCATAGTCGACGAGGCACATGACACGGCATTTGGACCAAACAAGGACCGGTAAAAAATCAAAAAAGATGACATTTGAGTGCGGAACAAAGGATCAAGAAGGGGGGGGAAGAATGTGTGTGTGTGTGTGTGTGGTCTCCTCTCCACTCCCGTTACTACCAACTTGCAGAATCTTGCGATCCAGGGGGAGGGGGGATACAACAGTGAAAGGCACTATTGTCGGCCCTAAAAAAAAACTGCCGCTGCTAGAGTTGCATAAACAAAAAAACGTTTTCTCACGGCACATGCTTCGGAAACAAATAAGCTGAGGGGGGGGGGGTTCTCGCCGGTCAGTCTCAAAAGCACCTCCCTCCTTCCCCATCGGCCGACTCTGCGCGCCAGAGAAAGGATCGTGGCTGTAACCATGCCATGAGAGACGTATCAGGTGATCTTTTTCTGTTTGTGGCTATTCCTTCTTCCTAAGATTCTTCCATCAAGTCCGGGAGAAGAGAATTGGATCTGTCATCGCCTGCGTTTCCGCAGCGGATGTAGTTGTCGATGGAATTCTGCCATACCTCGTTGTTAGCTCAGGGGCTACTCCTTTCTCTTCATATTCAAAGACAGCATGTCATTGCCAGCTAGAAAAAAACTCAACATACCCAATCGAAACCCTCAGTCACGCCAAAGAAGCTCTCAATAGGAAGCATTTCGTCAAAGCTGACGGGGTAGTCGATGATCTGCATCGGCGTTAGATCGGGCGGAGCGTAAGCGTCAGATGCCGCGTCGGGGCTGTCGTCCACGACAAGGGTAGAGCCGTCAGAGAGGCTCGAAGGAGCGGCCGGTGGCGTCTCGACCCTGTTGAGTATGGCCGAGAGCACCTTGCATGCGTGGCGGGCATCCTTGGACCTGGTGCTGCGCGCTTTCCAGATGGTGTAAGCCTGCTGGAGGACGTGTATGCGGTGCTTACGATCGCGGAAGCTGGTTGGCCGGGCATGGCCTTTGTGTGAGCGCGGCCGTTTCTTCCCGACCTTGGTCAGACGGGGTTTGATTGGCTTTTACTTACCTGATGTCCGTCGACTCGCTGAGATCAAGGCAGATGATCATGGCGGCCACGAGAAAGTCATGCAGCGTCAAGCTGGAAACCATGAATCGATCATCGTACATCCGCCCGCCAGGTTGAATCTCCTGGTTCAGCTCAATGTGTAGATTAACCATGCGCAGCGACGCATCCCTGCAAATCTCGCGAGAGGCGTTGTACTTGGCCTCATCCTTGTCAACGCTCAGGAACGGGCGGTGTAGCACGCAGAGCGTCTTGCGGTACATGAGCTCGAGGATCAGGCGGTGCATGACGGTGTAGCCCTCGTCTGCAAACGAGGTGCTTTGGATGGGGCGAATACGATAGCATTGCGGAACCTGTGCATAGTACTCCTCTAGTTCGGCATTGAGTGCCATCGTCTTTTCGTACGGCTGTTGATCTACGGCCAGGACATGTAGGATGACACGCCGGGTGAGGCGACAGAGACGGGATTTGATGCACCAGCCAAGAATAGGGGTTGCGTCTGTCGGAACGCGCGATGGAGGCAGATCCTTGACGTCTTCATCAAAGTCGTCGTCGCTCAAGTTCAGGGGGTGCTCTACGCTGCACACGTCTTGGTAAACCATGGGAGGCATGCCCAGCTGAAACGAGAAGAGCAGGTCGCACGATTGGATCATAAACCAAGTGCGCCGGCGCATCTCGACCTCAAAAGGGGTAATGTTGGGGGAGAACTTGTCGGCATCAAGGTGATAGCCCCTGCGCTGAGCGAGACGGACAGCCAGCCCGTAAAAGGACCAGATGGTAGAGTCCGAGTCCTGCTTCTGGACGTTGCGGGCATGGGCAAAAATCATGACAGCCTCGACGGAGAATGCCTTGGCCGTGAGATACTCCCCGGCCACGAGGCATTGTGCCGAGCGGATCATGTAGTATCTGGGCTCTGGCACGGGGAGTTGTCTAGGTTGCAGGGTGCCCTTGACATTTGCAATCATAGCCCCGATACTAAATATTGAGAACATGATACTCAACCAAGTGAAGCTGGTTGAGGAAGGGTTTGCCCAAAATGCTTCATACCGACGCCGGAAGTGGTGGACATGAACAAAGGGCACAGCAAGAAACTTTGCGTTGAAGTAGGTCTTGACAAGCTGGTCGGCATCTGGGCGCGGCGGGAGGCTAATCATAACCTCCT
This sequence comes from Calonectria honghensis, assembly GCA_013403855.1. Taxonomy (NCBI): domain Eukaryota; kingdom Fungi; phylum Ascomycota; class Sordariomycetes; order Hypocreales; family Nectriaceae; genus Calonectria; species Calonectria honghensis. The sequence continues at coordinate 42,939 of VTGB01000039.1, read as the reverse complement.
TCATAGTTATTGGCGCCACTTCGCCGAGGAATATGTCTGGGGCCGGTTGTTTCTCAGGCTCCGGTTCTTCTGGCGGAGGCAAATCGTCCTCTTCATTGAGAACGTTTTGGATATCATGGATGCTCTCGACGAGTGCTGCCCAAGACGTCTCGCCATAGTATTTTGTCATTGTCCCATCTCCCAGGCTCACAGGCCCCAGACTGCCTCCCTCCAGTCCTGGTCTGGGCAATTCATTGTCACCGCTCGAAGGGTTAGAACCGGACGCTGCAAGGTCCCTGACCATTTCTTCAAGCTCAGCCAACCTCGCTTGGACCTCGCTTCGCCCAGCGACCGATGATCCGAAGCGACAGGTAGCCCCGTCACCACGCTTTTCGCACGTTCCACATGGCTTCTGGCGGTCACATTTGCTCTTCCGGCGCTGGCATGCCGTACACGACACAGGCTGTCGATTCCGCTTGACTCGATGTGGGTCGGCTACGCGGAAGACGGATGTGAAGGCCGCAAGCTCCGAGCTGGGAGGCATTCTGACAGGAAACGGGCTTGTAATTGCCCGATTTGGCAATTGATCGTTGGCCCAGTCGAAACAGCTGAGGGGCGGCGGCTGGACAAGCCTTGAGCAATGGGAAAGGAATTGATATATGAAACTATAGTCCAAAGGGTACGATATTCAGCCCTAGGTCAAAGGAAGAAAAAAATTGGAGGAGAGAAGAACAAGAACTAAGTTCGGCTTGCGCTGGGAATGTATGGGCTGGCAAGGCCTTGGTTTAAAACGCAAACGTGCGGCTCAGACGTGAGTGCCCGGATTCTCGGTAAGAGCTGAAGGACAATACAACCCAAATGCCTAGTCTGACTCGCCCAATAGAGGCTGAACTCTGTTGGCTATTGGTCATCCGTGGATCGTCTCTCGTTTCCCTAGTGCCGTTAGCGTCTGGAATCGCTGAGTGTAGCCGCGTCCCACAGATGCGCAGACGCAGATGCAGATACCTAGGTCAGCATGCAGCAGCGTGTGAGGAATAGTGAACAAAAGGATTCAGAGACCCGAGTGCTCTGCTGTACTTGTATCATTGTCAAGACGGGGCACACGGGGAAGGGCGGGGGAGACGAGGCCTGATGGTCGGCTGAGCTTCATTGTTTGTCCAGTTGCCACCAAAATAAAGTGCGCGCCCTCACTTTGCTTCTTCGAGGTGCGGTGTACCAGATTCCCGGGACTGGTCAAGCCACACCTTTATCCCTACATTACAAGTCCGTGGCAGCCTGTGCCGTCACCGTGTGAAACCCGCCATCAAGCGCAGCCGCCTCTCTAGTTAATATGGAGTCATTCCGTCTATCATACTGTACAGGTCGTGTCGTGGGATTGGGGGGGGTGTGATGATGCGGTGTGATGTAAATATACAGGCGCCATCCTTGGCGCGCCAGCCATATTGAGCTTCTTGTTTCCTTTTTCTGATTTCACATGTTTTCCTGCGAGTGATACTCCTCCAGCCGCTTCTTGTTTGCGTCAATAATCTTCTCCATAGTCTCTAGCGCTCGCGTCTGGTCCTTCAGCCGAGCAAAGGCCCGGTACGTATAAGCGTCAGGCTGGAATCCAGCCGCCTCCAGGTCCTGAAGCGTGCCCACCGTCTGGGAGAGGTTCTGCATGGCGGCGTACCCCTTGGCCAGTGTGTTCCAGGTCACAATATTTGGCTCTAGGTTATGCTCGCGCATCACCTGCAGAACCTGCTCGGCCAACATCTTCTCGCCCCGCACCATCAGCCCATGGATCAGGATGCTAAAGGTAAAGAGGCTGGGAGCTGGGTGCACAGGGGGTGCCTCAATGTTTGCTTGCTCATCCCTGTCTGTCTCTTTTGCTTTTGCTTTCATAGAGTCTCGCAGCATGTCGCCAAATACCTGCAGGGCTGGTCGCAGCAGTGATCGCTGCTCTAGCATGGACAAAATCAAGGTGTCGTGCAGGACGCTTCCTTGATCCTTGACCAAGTCGACCGCCCAGTTCTTTTCCGCATTCTGCTCCTCCAACCTGGTTTTGAAAAAAGAGTAGAACGACATGATATCATAAGGCGAGCTGAGATTTTTTATATATGCGCGCAACATGATAGCCAAGGTTGCCGAGTTCGGGGTTTGCTTGGGGCCATCGCCCGACTCGAAGAATTCCTTGGCGACCGGCAGGATGGTGTGCTTAAACTCCCATTCTCTGTTGGGGCCCAACCTAAACTTCTCCGGACCTTCCTCGCTGCTTTGCCCAAGGATAAGCGGTAAGATGTCTGGAACAAGCCACTGCAAGGGTTCCAGATCAAATTTCTTTGCATAAATGCCCAACATTGGTGGAAACAGCGGCAGCACCCAAGGAGCGTGGTACTTTTTCTCACGGCACTCCATCTCTGCAAAGTAGAAAATGGAGTGGAGCGTGTTGTTTAGAACATCAACGTAGGGGGCTTTGGCAGCCTTTGCGACATCCAGCGCTTGGCGAACAAAGGATGCTTTAAGACTGTGTTTGGCACCCCGGAAAACGGTAGCGTAACATCGCACATCAAGGTCTGCGCCGTTCTCTGCGAGTAGTAGTGGCAGTCTGATGGCTTCCGCGACATCACCTTGAGTACAAAGAGAGTCAACAAGAGCTGTGAAGCTAATCAGATTGGGGGAGTATCCTTTCTCAAGGAAAAACTCCATCGCTCTCTGGGGCGAGAACGAGACTTCGTCAACCTTGGACCAATTTTCCGGCGCATCCCTTGAGTGCAAAAGCGTCGTGATAACGCTAGCAACAGTCGGGCGGTTGAGGTTGACGCCATCAGCCGCAATGCCTTGCAGGATTTCGTAGGCGGTTTCCTTGTGCTGAGGGCTCTTTGCCAAGGTACTGGCAAATTGTAGGAGAGTGTTCCGGTGAAGTATGATGTCCGCTTGGCGCAAAATCTGGTATATCTCTGCCACTTGTTCTGTGGGAAGTTGCTTGGCTATTAATCCAAGAGTATGTTGGCGCAGGGGGGTATGCTTCGGGGGCAAGTCCACGATTACCTTAGTGATCAGCTCTACGATCTCATCAGCTTTGGAAACTCGATCCCGGGCATTATTAATGTCCCCGAATCGGAGCATTTTTATGTAGTAGAAGAGCACATCGGATATCGCATAGCCCGGGGGTAACGGATCCAAAGTAGCTTCCAAAACTTGATTCGCCTTAAGAGGGCAGTTGTGAAGCGTCGACAGCATGACAGATGGCCATTTCTGTTTCCGGGTTTCAGTGTCCAATTCTTCCCATGCTGTTTTCATGCTGGTCATATCTTCATGCTCATACAAAAACCTGCCGTTGTCGCGCCATGGCCAAGACGCTGGGTCCTTTGGGTCCATCACATGAGACAGCTTCTGCTTCCATGAAGCAAATCGCCGCCTCGCCGGCAGTCTCTCTTCAGTTGAATACTGGTGCCGAGTGTAACCCCATTGTTGATAGTCTATTATTTTATTCTGCCATCCTTCTTTGTGTTCGCCGGTTTTCTTGGAAAATGCAGGTGGCCTTGGCGACTTCTTTGACCGATGAGTTTTCCTATTTGAAGGTTCCCGGGCAGTCCTTCTCTTTTTTTTAATTTCTCCTTCAAACCTCGAGTCCATATCGAGAGCCAAGAGTCTCTGCAGTTGTTGTTCGTGTTCCGCAGATCCAATTTGCAGATGTGACTCAGGTGGCTTCACCCGCGCAGCCTGGGCAAGCAATTGAGGTGCTTTCGCAAGCTGGCCATTATTTGGACCTGCCGGTGACTGCGAATGCACATGGTATCTTCTCGTGACGATCGATCCGAATTGCGTGTGGTTTTGTCGCAACGCCAAAAAGGTCGCTCGTCTTGCCCACACTGATATCATGGGAGATTCGAGCCGCGTGCAGGCGCGGCATATATGAACCGCTGCCATGTCTCCAGAGTCGGCGCCGGCTCAATATCAGCCGTCTGCATAATGGTTGCGCAGAGGGGTCGGGATCGGGGCGCCGCGATGTCGAGGCCAACAATAATCGAAAATCCGTTGTCGTCGGTAGTCCTTGGAAGTTTTTCCGAGATCGCTCCTAGCAGAGACAGCTCCCACTATTCCAGCAGGGGCAGCGTTAGTCCGGGGTGTTGCTAGCGGCGCTCGGCCCTGCAGCGGCGCTGCTCCGTGTGCTGGGATCCATTCGCCTTAGGCCTTTGCTTGCCATCCAACCATCATCTCTGTTTTGCACCCCCACCAAAAGTTCGAGCAGCCTCCAACCTCAAAGATCCGAGCCAGAAGCATACTGTACAGCCAATCTGCAGGTTGTCGCGACCTCGACCACTTCAAAATGTCCTCTGCTCAGAGCAGCCTCAGCGCCGCTGCGGACGACCGAAAAGCGCGGCTCGCAAAGCTCAAGAACCTAAAGCGAAAGCTGCCCGGCGATGAAGTCGTCGCGCCCGAGTCAGACCGATCCGCGTCGCCTCCTGCAGAACCCGACGTCTCCAGGTTACATGTGTCCGGCCGCAACTACGACCACGAGGCCCGAGGCCCAAAGCTCGGCTTCGAGGCTCCCCCAACACTAGGCCTTGAGAAGCCGACGCTCGAGGAACAAGCAGCTGATGTGGAGGCTGAAGTCAAGAAACAAGCTGCAGAGGAGGCGCAAGACGAAAAGGGCATTGACCTGTTCAAACTCCAGCCCAAGAAGCCAAATTGGGACCTGAAAAGAGAGCTTGACAAGAAGATGGAAGTTCTAAACACGCGTACCGACAATGCGATTGCACGGCTGGTTCGAGATCGCATCACTGGCGCACAGAAGGCTGCCTTGAAATCCAAATCGGCAGACGAAGGACAAGTGGATGGAGATGCTACAGGAATGGACGGCGTGGCGCTAGTAGAAGGACTCAGGGTCAGAGAGAGAGAGGAAGAGGAAGAAGAGCGACGAGAACGGGAGGAAGCGGAAGCACTGGATGGTTGATTAAACATGTATGTTGGGTTTTCATTCTTGTTTCAGCGAATTCGGGTTCCGGGCCTTGCGCTCTACGGTTGATATTAACACTACATTGATACCCAATCTTCTTCACTCCTTCATAGCCTTGGTCAGTGCTAACCGTCTGCTGAAAGGACTGAGGCTTCGTTCCCTGTCGCGTTCCTGCGCCGGTGGGGCTCTTTGCGGTCTGTTGTTTCCATTGTCTCGTCCACGCGGGCCTTGGCCTCGACCTCGCCTCGAATTACGGTGGTCTTGTCCACGATGACGTGATTCCCTAGCCTCTGGTGACCTGGACTGGCGGGTTTGGTGACGCTGAGCATCAAATGAATCCCTGGATCCGATTGACTCCCGTCGCGCCCGCCTGGGGGGTTCATCGTCATTCTCTGGGTACCGAGGCGCAGCATCACGAGTGCGATACTCTCTGCGGTTGTCGCGAGCATCAGGAGAGCGACTGTTGCGCGACGCTGAACGCTGCTGCGCACGTTGGGGTTCTGGGCTGCGGCTGGGGCTTCGACTGGGGCTTCTACTGTAGCCGCGGTCATCACCGCGGAATTCACCCTCTTCCTCTTCTGAATGCGCACTCCGTCCTCGCCGTTGGGGAGGAGGGGATCTGATGCTTTTTCTGGCAGGCGATGGGGACCGTGAGGCCCCAGTCGAAATGGTCGAAACAGAATGAGAAGACACAGATCTTTGCCGTTTCGAAGAAGCAATTAATTCATCATCACGTTCTTCCCGTTCCCTCTTTCGAGCCCTTTCGGCCTCAGCCTTAGCAAGCTCTTCATCAGCGACACCTTTCCTATATGAACGGTCAGTGGGTGTATTATACTTGAAGGCTCGGAGCACTATACTTCTTTTCAAGGGGCTTAAGAGAATCATTGGTAAGTTTGGGCATGAGCTTAGGGTTGCGGAGTTGCTGGGATCTTGACGGTCGAGAAGCGTATGGACGATCTTGGTCAGTTCCTTTACACTCGTAGGAATAGTGACGTTCTAAGTGTATCAGAATGCAGAGCAATACGACATGTCATCATGGTACTTATCTCGCTTCAAGCACTTTTGGCATTGGACATTTGCGGGCGTAGAGCGGGACGGCCCGCTTCGGCCTCTGTAAGCAAACGACATTGATGTGAAGGGAAGATGAGGATGAAGATGAAGATGAGATGGACTTGCGAAAGGCTCCAGGGAAACGCGTCGCTGATAGATGCAAAATAAGAGTGGCAGTAGCGGGGCCGGGCCGTAATATCAGATGCAAGGGCCTTGCTATACCGTTTGATAGGTATTGTAGGCTAGGTCCAGGGACGCGATTAGTCTGATTGAAACTGTCATCCGCATTCGAATTGAACAAGAGGATGAGGGAGGCGCGAGCGCGGTCGGTCACGTGCCAGGCAACGCAGTCAAAAGGTCTTGTGTAACAGCTTGCACCCTTGTCCGGCGAACGATGACGGCCCAAAAAATTAATTAGTACCGAGGCATACTAAGGACGGCAATTTTTATGTGGTAGCCCAAAATGCATTTGGAACCACACTGGGCAGCGAAGCGGAAGCCATTGCCGATGCAGAAGACCAAATGCGTGATGAATCAAATCCTACGTTAAGGGTGCCTCGGTGCGCTTTGCCAGAGCAGGTACCCGACGGCCTACCCTGGATTGAATCGTCGTCGATCCCTCGCAGGCATGGTCCAATTGAGTTGGCGTGGGCCCTCTGTCAGGCGAAAAAAAAAAAAACTGGTGGCCGTTGGGTTCGGGAAAAAAAATAATCGATGCAAGCTGAAAGGAGGCGGCAACAAAGCGCACTCGCCACACTGTCTGCTGAGCCGGGGGGCGGTGGGAAGAGGCTGAGGAATCTGCCGGCACTAAACCGTTTGGACATCAGCTGTCCGACACAGGCAAAGAGGGAACCGCTGACATTGAACAGCGGGTGATCCCAGGCTGACCTGCTAACTGGCGCAAGGTACCAAATTCCAAATTATCACACGTTAGCAACGGCGACAGCGGCTATCAAAACAGACGAGAGGCGCATTGTCGTCGTCGGGCGTTTCTGCCATTAACAAATTGGCCCGCTAGTTGTCTCTCATCCTGGCTTGGATTGCGAGCGCGACAGCCCCTCCTCTTCCCCTTTGCGCTGCACCCCCCTGGCCCTCTTTGCGTGCCTTGTCTCTCTCCAGCGTCGTGCGTTGGCCAGCCCCTCTCTCCCTCTCCTCACCCGCTCGCTGCGAGACGGATGAACGAAGACACACACACACACAACCTAAACAGACGAGGAGAGCCTTTTGGCCAAAAGGTACCTCGCCTCACCTCACCTCACCTAGCACCTAACCGTCGGCGGCCCGCCTCCCATCCATCCCACTGTAAGTTACTCCGTCCGCTATTCCTGTCCCTGTCCTATCCCGCTCCCCGGCCATGGCCCATGCCATACTTTTCCTTTCCGCACCCCCCTCCACCGACCTTCGTCCACCACATCCAAGCCCAGTCCTTGTGACAACCTCGTCGCCCGCGCTCCCCCTCCAGTCCTCCGTCATCGCCTTGTCCTCCTCGTGCGCCTTCCCCTCACTGTTCCTCGCTGCCTTGTCATCTCATCTGTCTTTCGTTTGCGCATAATTCGACACCCGCCGCCGTCCGTCCGTCTTCTGACCCGCGCGCTCAAGTCACAGGGTAGCCTGCCGGTCCCTCGCCCGTCGACCCTGACCCCCCCAAAATATCCTCCCGTCTCCCGTATCTGCAGCCGGGTCCAGACGTAAACGACGGCCACTGGAGCCTCAAAAAGCAAACGAAACACGCCCGCCGCGCTGCAGATTCGCCCGCTTGCTGGAGAACAATGCTCTTCCCGCCACGACGATGAACACCGGTTCTCCATTCTCTTTCTGCTGGTCCGCTTCGCTCGATTCTGCTTCTTGATTTCCGGTCTTGTCTTTGTCAGTTCTGCCGCCCTGTCGTCACCGCTGCAGCCCCAGACGCAGCCGCAGCCGTAGCTGCAGCCTTCATCACACTCGGCCATCGACAGCTCCCTGTTCCCTCATTGTCTGGATATTCTGCCTCCTATCAACTGTCTGTTTGGTTGGCTCTCCAACCCACCTGCTGTCCATCATGGCCGCAGCCCACGTGTCTCCTGATATCCCAAAGCCCTCCTTTGCCAAGGTAGGTGCCGTGTTGACCCTGCTCTCCTTGGGCGTTTCCATCGAGAGAACCCCCCCACTCTTCGGCTTATAGACCCAATGCTGACATTCTTTTCAATAGGTTGCTGCATCCATTTCCAAAGACACAGCGTCTTCCTCTTCAGTGCGCCGCATTGCCACACCTCCTCAAGAACAGCCCATGACTTCGAAAACACGGCCGATGTCGACAGGGCCTGTCATTGCCAATGGCGGGTCAGTGAAAGCGCCGCCGCCCCAAGTTGTCTCGTCGCAGTCTTCAGGATCGGCCGGTCGCGGCAGTTCGACAGACAAAATTGCAGACTCTCTGAATCGCCTCAGTCTTGGCTCGAAAGCCCCAAGTCTCGTGGTTAATGGCAGTGGCTCAATACCTGCCGAGAGGCCGAGTGTTGTGCCCAACAGGGACAGTGGATCAGATGATTCTCAGAGGGCCGATTCGAGTTCTGAGCTGGGCACCAAGCCCCCCAGCCTTGATGGAAAGAGCATCACATCAGGCACGACCTTTGCCCTGGACGAGAAGGAGTCTCTTCGACCAGACGATAGTGCCAGCGTCAAGGCTGCGGCGGAAGACGACGACGCATTTTCAATTCGTGGCTCCCTCGTCGCCGGTTCGAGGATGGGCTCTGAACTGGCGGCACGGGCTCGGGGCATTCAGCTTGGCGACATACCCGAACGCAGGCTACCGCAACCCGCGCCCGGCTCTGCGCAGCAAGGAGTTCTAACCCCCCAAAGCTCATCCTCCGAGCAGCCCCCAGTCGGAGGATCCTCAGACGCTCTGAACGTCATTTACCGACAGGCGCCCGACGAGAAGCTCCTCGAGGCAATGGCTTCTCCCAAAGACCGGCTGTTTTTACTTCGACTAGAAAATGAACTCATTGAGTTTGTTAAAGATTCCAAGTAAGTCTACCCCCGAAGCGATGCGCTGATTTACATGCTCATATCCTACCAGAGAACCATACATGGATCTTCCGCCGTCCAATTCATTTTGCAGAATGTTGACCCATAAGTTGGCCGACTACTACCACATGACCCATTCATATGAGCCCCATGTCGGCTCAGTGCGCATCTTTAGAACGCCATTTTGTCGAGTGCCCGTCTCTTTAGCGCTGATCAACCCAAATCCAAATGCTTCAAGCGGCAGTACCCCGCCCCCTGCAGTCTTACCGAAGAAGATCATGCGTCGTGGGCAGGATAGTGAGGGTGGTCCGAGTGCCAGCCCTTCAAAGGCGACTTCTGAAACTGGAAGCGATGCAAAAGACAAGCCGACTTTAGCCAGTCAGAAGTAAGCATTGGGATTTGGTTTTAATAAGATGGAACAACACATTAACGCCTCGCAGGTTAACAAGAGAGGAGCGTGAAGAAATGTACAAGCTCGCTCGAGAACGTATTTTTGGCAGTTCTGAAGAGGCTACAACTGGTATGAATCCGCGCGCTTGTTCATCCCATCTGTATGCTAACCCACATTGTCTAGAAGACGGTGATAACGGAGTGTCTCGGACCAGCTCCACGTCTAAAGACAAGTCCGCTCTAGGAAAGAGGGGTAAGAGCGGCAAGCAGCGACGTGATGATTCAGACAGCTTCGATTCTCGGAACCAGTACACGCCGTACTGGGGCCCTCAGCAGCAGACGTGGGTTCCACAACCTCAGTATGCACCACCGCCGAATCCTCAGTACAATGCCCAGGCTCCGCCGCCTTCATACCAAGGGCAGATGGCTCCAGTGTACGCTCAACAGCCCCCCGGATACTCGAATATGCCTGCCATGATGCCCAACCAACCGTATCCACAATATTCTATGCCACCAGTAAGAAGCCTTATCCACTCTGAAGATCGCCGATGTTGACAATGCTATGCAGTACCAGCCTCAGCCCAACCAACCGCGATACCCAGCTGGTGGGAGTCCCATGACAACCTATGGCGCCCCAGCTCCTCCCGTTGCTCCACAGCAAAACTGGCAGCCTGGTTTCACACCTGCACAGTATCCGCCAAGAGGACCCGCGCCGCCAGTTGGCTCCCATAATCATTTGGGAATCCCCTACGCTTACGGCCAGCTCCCGGCGAATGCTAATCCCAATGACCCGAAGAGCCAGCACCCCATCCCGGGAAGCTACAATAGAAACCACGCCTTCAACCCCAAGACGCAGTCCTTTGTGCCTGGAGGAAACGGCATGGCGCCGGTGCCACCTCCTCAGCCCCCGTTCACTGCTCCGGGATCACATCATGGGAGTCCCCAGGTCGGATCGCCTCACCTCGCATATCCTGGCTACCAGCAGCCGATGCCACCCTACGGAGGTGGGTATGGCATGGCCCGACAAGGATCGAGCAACTCGATGCCGGCTTATCACTCCCCACAGCACGTCGGCGTCGCTCACGTTCCTCACGCGCCCCCGCCTATGCCCCAAAACCCCCAGCACATGGCACCTCAGCCTCTACCCCAGAACCTCCCGGCTCATATCCCTAACCGGCCAAACGTCCCTCAGGGGCCTAGTCAGCCTTTTACTCACCTCCCTACGTACGGCAACCCGGCTACCCTGCCGCAAAAACCAGCGACTGGAATTTAAAGAAAGCATCACTTCGTGTTGAATGCGGGCGGCCCAAAACAGGCGTACATGGCATAATTAGCATCTTGGCGTTACCGGTGGAACAGGATGAATGGTATGAAAATTTTATTGTAGGCTAAAGACCTATTCACTAGATGAGTCAATACAACTGTGACATACACACAAAAAAAGCCCTTTCTAGCCCGGAGTGTGAGGTGAATGATTTTTTTTTCCATGTTGACGATTGAATTCATTTCTATGGCTCAGAGTGCCAGAATTCTCAAGCCTACCACAACGCCATGATTTTATTGGAAGACAAAACCCATGCCTCATCTCACATGCCCGCCAGGGAATTAACCTCCCAACTCTTTTCTCGTTGGGATTTTTTGTTCTTCCACCTGGTTTCCCTTGCCCGTCGTCATTTCGAAGCCTCTTTCCGCAACCCATATTTACTCGGTGGGCTCGCGGGGTTCCCTGGGCTCTCCTCGCTGCTGGCCACCGCCGCGGCCGCCGCCCCGTCCTCCTCGCTTGCCTCCTCGCTGGTTGCCGCCGGACTTCTCGTCCGTCTTGCCCTCGCCCTCCTTCTCGCCGCTGGTCAGGTTGGCCACGGCCAGCCTCTGGGACAGGTCGATCTGGGTGCGGATGGTGTTGGCCAGGTAGCTGACCATGAGGACGTCCTGGATGTGGTTGTTGAAGTCGCTCTCGATCTGCGAAGGGTCGACCTTGGGGGCGAGCGACAGGGCGTTCATGAGGTACTGGCCGACGGCGTTGTTGGGTTCCTCGTCCTCATCGAGGACGCCGTTGATCCACTCGCTGGCGCGGTCGAGGAGGTTGATGGTCTGCTCGACGGATCGGCCGAGACCCTCAATGTCGGAAACGAGGGGAGCCGTCCTCGTCTCGGAGTCCTTTGCGCTGGCAATGGTCTCGAGGGCGCTTCGGTCGGAGTCGCCGTAGAGGATCTTGTGGGGGACCTGGATGAACAGGCAGCTCTCGGCAGCACGCTCGGCGTTGACGGCGACGGGGGCGCTGATGTAGCATCGGCTCTCGATGTCCTCGCCGGCCTCGGTGGAGATGGTCATGTGGACGGCAGGGTGAGGGAAGGTGCCAGTGTCGGGGCTACCGAAGAAGTTCTGGATGAGGGCGCTGAAGCTGTTGAGCTCGTGCGAGGTGGTGTACCAGCCGAGGAGGGCCTCGCGGGGGGCAGCCTTGAGCGTCAGGGCAAGCATGTTCTTCTGGTACTCGACATCGACCTCGACCTGGTCCTCCTCCTCAGTGTGAGGAATGGCGAAGCAGGAGCGGACCTCGACTTCGGTTCCATCTTCGGATCGGGTGCCGACGAGGGCGCCGATGACTCGGGTGGACTGGGTGTCGCGGATGTCTCGTCGGACGGCGTGGTCGAGGATGGAGAGGACGGCCTAGAGGGGCAGAGAGGGGAGACGGTTAGTACGAGAGGGGTCGCTTGGATTTTTTGCTGGATAATTTTCCTGCAACAGGGATGCACAGAATCGCCCACCCGCACAAGGAAGGGCGAGGCAAGGCACAGTGAAGCCTATCGCACCGAGCGTACGTACCTGAGGTTGGATGTTGACAGTGAGCGGGGCAAGGTTAGTCTGGAGCCCGACCGTGTTCGGCGCCAGAGGGCGCGAGAGGTGGATGAAGCTCTCGGTAGCGGCAGCCATGCTGGGCGAGTACGAAGATTGTCGCGTACGGCTGGGAGGGAGCGAGGGAAGGGGAGAGGTCGAGAGTCGAGGAGGTTAGAGCGAGGGGAAAAGAGGGACCACTTCTCGATGCCGCTTCACGATGCTGTTCCGCCAATTTTCGCCGCCAATTTTTGTGATTTGCCGTTGGCGGGACCGCCTGGGGTTGTGCGCACTAAGATTGACTGATAGCCCGATAAGGCGCAGAGATGTGGCTCAACTCGTCTGTGAGCAAGGCCGACGGTTGGAACCCCACCAACCTGTGGCTTGACACTGCAAGGCTGCGCGGGAAGCTTCAACTTTTTTTTTTGAACTAGTTTTCCAAAGCACATGCGACCACCACACTAGATCGGACCTCGAGTTTTTCGGTCATTTTCGTTTTCACGTGCATACAACAACCCCAATCCTGGTCGCAATGGCGCCTCGCGGACGAGGAGGGAATTTCAGAGGGCGTGGCTCCCGCGGTCGAGGCGGTCGAGGCGGCCGGGGAGGAAGAGGAGGACGAGGTGGAAGAGCAACTAGCCGCTTCGGACCCAACAGACGATTCGATGGTGCTCGTCTGGCAAACAATGAAGAGTATGTTATTTATATTTCTATCGGATCGCATGTCGCCTTCCATGCTGACGCATTTCTTGTAGAGAATCCGACTCTGGATCCGAACAGGAATCCGAGCTTGAAGATGATGTAATGGAAGATGTCGACTCCGAAGATGAGGACAAGGACGAGAAGGCAGAATCGCGCCCGTATATGGCGCTGCTCCAGAGTTTCAACGACGCCAGCGGCCCCAAGGCCAAGCGAAGAAAGATGGAACATCAAGAGTCCTCACCGAAAGACGAAGACGCCTCATCGAACGAGGAGGAATCTGGAGACGAAACTGAAGAAAAAGATGTGGACCGTGTCGATGAAGAGCCTGAGGAGGAGGACAACAATGGCGTGGCAGAACAGCCCGAAGAGGACTCTGAAGACGAGGACGATTCTACAGACCCCTTTGATGTGCACTTCGCCCACCCCAAGGAGGACATTGTCGCCAAACGAATCAAGGCATTGCAGAAGGGCGACTGGGCAACAAAGCGAGCGCTGATGCAAACATGGAGAGCCACAGTCATGTACCCCAACTCTGATGTTGGAACAGAGATCCCCAAACCCATTTCTGGGGTGGATGGGTTGAAGCTGAAGCAAAAGCTGAAGGAGACCGCTTCGCGCAAGATTGGCACATTTAACCCTGTGCAACAGAATCTCAGCTCGCTCCTTTTCGACTATCGCGATCTGATGCACTGCGATCGCACTGTTCAAAACTCGGAGAAGATGAGACAATTGACCTGTCTCCATGCTCTTAACCATGTATTCAAGTGAGTCTACAACAATTGGCCTTGGTTGAATTTAGTTACTAACCACAACCAGAACTCGAGATCGTGTTATCAAGAACAACTACAAGCTAGCCAAGGAGGGAGAGGACACTGAGATCGAGCTGCGAGACCAAGGCTTCACCCGGCCAAAGGTTTTGTTCATTTTGCCCACTCGCAATTCCTGTCTCCGCATTGTCAACATAATCCGGGACTTGTGCGAACCAGATCAACAAGAGAACCGCAAGCGTTTTGAGGAGGGCTATACCGATAAGGATGCCCAATTCGGAGACGATAAGCCTGCTGATTTCCGTGACTTGTTTGAGGGTAGCGATGATGACATGTTCCGCCTCGGCATGAAGTTTACGCGAAAGACTATCAAGTATTTTTCGCAGTTTTATAACTCAGACATCATCTTTGCCAGTCCCCTAGGACTTCGAATGGCCATCGGCTCAGAAGAGGACAAGAAACTTGATTTTGATTTCCTTAGCTCAATTGAGATGGTCATTGTGGACCAGGCCGATGCACTTCTGATGCAAAACTGGGAGCATATCGAGTACATCTTTGAGCACCTGAATCTCCAGCCCAAGGATGCTCACGACTGTGACTTCAGTCGTGTACGGAACTGGTATTTGGAGGACTGGGCCAAGCATTTCAGACAGACAGTCATTCTGTCTGCTTTCAACACGCCCGAGCTGTCGGAGTTATTCAGACTTCACTGCCACAACTGGGCTGGAAAGGTGCGACTACAGCCAGAGTATCCTGGCACACTGCAACAACTGGGCGTCAAGGCCAAGCAGACATTTTCCCGATTTCAGTCACCGTCGGTCGACAAGGACCCTGATGCTAGATTCGAGTACTTTACCACCGCTATTGTGCCGTCCCTGGTGAAGCGCACCAAGGATGCCACTGGCACTCTCATCTTCATTCCGTCATACCTCGACTTTGTCCGCGTGCGCAACTATTTTGCCAACTCCTCTGCCGTCAATGATGTCACATTCGGCGCAATCTCCGAATACACTGATGTTCCCGAGGCATCTCGTGCGCGCTCTCACTTCTTGACCGGTCGCCACCGTCTCTTGCTCTACTCGGAGCGAGCGCACCACTTCCGACGCTATCAGTTCCGCGGCGTGCGGAAAGTAATCTTCTACGGATTGCCCGATAACCCAATCTTTTACAATGAGATTGCTGGCGGTTACCTGAGCAAGAGTGAGCAAGATTTGAACATTGAGCCGGGCCAGGGCAGCGTGAGGGCTGTCTTCTCCAAGTATGACGTTATGAAGCTGGAGCGAATCGTGGGCTCAAAGAGGGTCGGCAAAATGATCCAGGAGCGCGGCGATACCTTTGAGTTTGTTTAGGCGACCCCTCTTTCCTGGGTCACTGTCTTTTGGTGACATTTAAGTAATGAGCATTTTGATATCATATGGAGTAGGGTGGTATATAAAAAAGAGGCAGATTTCACTTGTTAGATTTCTATGATTCCGCGCTACGAAAAGAAAGGCGTCAAAAGAATGAATTCGTCATGGTATAATTGGTACAGTTGTGTTTTTTTTGGTACATGCAGTCATCCTCCCTGCCCATATCCATATCCATATAATCATACATGTCGCATTTATTGTGATTTTTGCTTCTCCGCCGCCTGCTTTACGTGCTCGGGGACGATGCCGGCTGCCATCTCCCGTGCCCTCTCCTGGTTCTTGTCTGCTAAGCTGGCAGCCTCCTTCTCGGCGTGCGTTGGCTCTTCCTTGGCGGCCACGGCACCGTCGTCCTCGGCGCGCAGGGTGATGAACTTTTGCACCATGGACTCGAACGCCTCCTCGCCGCGGAACTGCGTCACCTTCTTGACGTTGATGAGGGTGACGGGGGTGTGGACCTTGCCGAGCATGCGGTCGCGGGCGACGGTCTTGGCCGTCATCATGAAGCGCGAGTCCTTGGGGCCGTCGACAAACTCGAGGATGGCGCTCTCTCCCTGGTCGTACGCATTCTTGGGCTCGGTGCGGACCACACGTGTGTAGCCACCTTCGCGGGGTAGGTATCGGTCTCTGAGCTCGCCGAAGAGCTTGGGGAGGAGGATGTGGGGGGTCTGCAGCGAGGGGAATACCCCCAATTCGGTCAGCATATTTCATTCCTGTCGCATTGTGCCCTCCCGTGTCATGTGCCCATCGCAATCCGGTGTCCTGGTGCCCTCCTCCGCTCCTCGTCCGACTTTGGATTCCCACACTTGATGCCGCCATTGGGGCCACGTACGTAGAGAATGCCCTGTGCTGACCGTCTGCAGGGCTCGTTATTGCGTTTTGCGAGTGTAATGAGCTTTTCGGCTAGGCGCTGGGCCTCCTTGGCCTTGGCGTAGGTGGTCTGGATGTGCTCATACTGGACGAGCTGGGTGACGAGACCTCGCAGCAGTGCTTTTCTGGCGGAGGAATCGCGGCTGAGATGCCGGTACTTGACGAGACCGCCGGCCATTGTTGGTGTCGGGAATGCGCACGCACGATTGTGCTGTGAGGGCGACGGGGGAGAGGCGGATCGGTGGTGATTGTCGCTCGTGAGTGAGTGGTCGGATCCGGGGAAACGGTTTTGGTGGTTTGGAAATTTTTGGCTTGGCGCGGAGCCGGGATGTTTTCTCTGCCGGGCCGGCTGGGAGGCTCTGCGCTACGTCAACCCACCACCAGAACCTCACCCCAACGGCAACCGCAAAACCGTCAAACGACATTTTCGCCTGTGATCCGGGAGCCATTGGAGCTCGCGCGAGCTATGAGACGCTGAAAAAAGATCAATTCCAGACGCTTGCTCCCGAATTGGTCCCTCGCACATCTGCAAATTACCTCACCATCATCGGCCGACCGGGCTTAAAAAGCTCCAACCATGGGCTTCACATCGGGTTTTGTGCGCGCATTCCCGCCTCTTTTGGCCAACCTTGGGCTCCTGTGCTAACCCGACCGATGGCAGACCGGTGGCGTGACACTCACCCTCTCCCTCGCCTACCTCTCCGTCCTCCACCACCAGCGCACACGTGAGCAGCAGGGCCACTCCCTTCGTGCCCAAGCTCTCGCCCTGCAAGGCCTCGTCGAGCCATTCCCCCCGCTGCCGCCGCCCAGGCGCTCCGAGGTCGCCGCCGCTCAGCGCGAAACCGCTATCGAGGTCGCCAAGGACCGATGGAACCACGAGATTGAGAACGCCGTGCGGTGGGTGCAGCGCACCGACTGGGTTCAGGTGCGAGAGGACGTTGAGACGGGCGTGTCAAGGCTATGGGGTGGCGCCGAGGGCGCAGAGATGGCCAGCGCCAAGGTGGCTGCTGCTGCTCAGGGTGCCTTTGACAAGGCCCGTGACGCGGGCAAGGAGGTTATCGCGGCCACGATTGAGAACGGGAGGGAGATTGTCAAGAAGGTCGAGGGAGGCGTCCAGTCCACCCTGAGCCCTGTGCAAATTGCCCTCAACCAGCGCTTCGAGAAGCCTGATTCCAAGCCGAAAAAGACTGTGGAGGAAGCCCTGAAGGAGCGATACACGCCCATGGACAAGCGTGACAATTCAGTACTGAGGGGGCTGTGATAGTGTTTGACAAAAAGGATCGTTGCTGTGATGGACAGGTGTTGTCGTCAGTTGTACATTGACTGTGTACTACCATTCCCTAGAGTTGCTCAAATAGAAATCGGGCTGGATGATAGCAACAGGCGGGAGCCGTTGTCGTGAATGCATGGTGGGTGAGTTTTCATGGAGTAAATCACATCATGCCGTGGACCATATATCATTGGGGGGAGGACAAGGCAGCTCCAGCCGGTGCTACTCAAGAAGCTCCTTGCTACGATACTTGAGATTCTAGTACATATTTCTACTCTAACGCCCTTGCTGGCTCCACCTGTCCTCGTGGTGAAGTTGCTCTATTTGATCGGTTACAATGGCTAACGGTAAGGAAGAGGCTGCGAGCCACAACGAAAAGCCCAAGGGCAAGACTAAGAAAAGGTCCAAAGACAAAGACGAGGCTAAGCGTCGGGATAAGCACAGACGCAGGCGCCGTTCCCCATCCCCCAAACCTTTGATGACGGGTGAGCGAAGTAAGAATGATTTTCACCACTCTATTGAGTGGTGGGTTAGATTAAATGTGCTCGGGGAACCACACGCAAAGGAGAACGGAGAGAGGGCAAAAAAGATGCGGCATGCTAGGTGGTATGAAGATGATCTTCGAAGAGCTGAGAAACTCGTGGCCAAAAGCAAGGAGAAGAAGAAGGAGAGGGAGAAGAGGGCGAAGAAGAAAGCAGAGAAAGAAAAGAGAGAGAAGGAGGAGGAAAAGAAGAAGAAAAAGAAGAAAAAGGAGAAAGAGAAGAAGACGAAGAGCGAAGAGCCAGAGCCGAAACCAGAGCTGGAGCCGGAGCTAGTGCTAGAGCCGGAGCTAGAACCAGAACCAGAACTGGAGTTAGAGCTGGAGCCAGAGCCAGAGCCAGTTAAAACACCACCCACAGAATCAGATACCATACTGACAATGAGGCAGTGAAATCGACCGAGGCGGAAGCGAAGCTCGAGAATGAAGCCCCGACCCCAACCCCAACCCCAGCCCCAGCCCCGAAGCCTAGCGAGGAGCCAGTGGAACCGCCCGTAGCGGAGTCCAAGGCTGAAGAAAAAGGGTGTGACGAACAGAATGAGACTGAGAAAATGGTAAAGAATGAAGAAAATGAAGAAAGAAAAGAGGACGAAGAAAAGGAAGAAGACGAAGAGAAGAAAGAAAATAAGGACAAGAAAAAAGAGGGTGCAGAAGAAAACGAGAATGTGAAAAACAGCAGGGAGAAAAAATACAATGCGAAGAAGGAAGAGAGTACGAAACAAATGAAAGAAACCAAGGGAAAGAAAAAGGCCAAGGAAGAGCCAGAGTCCTCTGAAGAATCAGAATCCTCGGAAGAATCAGAATCTTCAGATGAGCCAGAGTCTTCAGAAGAGTCAGATTCCTCGGGAGAGTCAGATTCCGATGAGGAGGCCGTTTAGGAGAGACCTGTCAAGGAAGAGGCTTTGATCAAGGCGACTGCACCCATACCCTTGATGCAGCTCAACATCTATGCTGCGATTGGCCCCGGCAATGTTTCCGAAGACGATGGTTGTGATTGCATGTTCTCCAGAATCAGTTCAACCACCAGGGCCCGGGCCGGCAAGGTGAAGGATCCAGCGGCGATTACTTCCAAGACTTACACACCACGTTTGAAGACACCCCGCTACATATCCAGAGAACATGGAATCCCTTGCCGTGTTTGCGACTCTGAACCATTCATCCAGGGCCAACCCAAATATGAGACTGGTTTGAGGGCTGACAAGGAACGACTAAAAGAGTTATCTCGGGTTGGACCGAAAGTTGATGAACCTATCGCTGTTGCAAAGACACCGGAGAAGCCAATTGAGCATCGCCCTGGAGCCTCCATATTTGAATCCTGCAGCGACTTCGACGGCTCCTTGGACTATCGTGATGCCCAATCCAGACTTGATAACAGCCAGTCTAAAACTCCCTCGCCACCCAAGTCCGAGCCCGAAGCCACTCTCAAGCAGCCTACTAACAGTGCAAAGCATGATGAAACTTGCAACGAGACTGGAGGTAAAGATTCCAACGAGGAAAAAGGGAAACAGGTAACTAAAGTAAATGCGAAAACTGATCTCAAAAGGCCTCGCGAAAATGGAGCCACAACGGTTACGATTGGCGGCAAGCAGTACATCATACCTCGTGAGAATGGCGACTTTGTCTCGGTCGACGCCCCTATCGTCCACAAGCTTTCCAGTTTTACAAGCACCGAAAACAAGGGAGACAATGATTCTGGTGAACGAGAT
This sequence comes from Calonectria honghensis, assembly GCA_013403855.1. Classification (NCBI taxonomy): domain Eukaryota; kingdom Fungi; phylum Ascomycota; class Sordariomycetes; order Hypocreales; family Nectriaceae; genus Calonectria; species Calonectria honghensis. Next base: position 23,490 of record VTGB01000039.1, on the reverse strand, counting down.
CTCGCCCGCCCACCCAGGAAGTTTACATCGAAAAGCACGGGAAGGAAGCAGAACAGGCCCTGGGCATATGGACCGAGCGAAACTGGCATCTGGGAAAGTTTTGACAAGCTCAAGGGTTAATAAATCGTGACTCGGCGACTTTAGAGGAGCTTGGAAAGCTGTAACCGTATTTTAGAATATGAATGTGTTTGGAACAATCCAACACTGCCCCCTTTTCTTCTAGTTGCTTTCACTTTGATAGTCAAGACCCGAGTTGAGTCTATTGGCATATAAATTGCACCTTTATTTCGGAATCATACCCAATCGCATATCTTTCCGAGAGCCTTGTCTCGTATTTATTGCGTACAACTACTAGTACCTGTTTGGGATCTGGCTTATTCTTGGTACATAGCTTACACGCTGACGGCTCATAAATCTCGTATACGTCAGCACTTGAAGCGCCAGTTAGCTGAGCGGGAAAAAATCTTTCTGCCGTATTTATTTTATCCTTTTCCTGATATTATTACCACCTCTCTTTCGTCTATTCATATCTTGCCTCGCTTTCGGGGTTCCGTCAAGCTTATACTTGAAGTGGGACCTTAACGTGCGCGATGTGGCCCGTACGTTTGAAGCCAATCAACTATGTAAATTCTGGAGTTCGGTATCGTTTTCGTTTTCGCTAACGCGGCCAAATAAACGACCTTTGCAGATTGACTCAGAAAAAAGAAGGTAGTGTATTGGTGTCTACTTGCATGACCTTCTCTTGAGTTACTCCAAGCTATGTGCTCGAGGTTGGCATATTTTGTTCCTTGTCACAATCATGTCATTATATCACTCTTCTCCTTTGCTTATATCCCTGGTAAACCCTAGAATTTGATCGCTGACAACTTTGGGGCGCCGGAAACCTAGAAAATGATATTCGGAATAGCGGGAAAGATAAAAGCCGGCGGATAGATGCACTGCCGAACTGGCCTGGATGGCGTCTTTTCCTAAAAATAACATTGCTTGGAGCTCGCTAACCCAATAGTTGAAGGTTTGACTTGCTCGGGTCTAAGATCTTGGCTTATGATAGTATAGAGGACGCATAATAGCTGCATTAGCTTGGCACGAGGCGCAGTAATGATGGCCTGTAAAGCTAAGCTCTCGCCTAACGTACGGATTTGGTGATGTAGATGTCGATGATACGACCAAATCATTTTACGGAGCCTGTATTGTTCCTTACAGCTGCATTGTGAGGTGAAGCTGTGTAACAAGCCTAGGGAAATATGTGTGCTAGAATCTAAGATAGCGGCGCCAATGGCGGGGGATGGCGCAATTTAGTGGGGGTGAAGCATGCGTGACGGGTAATATATTGATTAGAACTCGGTCCTCGGCAGAATCTTACGGTGTGGCAAGGTGAGAAAAGAGGAGAGAAGATCGGCATGTCCGCATTGATAATGCCTGTGGAACGGGATCCCCTCACGGGAGACGGTCTGGCAATACGATAACGATCAGTGCGGCCGGGAAGAAGGGCGGCGCCGAATTGTACGAATGGGGTAAAAGCTGGCGGTGACGGGCAGTGATAGAAGCAAGCGATGGCGGAAGCGGCACACGACCACAGCTAAATTAGAAAACCCGGGGCCATGATTGGCCCATGCGGTCTCAGCCACAGGCGGGATGAAATTTTCCCACGGGCTTCGAGGGGCCCCTAGAGACACTTCCCACGGACTCCAGGGACCTCCCAGTGGCACAGGGCGTCCGGCGGGCAGGCAATTTCTTCCGCATTCCGAGGTTGACCGAAAAATCCCCCCCCCCCGCCCGCGGAAGTGCCTACACCAAGCAGCCTTTGGCACTGCGACTGATTGGGCCGGTGTTTATTATCGCAATCCGCTCATTGGTAAATCCTCCGGAAGCCGGGGGCCCTGTCGGTGCCGTCTGACCCTTCTGTGACCCTCCCTGTGGCCCTCCTGCGACCTTCTGGACCAATTCCCTTCGTTGCTTTTCGGCGCCCTTCTTCAGTCGCTCGACCGCCACCTTTTCCCACGTTTTTGTTCCTCCTCTCTTCCTCTTAAACTTCACCAATTCATTTCCTCCTCAAAAACCATATCCTCGCCATTTGGTTTCCCTTGCATCTCCTCAATCCCGGAGCATTGCCTGCGTTGGGTGCTCTTCTAACGTAGCCAAAACAACCCACGTCGCTTTGTTCCAGACCCGGCCGATTCCGCTGATCCCCAGAGGCCCCTCCGAAATTTTGGCCACCCTCCACTCATCGTGTCATCGCATCCCCGGCCACTTTTTCACCGGCTTCTTATACCTCCAACCCCCGACTCCCGCTTCCTAACTTCAATTCCCCCCAACCAGCCCTCAATCGAATTGCCGACCATGTCTTTCTCCAGCCTTGTTCAGGATCTCAGCATCCGCGACCCCAATGCTGCCAATGCGGCTCGTCGCCCCCAATTCCCCGGCCCGCGCTCCTCTGTCTCGACTCTCGACGACCGAGCCTCGCACATCTCGCGAGCCATGTCTTATGCCAGCACCACCGCCACTAGTGTGAGCATCTCTGGCGATATTGGCAGCCAGCTCCATGGCGGCTACTTCCACCCTCTCGCCCGCTCGTGGCAGGCTGAGCGCCAGCTCACAAAGGTACGCCCCTCTACCGCGCATACAAGCCTACTGTGGCCACGAAGTCGACCCTGTCGCTAACATTCATTCGCTGTCTAGTCCATGCTCATCTACCCCGTTTTCATCACTGATGGCGAGAACGACATGGTCCCTATCCCCTCACTTCCCGGACAGCACCAGGTCAGCGTCGACAACCTGGTGGCCTTCCTTGGACCCCTCGTCCACAAGGGTCTGCGATCCGTCATGCTCTTTGGTGTTCCCATGAAGCCTGGCTGCAAGGACGCTCTCGGCACTGCCGCCGACGACCCCGAGGGCCCTGTTATCCAGGCCATCTCGCTGATCCGCCGCCGATTCCCCCAGCTCTTCATCTGCGCAGACGTGTGCCTGTGCGAATACACCTCCCACGGCCACTGCGGTATCCTGCGGGACGACCACAGCCTCAACAACCAGCTCTCCGTTGACCGCATCTCAGATGTCGCTATTGCATACGCCAAGGCTGGTGCGCACTGCGTTGCCCCCTCGGACATGAACGACGGCCGCATCCGCGCCATCAAGCTCAAGCTCATTGAGGAGGGCATTGCCCACAAGACCACCCTCATGTCGTACTCTGCCAAGTTCTCCGGCTGCTTGTACGGTCCCTTCCGTGACGCCGCTGGCTCGGCCCCCTCATTCGGTGACCGCAAGTGCTACCAGCTCCCTCCCGGTGGTCGCGGTCTTGCCCGCCGAGCCATGGTCCGTGATATCAGCGAGGGTGCTGACATCATCATGGTGAAGCCAGCCAGCCAGTACCTCGACATCATCAGCGATGCCAAGGAGATTGGAAAGGACATGCCCGTCGCTGCCTACCAGGTCAGCGGTGAGTTTGCCATGATTCACGCCGGTGCCAAGGCTGGTGTCTTCGACCTCAGGGCCATGGCCATTGAGTCGACTGAGAGCATCCTCCGTGCTGGTGCCACCATTGTGATCACCTACTTCACCCCTGAGTTCCTGGACTGGCTCGAGAACTAAAAAATCAAGACGAACGACATGGTTGGGCACGATTGGTAACGGAGGTGTTGGCGGTGTTTTGCCTCGTTTATTTTTCTTTTATTTTGCAAGCTGGACATGATTTGCGGTGAAAGGAGCAGGAAATGAACGCGCATGGAAATGGTATAACGTATAATGGGTCTCTCGTTTTCGCCGATTGGCGATGTCCCCCCACGAAAAGAGAAAGGGGACATGTACAACTACAAAAAAATATGTGGCTTGGTTAGAGCCAAGGTAGATTTACGCGTATGCATCTCAGGAGTATGCGCCGATAGATGGCGGCCCGCAGCTGGGCTCGTCGAAGTACCAAAAAGATTTTTATGAACATCCAAGTCGTCTTCTTTGCAACCTGTGAGTTTATTGGTGACACAGTTTCCTGAGTGTCGAGTGGGTAAGTGGTAGTGCTGCTAGGTTGCTGATGTTTCGTTCGGACGCATCAGGGGGGCCGCGGAAGGGTTTTGTTCGTTTCAATGTTCGGCGATGCGACCTTGGATCCACGAAAGGCCAGGGGATATAGCGCATGGGTTGGCAGAACGGGGAATGACACCATGATTCAGCGGCGGCGGCGGTGGATTGTGAAGCGGTGCAGGGGGGAGGGGAGCAGAATTCTCCGGCTGTCTGCCGAGTCCGGGGCTGTGGAGGCCGAGGAGATTTTGATGGACGGCCAATCCCGGATGGTGGAGGAAGGGCGGAAGTTTTTAAGAGCAAGTCAATGCCGATCCTTCTTTTGTGAATACCAACTGAGAAGTTTAGCAGGAACATGGCACTCGCGGGTTCCTTGATTCATCAGGTCATCAATTTTTTTTTGGCGAAAAATGCTTCAACATGAACTTGCGCAACTCGGAGAGAGCCGCGACGAAAGGCTGCGTTGCTTGACTCCACATGGATAGCTCTGGGGGTGTTTTTTTTTTCTTCTTCATTTGGTAGTATCCCGCTGTTGTTGTTGATTATGCATATTTTCCAGGGCTGTGATTCATCTTCATCCTGTTTCCAATCCCCGATGCGCTCCCTAAACGCCCAGGATGCCATTTGCACATGCATAGCATAGCACAGGGGGGTCAAGCTATCCTCTAACCACAATACCTGTCGACCTTGAAACACCAAACATGTACTGGAAAGGGAAGCAGGTTATGGAAATGGAATCGCCATTTCCCATAGTGGTGCCACTCTCGACCCGATTCGGGGCGCGTTGGGCCATCTGTTTCAACGCTACAGCGGATCCGGCATTCAAGATTTCATGACTTCTCGCATCTGAAAATATCAACAATCGGGTTTGTCGAAGATGCAGCGACCTAACGAATTAGTATTTACGAAGGAAGCTGAAAGCATAATTCCACAGCCTGGGTCCAAACAACATTTTGTGTGCGTTGCATGGGAAAACCCGAAACGGCAAAGCAGCGACGAAGAGAACAATAGGTGCTGATTCTAGAAATTTTCAAGTGGCCCATTGTCCCCAGCGTCAAAGGACCTCGGACATCGAGCGGCTGACATGAATGAGACTCGAACTCTGGAACTGACTAACACATTGAGTAAGACAGACTTCTGGGCAAACACGGAAGGGATTGGGACATCCAGTCAGAGAGAAACATTGATTCGCGTCAGCTCCCGGCCATGTGGAACCACGAACGTGGCATTTCGCAGAAATGCGAGGGGTACTCCGGTGGGAAGCATATCTCAATTTATTCTCGTCCAGCCCTCTCAAGGAACTCGGCACCGTCAGCGCTGGGAGGGAAGTGGGTTATCAACTTGGATCTGCGTCCAGGGCACAAAGCTTGAGTCCGGAATCGACGTGGTTTGTTGGAGTTAAATTTGTGGCCACGCGCAATCACTGCCAGATGAAGCGGGGAGGTAATTAGTGGAGGCTTTAATCTGCAATGATTAGGGGGCGTTGATCTCTCTGTGTTGGTTGATTTACATGACTTGGTTGCAGGTCAAGGCCAAACAAACACGACTGTCGAGCCTTGGCGCATTGATGAATAGCTTGTTAGTATTCGACAGGTCAAGGAAATAAAACAATATGCAGCGAGATTCCACTGTGGGGAATTCGGGTAGAATGGATGGGTATAGCGATGATTCTGATATTGCCGCATGCTTCATGGATTGACAAATTCAATTGCGAATCTACTGTTGCACAGAGTTGTGAAGGCGAAGCGACCGGCCCACAATCCATCTTTTGGCGTGGCCGGGGGGGCGCTGTGGCTTTCCAACGTTGAAGCCCTGATGGCGTCCACCTAGCCATATGTGGTTACGGCTGGAGCGGTTGAGTGGGAATAACCAGAGCATGTCGGACAGTGATTGAGAATGGTATGGCCATGGGCTTGGCATTCCAGAATGCGGGTTGCGATTTGTCGATTGGTATGGGCATAAGGACACGAATTAGGCACTGGATGAGTGTGAAACGCCATCCTGTAACTCGCTTCTCGGGCCCTCAGCTGACGGCTGTTACAGAGTGTGGCATCGCTCGTCGGGTAATGGGCAGGGGAGAGCCCAGCAGCGCTGAGAACCAAGGCGGAGAGAATGGCACCATTTCTGTCTCTTTCACTCGCCGTCTGGCTCGATTTCTCGCGCAAAGGCGTAGAAAACGAAACGAAATGAAGCTGACGACGACGACAACAACAGAAACAAGACCATCTGGAATCACAGGCCTGGCGCTTTGTTTGTCGCTCCTGTAGATCGATACTAATGTAAGCCACCCATCCCATCACGAACAAGGCGAGCCCCCACCTTCCCTGAAGCACCCGCTCAAGAGGGGTCATCCGCTAACGATCCGCTAAGCCATTGGCCCAGAGGCGAAGACGCGGTTGTCGCCATGTCCCCTGCGGTTAGCCACCCGCCCACTCACCCTTGCCCAGGGCTCCAGAAAACAACTGGGTCAACTATGGGGGAAACCTCTAAACATCATCGTAGCCGGCAAGCGGGGGCCGAGATCGACGGAGAACCTTGCTCCATAGACGTCAGAACGGGGCTCGCACCTAGCCCCGACGACACTGCGACGCAGGGAAATCAAAGCCTAATTGGCGACCCAGGTTTACTTGTACAGCTACCCAGCACGACTCCTTAATATGCGAGGGTTTCCAAGTACAGAATACGACATGTCCAAGTGTGCGCTACCACTTACGGCAGGTGCTGCTTCAGGCGTGTGTTGATGTGCAAAGAAATGTGCCAAATTGCCCGTGCAGTGAATTAGTCTTTGCCGCCCTTGTTACGGTGCCGGATACCCAAATAGCCGAGAGGCACTGCTTCGAATCAGGCCATGTTGTGTAAAAGAGGGAAGACGACGTGGAAAAATAACAACAGCATCAATCGTAATAACGCAAAAAAGAAGCGTATTTTATCCCACAACTGCAATGTACCTCTCACGTCAGGTGTCAACCCGACTTGGACCATATTCTCCACGGCAGCCCTGTTTTTCTTAATATATTCGCGGCTGTGAAGGTTGGTGGTCGGACATATGGCCACTGATGCCAGGGATCTCCAACGTAACTGGTCGGCCACCATGCCTGTGTGCCGTTTCTGGACAGCAAGCGTGCGGCGCTCCGAGGCGAATCCCATTACTCTGAAACGCAAGCCCGCAATTCCCCCAACCAAAAGATCCGGTGTTCCATCCACGGTCCGGGTTTGGGAATATTTTGGAAAGCAGGGGGAGAAGAGCCGCCACTTGGAAAATTGACAACATGACATGATGCCTCAGCGGTTAAATGGGTAGCATTAGATGCTGCAGGTTTGCTGTCCTGCCGTCGGGGATTGGGTACGGTGCTTATGCAAGAGCGACGGCCGTGTGCGTCCTGGCGTCGTCCTGCTCTCCCTCCCATCCGATAAGCGCTCATCCTCTCCGCGAGACGCATGCGGTTGGTCCGCGCTGACGCCTTTGAGGCTGTGACTGTGCCAACGATTGAGCATCGCGCGTAGCTACATCCAAAACCGGGACTCGGCATCATCTCTCTTACCAAACGCCCGTGCTTCAAGTCCTCGAAACCTAACCACCGTCGTCGGTCGATGAGTTATGCATTACGAAAGGTGATCAGATCGCAGAGGGCACGCCAGAGCAGATGTGCTTCCCAATGCATTGCAGTTGATCTCAAGCTTTTGCCTTTCGTCCACTTTCCGGCTTCCTTTGCCCTAAAGTAAATTTCAGGTGTCGGCGAGGCGAGCCGTGAATGCCTCGCCAAACACGGCCACACTGAATGCTTGTTTAAACTATACAAGCTTGGTCGGCACGGAGGCAAGGCCCTGTTGGCCATGACCATGTGTATACGGGTGGGGTGGAGTATATCGCTGCTCGCTGTGGGTTATGGTGGTGGTGGTGTGGGTGCCGCGGTGGAGACCGCTCGCCAGGAGCGAGGTTGATACATGTATGCCGCAGCAGCCTGGGGTAAAACAAGCACATATTCAATGTGAAGGGGTTCGCTCGTCTAGGAGGGGATTTTCGTTTGCCCCGGCCGGCCTGAACCGAATCTATTCCATACAATACAGCGCTGTTTCCACTTGATCAAACAAGTCGGATCCTCAAACTTGCCTCTCTCTTGTACTTCTTCTCTCCCTCGCCTCATCCCCCCCACCACTCCTCTCCTTCAACACACTCACTCGTTTCTCTTGTCCGCCTGTTCGGGTTTCAATACTTCCGGCTCTGTTTGCGTCGGGTTTGTTCCAGAAACAGCCTGTTGTGCGTGGGATTGCTGGGTCAGTATTCCGTGGGTGCAGCTTCACTCTTTTGTAATTGTGCAGTCCGATACTCGGTTTTATGACGCTGGCGCATACTTGGAACGCAAGTCAAGAGACAAGCACCCACCCTCTCCACTGAGGCCACCCTCTCTCAAGGCTCATTCCTTCCTTCTCCGGAACCCCAACTCCTGCCTTGTTTGCAACCGGGGTTTCACCCAAGCCTCCTTCCCGCCTCAGCTATTATTGCTCTTCCGGTCTTTATTCATTACTCCGTCGTCTCTCGACCTCCTTTTTCCGACATATTCTGCTGTTTTCTCCTCTTGTTTCTACTTACATCATATTCCACTGAGGCATTGTCTCACTGTGAAATTTGACTCTGCCACCAATTATGGACGGCTCCTCCCCTATCCACCCTCCCTCCGAGGAGGAGAAGATGGGCCTTCTCGACGAACGATCATTGTCCTCCGACTCCGAGAGCGACCCTGGAATCCTCGATCTAGATCAACGATTATCGACTGGAAAATGGCTGGTCTATCTCCTGTCCCCCCTCAGTGTCCTTCGCTCTTTCAACTGGCGTACCTTCATCGTCCGCCTTGCATGGTTTTTTGTTCCCAGCTTTCTCCAAGGCCGCTACATGCGGGAACAAATCCGCCCCGCAAAGCTATATCCTACCGCATACCTCGATGGCATGAGAGGTCTCGCCGCTCTCTTTGTCTTTTTCTGCCACTACACATACCAAGGCTTCCGAATTGCCTTTAGCTGGGGCGCCAACAATGATCACTATGACATTCTCAAGCTACCCATTATCCGACTGTGGTACTCGGGCCCCGCCGCTGTCTCAGTATTCTTTGTAATTTCCGGTTATGCTCTCTCTTACCGACCGCTTAAGCTCATTCGAAACCGCAACACCAAGGATTTTTCAACCGCAATGAGCTCCATGGTATTCCGTCGATTTCTCCGCCTCTTTGGCCCAACTACTGCATCCACCTTTTTGATCGTGATCCTTCTTCGCATCGGCGCTTATGAGTCAACTCGGGAATTTTCTGGTGACCGAACCTTCATGAGAAACGTTGTTGAACCACACGCCGATCGAATCTCCGATGCTTGGGAACAATGGAAGCACTGGGCCTGGTGCACGTACAACATGGTTCATGTCTTTGGCTGGGAGGAACAAGGCGGACGCAATCGTACGTATTCGGGAAAATACCCCCCTCAATCTTAGCTAACGCGCTTTGCAGCTTACGACGTTCACTTGTGGACCATTCCTATGGAGTACCGATGCTCGCTTTATCTTTTTCTCGTCATTGTTGGCACCGCTCGCCTTCGCACCTTTTGGAGATACATGACCCTCTTAACCGTCCTTCTATTCTCTTACCGACACTCTCGATGGGAATTCACCATGTTCCTCTTTGGTATGGGCCTCGCCGAGTGGGACCACATCCGCGGTGCCCACGTCCCTGGACCTGCTCTGCCCACGAGTGACAAGCCCGACGCATCCTCTCGCCATCCCATCAAGAATATGTTCTTCAACTTCGTCGCTTTCGTCGGCCTTTACCTCTTGAGCTTCCCAGACGATGGTTGGGGAACCTCTCCCGGTTGGATGTGGCTTGGCTCCATGATTCCGGAGTGGTGGGCGACGGACAAGTTTCGGTTTTGGCAAGGCATTGGTGCCGTCGTATTCATCATTGGAGTCGCCCGCTCGGCATTCTGGCTGCGATTCTTCAACTCGGCAGTTGTCCAGTATTTTGGCAAGATTTCGTATGCGCTGTATCTCATGCACGGCCCGGCTATGCATGTTATCGGTTACCACTGGGAGAAGCTGGCCTGGAGTATTACCGGTGTCGAAGGAAATGCTTACACCGTTGGATGGGTTCTAGGCGCTATCTTTTGCGTCCCTAGTGTCATTTGGTGTGCCGACATTTTCTGGCGGGCTGTGGATATTCCGACAGTCAAGCTCGGAAAATGGATGGAGGACAAGCTCATTGCCAAGGATGACTAGAAGTTGTCAATCTGAAATGAGGGCAATTTTACTTTTTTTATTTGTCAAGAAACCTCTAGGGTTCCTGGGGTTTGGAGTCGGGCATCAAATTTCGGGATACAAAGGCTACAAACGGCGTTGAATGGATGTAAATTTTGGGACGGCCTATCACAACGGACAGGGATTAAGAATGATGGGGAGAATACCCAGAACTAGCACAAAGATATTTACCAAAACCCTGAACATGATGCAGAAATAAATACAAAGTTTCTTTGTTCAAAGTTAACCATCACTCATCTACTCCCTGTCAGTGTCGATTTGATGACGAAATTCAACGGAAATGATTGGGAACGAGGGCTTACACATGAACAACACGGCTTCAATTTGTGTATCTATACACTCTCAAGGTATCGTAGACTCTAAACACCTTTATTTATTGACTCTTCTCATTCTGGTCTAGAATAGACCTTCTTTCCAGCAACCCAAGTTTCCTTGACAGTCAACGCACGCAGACCCTCGACGCCAAACGACTCAACCGGCTGATCCAAGACAACCCAATCGGCCAAGGCGCCCTCCTTGATGACACCAGCACGGCCATCGAGGAAGGCACCGTGGGCTGGGGCGCCGGTGAAGCCCCAGAGAGCCTCGTCCAGAGTCAGGGCCTCGTCCATGTGCCAACCGTCGGGCCCACCATCGGCGCCATGGCCGGTAGCGGGGTTCTTGCGGGCGACGGCAGCGTAGATGCCGTGGAAGGGGTTCGGGGGCTCAACAGGGAAGTCGGAGCCGAGGACGGGGCGGGCGGGCAGCAGGGAGCGCATGCGGTAGGCGGAGCGGGCCAGGCGGTGCTCGCCGAGGCGGTCCAGGGCGTACTTCATGTCCGAGGTGGCGTGGGTAGGCTGGATGGAGGGCAGGATGCCGAGGGAGTGGATGCGGCGCTGGTCGTCTGGGTGGATGATTTGCGAGTGCTCGATGCGGAAGCGGTGGCGGTCCTGGCACCCGGCCAAGGGGTGGTCTCCGTCCTTGGCGGGTCCGGGCCCGGCGCCGGCGCCGGCCGCGTCCTCGGGGCACTCCTGGGCGAGGGCGGCTTCGAGCGCATCAACGGCGTTGCGATTGGCGAGGTCGCCGATGGCGTGGATGTTGACCTGGTACCCGTCGGCAGCCCAGCGCTTGGTGACGTCGGTCAGGGCGGATGCGTTGATGAGCATGGAGCCTGACGTCCAAGGGTGGTCGGTGTAGGGCTCAATCATGGCACTGCCCCAGCTGCCTAGGGCACCATCTATATTTACAAACGTCAGCGACTCCTGAAGCTTTAATGGCTTACACGGCCAGATCGAAAGGGGTTTTTTTTTACCGGCAAAGAGCTTGACACTCCGAACAGAAAAGCGGTGGTCATCGCGCGAAAACTTGACGGCCTCGTCCGGGCAGTAGGTGTTGCGCTGCTCACACTCAAGCATTGCGTACACGCGAAGGGTCCAGTCGTCGGTGTCAGCCAGCTCCGAGTAAAGCACCAGGTTGCCCGGCGTCGTGCCGGCGTCGTGCATGCCAACGAGGCCGACTTCGTTAAGCTTCCGCATGGCCGACTTCACGTGGAGGGCCTTGGTCTCCGGGCCGGGCTTGGGCCAGAGCTCCATGACCATGTCCATGGCATTATCGCAGAAGACTCCCATGCCAGGTTCCCTGATGATCTCGCCACCGGGAATAGTGTCTGGAAGGTCTGCGGGGAGGAGGTCGAGAACAGCCTGGGAGACCCAGGTGCAGTGGACGTCGATGCGGTCGAGCATCATGTAGATGCCGCGGAGGTCCTCGTCTTGCTCAAAGTCGGCCTTTTCAGACATGCAACACACGTTAAGAGACGATCAAAGAGAGAATTTCAAAACAACGTGCGAAAGAAAAAAAACCAATGAGTATCTTACCGCTGTAGGCATGCGGCCGAAAAACGTCTGGTCCCAGCCGACGCCGCGGACCCAGTTGTCCTTGGATCCAGCGCCGGGGTTGCTGGCGAGATAGGCCTTGGTGCGGGATCGAACATCGTCAAGCGTCTCCGAGCCAAAGAGATCGACTGAGTGAAGAAATTCGCCGTAGTGAAGCAAGTGGCCGTGTCCATCCCAGAGCCCGGGCATGACATATCCGTCTAGAAGCTGAGCACCTGCGGTGGCTCCGTCATCGGCGGGCATCCAGACGTTCTTGAAGATGCCGTCGACAACGGAGAAGCATTGGGCGGCGGGCTGCTCAGGGTCGTGCGTCCTGACGCCCTTGGAGCAGTAGACAATGGGATCCTGGCGCCCTATGGTGGATTGGTCGCCGAAAGGCTGCTGCTGGAGGCGGTACGCAACAGCCAAGGCGACGACGACAATGGGGAGGGTTAGGCCCCATTTGAACGTCGAGGCGGCACCGCTCATTGCGTCTGTCTCTTTTCTATCGTGCTGGACGGGCACGCCGGCCTGATGAAGCAAAAACGGAGTTTTTCACGAAAGAAAGGAACAAAAATCAAGCAAAATTAATTTTCCGCAAAGCATGATGCGACTAAATACTTCCTGCGAGTTGCTCATGATAGAGGGGGAAGAAAGACTGCAGATAACTAATCGATAAGATATCCTGGTGGCCCACATTGACAACCCACATGTCGATCCATCAATAATCTGGGGAAGTCGCCATCATATCGACCACAGTTTTGTATTTTTTGCAGTTTCATCTCATAAAACTGGGCTTGATTTATATTTTTTATCTTCTCGAGTAGTTATTAGACTTGTTTCTAAATTCAGACAACAGCATCCTCGGGCCAATCAATCATTTCAGAGGGAGAAAAATTGATCGTTTTTTCATGACGGTCACCATGGACAGACGGACAAATCAGGCCCGCATGTGCACATGCCTTTTATCAACGAACGAATAATATCGTCACACATTTACTGCATCTACTAGCATTGTTTCACGGTCTAATTCTTTCCTCCGTCCATTACACCGAGGATTCATTCACTGAAAAAAAAGAAGAAGAAAACAACAACCTTGCAAAGCGGCTGCACGAATAGTTTGGTGTTACCCACCCTTCGCTTACTGTTCCGCACCTGTCTCGCAACCAGACGGAATCTTCGCAACACTCGCATCCAGCCGCATCATGTGGCCTCATCGGGCTTCCCGGGGTCCAACGCAAACTCCGTTGGCGGGCACGTCAGCATATTGCTGAATGCTTGAAAACCCCCGTCCAAATTACAACCCACGGTTTATTTCCAGACGAGTAAACCCGGAATGGGGTTCCTCCAACACACCCCAGCAGCATTGCTAAGATATGCCCAGCCTATAAGCAGGCAGCGACGATACCCATCAAAAACCTCTAAAGACATCGCTCTCGGCCCTACGGCATGCGTCACGGCTACGGAATCGGGTCAGCTTCGATTGATCTGGTCAAGGCGGAGGGCGGCTGTTTTCCGTTTGGTTCCACTTGCACAATCCGTTGTTTTCTCTAGCTGAGTCACTGCCAGTTACTGTTCGCCATGGATACAAACGTATATGAAAACACTAGAACAATGACAACCTCCCCTGGGCTATATAACCTAGCCATATTGCCCACTCGATTTCTGTATTAGGTTCTCGTATACAGCACCTCAATACTGGACAGCTCTTGTATGTCTAGATTCACCTAAAGCCTCCTTGTAATATAAAGCACACGCCAGCACCAATCATGACTCTGTCCCGCTCTCAGCTCGAGGCTCTCACGGCCACAGACATCCGGGAACCCATCCCCGAAGCCGAGCTGAAGGAAGCCCTCAGCTCGGCGCCCTTCATCGCCTCGGATTCCCTCTTCAACCTCCGCGACCTCGGCCGCGTCCAGGGCAGCCCCATCCCCGAGGGCCGCATCTACCGCTGCGGCAACCTGGGCAAGGCCTCCAAGGACCCGGCGGCGCTGGCGTGGCTCTCCGCCCACGTCGGGCGCATATTTGACCTGCGCCAGGACCTCGAGCGCTCCGTCTTCCCCAGCCCCGAGATCCCCGAGATCGAGAACGTTTGGTTCGACATGTCCGGACCCCACGAGGAAATTTCCATGGGGGAGTGGGCCGTCGGCGACGGGAGCCAGGGCTGGCGCGATCAGTACTTGATGATCGCCGGCGCATATAAGCCCACCTTTTGCGCAATCCTCGAGCACGTACGCGATCGGCCAACCGAGCCTATTCTCTTTCACTGCACCGGTAAGCTTTCCTATTTTTTTTTCTTCCTGTTGCCAGTATTCCCGCTTCTTTGTTTTTTTTTTCACTAACCCCCCGCTGCAGTCGGTCGAGATCGCACCGGCGTCGTCGCAGGCCTCCTGCAGAGCCTCGCCGGCGCATCGGAGGACACGGTGCTCTACGACTACATGCTGACGCGCATCGGCACCGAGCCCGAGCGCGAGAGGCTCACGGCCTACGTTATGAAGAGCTTCGGCGTAACCGACCTCGAAACCCCCGGCTTCCTCAACTTTGCCAGCCTGAGACCTGTCTTCTGGACCACGTTCCAGGAGGAGCTCAAGGCCGAGTACGGTTCCTGGGACGGCTATGTGACTGAGGGTCTTGGCTTTTCAAACGAGCATCTGGAAAGAATCAAAGCGAATCTTCGGGGTTGATTCAAAGTATGCAAAGAGCCAGCTCGCGTCGTCTAGAAGACTGCAAAGCGGCAGGTGCAGATAGGCCGCATGTGGAATGTTGGCATGGTTGATACCCAGAAACTGTTCGAAACATACCTGTTCATGCCCAATTCTGATTGTCCCAAAACTCACGTGCTCCGGCCTGTGTTCACCTCACAAATAGGACTCTTGTAAGTCATGGCCGGATGCACAGCCATCCTCTCTCGTCATCCCAGCCAACATCGTCATCGTCCCCCTCCCCTCACTCTCATGCCCCCATCTCCATTCCCAACTCGGAAACACCTGCAAGCCCGTGACGTTGCAGCACGCTCCCAATCCATCCCCCAAACACCAAGAGGCGCACATCCCATGACATCACCACCCAACGTCCCAGAGCGTCTGGACCCTGCAGGGTCCAGCCCCCAATGAGCACGTCTCCGCTTTTCTCCGCCAATCCGCAGCCGGTGCCCTCCCCCCAAGTGACGTTTGCTATAGGCGCCTCTGTTTCCAAACCTGGCCGTTGGGTTGCTTCCAAGACAGGTTTTGGCCTCCGTCGTGGTCCCCTTTCTGTGGCAGGGACGGCTTTTGAGGCGCCCCGGATCGACGCCGCAGGGAACCCCGTTGGCAGACAAGCCTTGGTCGTATGGCATCATTGCGAAAATTATAGTCGTCATAGAAAATGAATCATGGCTGTTTCACAACCCTCAGCCTGCCCGTTCAGTTGGGCTGGCTGTCTCCAGATATATATATATAGCTGTAAACCGTTCCTTCTCCCAAGATCGTCTCTCTATTGCAAACAGATCAACAGACTCAACTTTGAAATCAAACCACTCAACTCATCAAACCACCAACCAACAATCACCATGCCTCTTAGACGCACTCAAGCTTACAGCACCGCTCCCCGCCGCTCCATCTTCAGCCGGCGCGCGCCCCGAACCCACCACCACACTGTTACCACCACTACAACCACCACAAAGCCACGCCGTCGCAGCCTTTTTGGCACCCGCCAGCCTGTCCATCACCACCAGCGCAAGCCCTCCATGAAGGACAAGGTCAGCGGCGCCTTGCTCAAGCTGAAGGGCAGCCTCACCCACCGTCCAGGTGTCAAGGTATGATTCCAAGCAATACTTCAACAGGGCATGCCCCGTATATTAACTCGCCGTGCTCAGGCTGCTGGCACCCGCCGCATGCGTGGCACTGACGGCCGCGGCTCTCACCAGCGTCGTCGCTTTTTCTAAACTCGATTCCTACGATCTATATGAGATATGAACGACACAAAGGCTAAAGATGCTTGAAATGATACCCTGGAAATAGGACACAGTGCATATGTACTACTATATAAATACCCTCGCTCGGAATGGGAAACGAATTTCTATTATCTTGCTCCCAAAGAAAACTTGTCTTTGACTGTGCATCGCCAACCATTAATATTTATAATACTCTTACCAAATCGTGCAGAATTGTAAAGCCGTAAACCCAGGCTCAACTGTATACAGTCTGAAATCGCCACCCCGCCGATATTAACCATCCCTTATCACGCGCTAAACACCAGTCGGCTTTGCAGCCCCATGTAAGCCAAACCCTGGCATAATTGTCGCTTCAAGTATTTGACAAGTTCTCAAGCGGGATCCATCTAGCCGCAGAATTCTCTAGCGTAGTTCATCCACATCGTTAATGCCTGGAGCCGCAGCACGCAAAGGCGGCGCCAGACGTATCTCCCCATGCAGCTTGAATGCACTCCCAACAGGACGGGGTCCTTTAGAAAACTGAATCGCTGGCGATGATGATCTTGATCGGTTATGACCCCTGTAAACTGATGGGTTGATGAGATCGTCAATATTCGATACCGAGAGGCGATTTGTCTTCATTCGATTCTTGTCCCGCGATGGCAGTGGTGGTGTCAAGGAAACGAAGCTGGTGGCAAGTTCGTCCACTTCCTGCATATTTTTTCCAGCGTTTCTCAGCCGAGTATATCTTCGAAACGCTTGTTCAAGGTCTTCGAGTGCTTCCTTGCTGGGGGAAGGGTGCTTCTTTACCCTGTCAAATGCCGTTGGATTAATATTTGACGCCGCAGCCAACAAAACCCGATTCTTAGGCTCAACCAACCTCCTCTCGCTCCCTCTCACGCTCGTAAATGGCAAAAGCCGCGCTTGCGTCAATTCTTCCAGCCCAAGCTTTACGGCGACGCCATCCAACATTGAGTCCACCCGTGGATTTGTAGCCATGAGGTGACGTGTGACGGGACTCCCGTCGAGGCCCGATGTAGCGACTCTGTGAACTCGGATCCGAGGAGTTGATGACCCAACTGGTGTAATGCTCAAGATTCTATCTTCAATGTCATTGTCGAATTCCTTCTCCGATTCAAACGGGTTTCGCGGTATTGGTGGGGTTGAGTCTTTACCCTCGGTCTCTTCCTTGAGCCGAGTTTCAAATGAAGTTGGAGTTCGAGCCATCTCACTCTCAGAGAAAGGGTCATCCAAGAATTTTCCATTCCTTAGAGACTTTCCATCATCTGCCACGGGCTTTCTAGCAACCTGTCCGCCGACAATTCTCTGCACCTTTCTTTTGTTCAAATTATCCCCTTCATTCAGCCGGATTTCTATAGTGCTAATCGGAGATAGAGCCGGAGGGGTGTGAAGCGGTGAGAATTCCGACTTGAGAAACACGCTTTCTTGTTCGACGCTAACCTGCACACCATTTCGGATTCGATCCTTGGGATCTTCATGTGGAGATTTCGGATTGAGACGGTCCCACGCGTGTGAGACCTTGGCAAACATCTTTGACGAGGACACCATCCGGGTAAGCTTTATTGCCGGCGAGTTTGCTGCAGTGTTCGACGGCTTTAATGCGTTGGTGGCAGCCAACATGGCATGAAGCTTTTTATTTATTTCCTCAGGAGCAGCATGTTCAATAGCAACTCCTGTGTCAACTCCACCGTCCATTTGACGATGCTCAGTATTTTTATCAACTTTGCTAGGAAGGAAGGAGGCATCTTCCTCCAGCTTTATTATCGGGTGGGACCTCAAAGGGTCAAACGTCAACGCTTGTGCAGGAGGCGTCGGCTTTTGTAGGTTATTCTCTCGTCGTTTGTGACGAGGCCCTGTCCGTGTCCTAATTGCGAATGTTTGCCTTGTAACCTGCTCCGTGTTTTTTGGTTGCAGTTTTTCAGGGCGCAAACTATGGGTTCGATTCTCAAGAGGCTCATGGTTTTCTCCAAGTCGGGTTTGCGCTTCTCGCTGAGAGGTATTCTTGTGGAGTGGGGGCTTGATGATGTCTTCAGCTGAGTTGAATACTAGTGGTGATTCGGGTTGGCATAGCAATTCTTTCTCTGTGCCACCCAAGTCACGATCTTTGATACTGAGTGTCGAATCGTCCAGAATAATACTGGCCATATCATCGATGCTATTTCGATTGCGACTAGTGCGCTTTCGAGGCGATCGTTTCGATGCTTTTCTGGCAGTAGGGGTTCTCATCGCAGGAGATCCTGTCTGCATTAGCACATATCAAGAGAGAGAATTCCTGCTGGAGTAACCTGGCTTCTTTGTTGGGAGAGACGCAACCATGCGTTTTTGAGGACGGTGAGAACCGAGCGAACGGAGGAGACCTCTCTTCCTCCCATAGGTGACGGTAACTGATGCCATCTCTGGCATTGCATTGATTTGGAAACGAGACGCAGTAAATGAGTGAAAAAAGTTGGATTTGAAAACAAGAACGAGTGACAGGGACAATATCTGCTGCAGCTCCGGGATGCCGTGATTCGGAAGATGAGCGAATCGAAAGCCTTGGAGGCCGTCACAACCGACCACCAGGGTCGTGCAGATTACCTCGAGCGAAAAGAATGAAGAAGCTTGCTTGGGATGACATTAGTGAGAAATTTGTTCCCTGAAACGAAACAAATCAACGCCTTGGATGGTTGGGAAGTGCTAAAGCATATGTCTTAAGAACAGCGACAAAGGAGGCAAAAGACATAAAGTTGCGGCTCGAGGCAATAGATACTCACAAGTATGCGAATCAAGATGAGCAGGAGTACGTGAGCACGTTTTCAAAACGCTGCGATTTCGGAGCCAGTGCCTGCTGGTCGGTAGCAGCTGCCTAGGGAAAGAGCAAACTGCCAACTTGTTCCGTCGCTGGCCCAATTCAGTGTATGCAAATGACCCTACAATACTCCAGAGCAGTGAGTCACCGCAATACAATAGGTAGGCAGATGCGAATCATATAAACCGGCAGGTCTCAGTATGTCACCGAAATTTGAGCGGCAACAGCGGCGCTGAGGACACAGCGAGACCTGCCCAATGCTTTGCTGGGAATCCGCAGATGTTCTAGCATCCAAGCAGCTGGGTCGAGGAGGGGCGCGTCTCTGGAACCATCGCGCATGGTCAAACTCTCGAGTCACAAGGCCTCTGCTGTACTACCTCAGATCCTGCCCGGCCAGGTGCAGTTGCTGCAGCAAGTTTCCGTGTATCCGCCTATTATTTACCTGAAAAGTGCCGTTGTTTGTCGCACTGCTGGCCATGTTTGAGATCCCGCTCATTTTCAAGAGGTCTCGGCTGTATGTCTCGCGTTGTATGCATACAGCCAAGCAACAAAGTGTTCGGCGACTACCGTCTAAGTCGCTTGGTTCCGATATTATATTACCGGCGTTTCGAATCGCACAGTTTTATTTCCTCATATATATTTATAATTGATAGAGTTTGCTTCCTTCATTTAGGAAATCATCCTTCTAGCCATAGTATTCCGCTTCACCATTCTTCAGTTGATAGTCGCACCTAATGCCAGGCAGCCATCGTTGTTGTACTTTGTTTAAAATATTGGTATTTATCAACCAGTTTTGGATCATAAGCATGCTCTGTATGCTCCGGTTCCTAAGGCCAAGTTCAAAAGAAAGCATGCTCGTAAATAGCATTTGGAAGAAATCCTGCAATGTCAAAATAAAGATCAATAAATTTACCTTCGGACACAGCGTGTCCGAGCCGTAAAACACATGTCCTCATAAAATGTGTATCAGGTTGATGCAAATGTCATTATCCCATGTTGTACACACATCCATGTCGAAACGCCGTATTTTCATGTGCCGAGACCAATTTTTGAACGAAGCTGATTACGAGCGGGAAGCTTGGAGCGAACCCCATTCCCAACACTCATCACCACTCCGATTGTAGCTAGCCAGGTTTCGCACGACCTATCAATAAATCTCGCTCACTTTCGCGTTGGCGATTTCTATCACTTTGCCAATGGAAACTACAGCCGTCAATGTCGCAAGTTCATTTACTCATTTGGGAGGTGGGCGGAATATTGATCCCAATTTCGTGCAAACACGGGGACCAAGAAAAAAAAAAGGAAACAGGAGCCGAGAAAAAAAAAACAGCGGAATTTTTCCTTGGCCTATTTCCCGTGAAACATTGCTCATGACTTGTTCATCGTGAAATCGTACATCGCGAAGCGTTCCAATGTTGTTGGAACTCATCTCTCCACGTGATCTTCATCAACAGCTTCATGTGGCGCGGCAGAGCTAAGCCACGCTGTATTGTCCCTCTGTGGCGCTTTTTTACATCATGACTTTCCCGAAATTTCCCTTGGTGAGGCCATTGTGCAGGGAGAGATCCATTATCTCGAATCAAAAAGCGACACTCGTCACCGTGGGTCAGATTCAGGCCGTGACTGCTTAGGCGCAGCACCTCTGCCTTTTTTTCTTCTGCAACATTCGCCGAACGCCGATATAAAATCCGACATCTCCGGCATCGCTTCGCCCCCTCGACATCCGAATCGAGCTCTTGACGACCGGCAAGTCCAGGACAGATTGCGCATACACATCAGAGCGAGGGCACACTCTTGTGGGAGGATATCCATATACTCGGTGCTTGATACGACCAATACAGCTCAGAATCATGCTGCGACAATCAGTACGGGGCGCAAGGCTCCCGCCCAACTTCTTCAACCAAACGACCCAGCAAGCCGCGCGGAACGGCGCGTGGAGGAGGCTCTTCACTTCTCAGAGCAACAGCAGAGCATCATCAGAAATATGGCGATGGAAGGTCGCACAAACTCAAGGTCTCATGACGAGGCTACGACCAAAAGCGTTCAGAACACCCGGCACCATTCAGGGCCTACTGGGGCGAGGGTTCCGGTCTTCGGCAAAACGAATGACGGACAAGGGATCAGCAGTCAAGGAGGGAGAGAAGAAGGGTATCAAGGAGCAGCTAAAGGTACTCATCAAGGTGTACGGTTGGGTCACATTGGGCGTTTACCTTGGACTCTCCGCCCTGGACTTCCCGTTCTGTTTTCTATTTGTCAGAGCAGTGGGAACAGAGGCCATTGGTAAGTTTTCCTGCATATTTTCCTCCCGTTCGCAGCGACTAACTTTGCATCAGGCAAGGTCGAACACGCCATTACTTCCTCTGTCAAGGGCATGATTCCCGAGCCCGTCAAGGAGCTGTGGCATAAGCTCTGGACATCGGTCAAGAGCGCCGAAACCCAGACCATCGGCGAGGGCGAAATTACCAGCAAGGTGGAAATGACCACCTGGGGTATTGAGAAGGCAGAGCAGGAGAACCACAGCGCCGCCAGTACGTTGCCCCTGTGCCCTAGCATTGATATTGCCGCACCGCCAGACCGGACAAAACAGACTGCTGACTTCGCCCATCTAGGCCTCGCGACCCAACTAGCTTTGGCATACGCCATCCACAAGAGTTTTATCTTCTTCCGGGTACCGTTAACCGCCTGGGTGACCCCCAAGGTAGCCAAGTACCTGCGAGCACGCGGCTGGAAGTTCGGTAGCAAGACAGCCTAAATGAAAGAGTCTCTGGGGAATAAGCTCAGCTAGCAATATCGCTACCAGCAAGCTGGGACCGGCCCTCAACGCTCGCACACCCCTCCGCCATTCCCTCGGTCTCGCGGACCTCAACTTGATACCGCTGAGACCCGCTGTATCAGTATTAGATTTGTACCACAACCCAACCTCGATAGAATTAACTTCTATGTAGCTTTGCCTGAATAAAAGTTTAGTTAATAGCCAACACACTGGACGTTTGTACCCAACTCTATTAGCAATCGAATGTTTTGTGGTGCCACGAGCCCAGCCGCCTGAGGGTTTGGCAGACAAAAGTCAACTCGAAATAGTTGATCTGGGCTATACCCTCCATTAATTACCCCAGAATCGGGTTGCGGTCTAGCGAGTTGCATGGACCAGGAGATCGGACACTGATGTAGTTCCGATAATGCCGGTATGCTTTACTTGGCAGGGCACTATCCCTTAGCCAGAAGCTGGCTATCTATCGCGCACAGATGGCGAGATGGAAAATGATTTGCCGATGGGTTTCCTGTCGGGGTAATTCACCCCGAAAGTATCTATCTCGCCTCGACCATACATAAAAGCTTCTCAAAGAAACCCAGAACCGCCTTGCCTGCCTGTTCGTTCTAGGGTAGTAGGTGTCGTCAACGGAGCTCCACCCCCAAAAAAGAAGTACGACACACTAAACCCAGCAAGCAAGCAACCCTCGGCGTAGGCAGACGTCATCGAGAAGGCAAAAAAAGGAGCTCGCCTCCCGGCGGCTCGCCACGCAACGTCATTGAGGGACACCCGACTCGAACGGATAACCTTCAGGACTGGAATCTGACGCGCTACCAATTGCGCCAGCCCCCCAAATCTGGAATTGCCTGAGGGCCGTTCCGGCGGGTATGAGGCATATGGGAGTGGATAGGCGACCCTGGGAGTGTGCAGTGGTTGCGGGAAGGCAAAACAGAACGGCCCCCATCGACATACATGAGCGAGGAGGTGCGGGGCCCGCCTATGCACAAGAATCCGATTTCGTAAATGGTTCCCCCCTCCCTGGTCCGCCGTTCGAACTTCTGGAAAGATTTCTGGAAAAGACCATCGATGTTCTCTTTATGGAGCACACATGTAAACTGGGTCGCGGGTCGTGTTGGTCGCTGTAGGGGCAGGCCCCCATGTGCAGTTTCTATCCATTGGCTGTGGGACCGCCGGCAGTTGCATCAGCTGGTGTGAAAAAAAATTCGAAAAACCACGAGACTTTTGCCATGACTCGAAATTCTATATCGACACATACATACATACACATATGCACATGTTTTGTCTTCTTTCCCCTTTTCTTTGCTTTTCCTCCTCGGCTCGGCACGAGGGATTCTCCAAGGGCCCGCTC
Organism: Calonectria honghensis; assembly: GCA_013403855.1. Lineage (NCBI taxonomy): Eukaryota > Fungi > Ascomycota > Sordariomycetes > Hypocreales > Nectriaceae > Calonectria > Calonectria honghensis. The sequence continues at coordinate 494 of VTGB01000039.1, read as the reverse complement.
GTGCATAATCCTAGCGCGGAATCGTCATCTTAAACAAGAAAAGAAGAAGGAAGGAGGAAACAACAAGTTTTTTTTGGAAGGGGGACTTTTGCGTGTTCGGTTCGCAGCCTCGCAACCCGTCCAATTGGACATTTTTCGTAGCGCACCATCCCAATCCCTCCCCATCCCCTGCAACTGGTGTGTGGGAAAATGGGAAGGGGAAGGTGTTGGCCGCGGGAAGAGAGATACATGCTGGGCTGTATTTCTCCACCACCGCGACCCCTAGACTCAAATCTGTGCCCGGCTTCCCTGTTCTGATAGGCCAAGGAAGGAAGATTGGCAGAACAAAGTAGAAGAAGGTAAAGAAGAAAAAAGAAGTGCAAAGACCCTTACTGGATTACAGAACACGCCCCCGATCCAGTTTAAAAAAAAAAAGAAGAGGCCCCAGTTGCATAGAAGTAGAAAAACCCACCCGGTGGATTGTTTTTTTTTTCTACTTTTCTTTTCTTTTCTTT